>LR989927.1:79902623-80400591 GCA_905146935.1 Scaeva pyrastri
ACGTCCGAGTGCACCACTCTTTTGTAGTCGCTTAGAGAGTATAAAATGTGAAATTTATAATACATTTGAGATTGTACCTTCATATTAACTTAGAAAGCCATGTCGGTTTAAGTTCAGAAAATCTTTGTCAATTATTACATTGCATTACGTATTTACGTTACATAATTAAATCGGGAGTTCCTCAGGGCAGTTATTTAATGCCACTTCTTTTTATATTAGCTAAAAATTATGTATTTAGATATTATTTTTTCACAAAAGTTTACATGTTTCACGGTAACCCTACCGAGGTCCGTTCCGTATGACATTACTATTTTAAAACGTCAGATTAAACTTCACATTCAAGTCTGGCAAGGAAGGTAAACAACATCACTACATAATAAGCCATGTCTAAAATTGATGAATTAATATTTATTTGTTTAATATTCGCATTCTGACATGTTCCAAATTTTGAATTTTATAAATGACATCACGTTTAATAAAAAGTGACATAAGCCAATATTTAAAAAATTCAAAACTCATTTATTACTCATTCGAAACGCATCCCGCAAATTAAAAAAAAAAAAAAACTATCCTAAACCTTATTGATATTTGGCTTATTTAAAGAGGATCATAGAAAAAACATATCTACAAAGAATTGGAGTACCATCAAGTCCGCCGCCGCGCCGGTTGTGAAAGAACAATTAGGTAGATTTGGAATGGCATATGTTTCCTCAAGAGGACTAAAACATATCGACGTCACGACGACGACGCGACGGACGGGCGTACGACCTTCTTTGACGGCTGCATTAAACTAAAACTGAATTTCGTTAATAGGTTGAGACCTTTATTTCATGAGTTTAAGTTCAATGACTCTTCTGGTGAACCATACCCATCTATAACAACAGTCAGAGTTAGAGCGATAGATACCTTTTGTTTTGTTACCTGGCGGTCGACCGACCAAACAACGAGGACGACGATGACGACGACCGACGACGACGTACACATATAGTCTTTAAGGAACCCCTTCTGAGGATTGGCCTTTAATATACGTACCGTATGGTCGACTAACTTCCCTTCCTGCAAACAATTCAGGAACTATACTCGCCGCTCCGCCAAACAAAACAACAACAATTTATATCCCGACGTTCATTAACATTAGTTCCATTTCATTTTCCTGCTTTTTATTTTCTATTTAGGAAAGGTACTTTGACTTTAGAACAAAGTTGATGGTGGGTTTAAAAGTTCCCAGCTCAAACAATCAACTAAAAGTCCTTTTAATCCTTAGAGAGAAATTAATGACAACTATCTGGAAAATGTGTCAGGTACGTATAGATACGAGTATACATATATCTATTTGCAATGGCCGCATGGTTGTCTTTTATTCTTTGGTAAAAACTAAAAAGGTATCAACGTGCAGTGGTATAATTCACATCAACAGAGGAATATTTTAGAGCTCCCTGACCGGCCGGCCGGCCGTTCTGGTCCATTAACTCTTTCGGGTATACTTCTATGTTGGTTTATGTTTTGACTCGAGACGCGTGTCGTCAAGTTAAATAAAAACAAAATGTTAACGTGCCCTTAGGTTTGATGTCCTTTGTGTTAATTTTGTTTTGTTTTGGTCATTTGTGGTGTTCTATGGGCAAATATAGACATAGACAACACACGCGCTAAAAATGATGTTTTTGTAATTTAGAAAAAAAAACGCAGTCGCCAGTTTTGGAAAGGGATATGTCCGCAAGCTCATAAAAATATTCAATTAACTCTTTATTTGTTTATTTTTACATTGTTAATACAAATCATCGGAATCCTTTGGTGATGGTTTTTAGTTTATTTTTATTACCTTATTGAAACATTATCTACCGTGTGTCCCTTTAATTTAAAGCCAACATTATTACCTCAAAAGTCCACGTAGCTGAAAACAGTCGTACAAGCTGACAAGCGAGACATTTTTTACAAAATCACTTCGATCCAAAATAGGTCCCAACTGCAATACAAATCAATTGGGATCGTTAGTGTATGGCTAGCTTTAAGCTTTTGCGTCCAGCTTTTTTGACACTTCAACGTTTGTGACATTAGGGATCAAAAGTTACTTTAATGTCAGTGAGTGTTTTACAGCTTTTTGAAGGAAATGAAAATGAGTTAAAAAAGAATACCAATTCAAAAGTCGGAGTTTGACAAGAATATAAAAAAATCAAACAGTAAGCCCCGGTATACACAACCGTCATTTTGAAGAGCGGTGACACAATCGTTTTTTTTTTGTGGGAATCAATTAACAGCTGACATTTAGCTTGCGGAAATGGGGGTTTATAAGAAAAAACGAATAATTTTTGCGTACCTCATAAAAAAAAATGTTTCAATGTCAAAATCTGCCATCTTCAATATCTTTTATTTTATTTTAATATAACTAATTATTATTAATGTATAGAAAGAAACTCACTTCTGCGATGACGCAGCAATCCCGCAGAAACTTGCGGTATTTTTTCTCGGAAGTATGACGCGCGATGTCACCGCTTATGTGTGGTGTACTACTTAATTAATTTGTTAGTAATAGGCGTTTTTCTTTTTTAGCTCCGAGCAGAGTTTGATCAGAGTTCTCCGATATATTTAAGAAACACACTTTAGCACTGAACTGCCAAAAGCAGTCTGTCTCTGTCATACCACATCGACAAAAAAGTGACATATGTAGTATCGCTCATCTTTTTACTCCATTCGCTCGGTCATTTTATTAACAGCTCGTAGAGCGCGCTCCGAGCTAGCTCCGATTGAAAAAAGAAACACAAACTGAGCGCTCTGATGTTTCTGGGCTAAAAAAGAAACACAGCTCTTTTTTTGACAGTTCAGTTCTCTGCTCTGAGCTTAGAAAGAAAAACGCCTAATTTAAGACGCAAAAGCATCACCGCACGTCAAAATGACATTTGTGTGCACCGGAGCTAAGTTGTTCATTTGCAGATATCTTCTTATTTAATTTATTAGCTTTTTTGTTTTGAAGTTTGATGCATTCATTCAATTCCTTTTGTTATTGAATTGTTCGATGTTGACATTAGGAAGCTCATATAAGAAATCAATTCTTCTGTTATCTATAAATTACTGAGAGACTACACGAGCTAATTATTCAAGTATATTCTGGGGCCGAATTACCCCGTCAGTGACCGAGTGAGTGAGTCCCATTAGTGATCGAATGAACCACTTCGGGATGATGGCATTCGAAGTATCGTCTCACTTTCTAAAATTGTAGTAGTTGGATTCTACTACATCGAGTCTCTACCAATTTCAAACGAGACTTGATTATTTGACAGATAAAATTTGTATTCTTTCGTAAGAATATAGGGAAAAATGTTTGTTTTCAATCTTAAAGCAATCCGCTGTCATTATCAAAGTAAATGAACAATATTAACATAAAATATTGTCCTTCACAGTTTTATTAAAAGGTTCAGGCTGAACAAAGAGGCTTTCGTATGTTCCGATGGCTGCTGCCAACGCCTTATGGAGGTCGCCTTTCCTTGCTGGCAATATATTTTTGGCTAAATCTTGATATCTGGACATAAATCCTGCCATTACATTTTTTGTTCTGAATTAATTTTGTTTAAATTTGAGATAAAAAGAATAAATTTAATAAAAATAAATTTAAAATACAATATTTTTTTACATTTTTCAAAAGAATTCGTCTGTTGTGTTCTATCAGTGAGCTGTTTAACTTGCGAGTGAAATTCAGTTCGATAACTGATGAGAAAATGTCAAATAATTATACTTGACAGTTCGATAATGTAAACGGTTATTCCAAATTAATATAATTCAGTCACTTATGACTCGAAGACTTATTACTGACGGTAATTCAGCCTCTGGTTGTCAACTTAATCGACGCCAGCGTTGCCGTAGGCCTTCACGAAAATGCAACAATTTAAAAAAATGTAACAAAAGCTTAAAAATAGTTACAAATCAGAATTACACTATAGCAAACGAAGGAATTTGTTGTTTTTTAAAAAAGATATTCAAATGTAATAAATTAATTGATGTTCCCTAAAACTTTAAATGAAATATTAGAAAATATGTGTAGAAAAACAGACAATAATAGATACCTAATCCCAACTCTGGTTTTCAGTTTTGTAAACAATTGAAAGAAAATAGACAAAACGAATTCGACTGTCAAACAAACAAATAAACAACTACATACATAAATAGTAAATAGCAAATTGTTCAACTAACCTATATTTGACAGTCGTGAATATTGATTTGCTAACTAATCGAAGTGTCATTTTGACAGCTAAAGAATTAAATAAATCAAATTGGGTTCTTATTCACTTAATTTATGAGTTTTTTTCTTTAACTTTTAGGATTGTCAGATTTTCATTTTTAAGTGAAACAAGTGCAAATGTTCCAAGAAAACTTATTTTATAGTTTAACCACCCTCTAACACTCCCGTTCGTCGGCCGTCGTCGTTCCCATCAGATGCCAGAGCAAAAAAAAAATATAATACAACACAAAAGCAATTAGGCCCATCCCAAAACACTGAATAAACCTACTGGTGCTTCTATATTTCTTTAGTCGTGCGTCACTGTGTCGAACGTCAAAGTGGTCAAATGGCCGGATATGTTTAGATGGTAAATTCAGGAAACATATTTAAAACCAAGGAATCCACTTCTATGATTATTATAATAGTACGAATATGTGTTCTGACGATCTGACAACTTTGTGTACTCAAACTTAACCATTTTATGTTCGACACGTGCGCCAAGGATTTGCACAGTTGTTGTTATTATCTGGTTATATGCTCTTCCATTAATTTGACCAACCTCCTTCCATTAACAATGTTGTTTGATAGTCATTTTGAATATTTATTAATGGCTGATTGCATAAGGATATATATACTACCTACGACAAACGACAATAATTGAGCACTGCACAAGAAATATGGTAAATTGGTAATACCAAAAAAAACATTTCTAAATAAACATTTTAACTAAATGAACAAAATAATTACATCAAGTTCTCGCAAAACCCCTTAAAGAGGAGAAAGGGAAAGAAGCTTGACGAAAAAAAAAAAAATGAAAAACAAAATGTATATAAATGAAGGTAATTGATAAATTGTCAGACTGTTTGTCAAACTTATTAAAAGCAATTATTGTGTGAAGTTAATTCTTACCTTGAAAATAACTTTTAGTCCTTAAGTAACTAACAGACAGCCTTAGTATACTCAGTCGATCTAATTTGCTAAGAATATTTTGCTCGAAGGGCAGCAATGAAGCCAATAGATCCAATTCGGCATTTAGACGTTCTCGATGTCTTTTTGATGGATTGCTCTTGGTGACGCCATCTTTTGGTGGGGGTTTTAAACTGCAAACAAAAAAGAAAACAAAAAATGAATTAAAACAAATTGACAAAAGACAAAATGAATAATTATTTTGAACAATTATTATTAACGATTGGGGATTATTTTGTTACCGATATTGAAAAAGTATATGGGTAATTGTTGCCAACACGAAAGGAAAAAGGACTTTTATAGTTTCGTCTATCCATATAAAAGTCTATATACAGTCTACAGCACTAGCACTATGAAAGAGGACGCTTAAGGACCCTTAAATTATAATAATACGTGTCCCTCTTCTCACCTTTACATCATCGGGACCTAAACAATGCATTATTACTTTTCTGTTGTTGTTGTAATATATCGTCAAACTGTCAGAGGGGGTGTGAGGTAAACAATAGAAAAACACAAAAGTATTGCAGTCAGTCGGCAGCGGCGCGGCAGCGGTAAAGGACCTCGCCATGGGGTGAAATCGATTAGCCATGCCCACTTGATCTCATAATTACAACATAAGGTTGTTTAACAAAATATTATATCTACATACGAGTATAGGAAGGTCGAACCTCCCCTTAGACAGAGGGGTTAATGTAATCAATATCCTCTTTGGTTTCGCAATCTTTTTGTATACATTTTGTTGGTGGTTCTTTTGCCATCAGCGCGCTAGGGGTGTTGTGTATGGTGTCGTCGGACGACTTTGGCACTTTGAAGGATTACACAGGAAGAACCCTAGCACCCTGAATATTATAAAAATATTATGAACCAATCCCATATATGGATTTCGAATTGTTAAATATAATTTTTTTTTTTTTTTTTTTTTCTTTGAAAACAAAGGAAAAAAATAAACTAGGAACAGCTTGAGATTTGCTTCATCATAATTTAATTATGAAGGTGTGGCATTGTCGAATGTCGACTATGATGTTGGTAGGGTAGATAATGTTGTGGTTGTTCTTTTCCCCGCACTCTTATGCGTAACATGCGTTTTCCCTAAAAGGTAATCTGTTTTGTTCTTCTTTTATGTTTTTGGGTTTTGTATGAAAAGAAGATTATAATTAATCCTCTGTCAAAGTTTTTAGTAATCCCTTTAAATTGTTATAGGTGTCCTGTCAATGATGTCTGTATGGTGAATGGCATGAAAATACTTTTTGAAAGAATGACTTAACAAAATGTTTTCACTTTTATTATTTAATGAAAAAGAAAATCGAATTTAACACAATTTTGTATGCAATTGTCTAGAGATGAAACTACATATTTGTGTGGATACTTTCAACTCTGGTAAGATACTTTTTCGTACCTCGAGAGATAATTTGTAAGAAACTTAAAATCCCAAAATTGAGTTTTTGTACCATAATATGAAGGTTTGACATTTACAAATATCTGATGATAAGGTTTGTTCGTTTATGAACTTACATTCACCTGAAACATTTTTACTGTGTACTTAGACTTTTGTGAAAAATTCGTTAGATTGTTTCTAATGTCACTTTTCATCACATAACCTTACCAAAAACATTTGAAATTTGTCATTCTACACAAACCGAGGAAGAAATTCGTAACTCTTACAAGTATCTTTCATCTATAGCCAGAAAACGGTTTATTCAAATTATACTACCAAAATTGTTATCCCTACATTAATTGGAGTGTGTTTAAAAATTATTAATACAATTCTTAGGTCGAGTTGAAAAATGCATGAACATTTAGATTGATTTGAAATACTAATTGAAATTTACAGCGATTTGGTTAGCTATTGTAAACTTATATTAATATTAATTATTTTTCTAATGATTATACCGATGTAGAGTAAACATTAAATTTTTTTAATAATAAGAGTTACAAAATTCAACTTAAAATTACAAACAAAAAAAATTAAGTAGAGGAAAGTCACCAAATATGGAATAGGGCCTTATTATGGAATACCTTCATTTCTCTAAGGATATACATAAGTATAAAACACAAAACACGTCCATCTTTTGTTTTATTCGGTCTATTTACTATCGCACTCACACCATCGTGTCAGTTGCGCGAACGCTATACTCCTGTGGCAAGCGTTTTTTGTTTTCTTATCAGACAAAAATTTTAAAAGGTTATTATTATCGAAATTATGTTTATTTCAACATTCTGTGAACTTCTCTAATTAAAATATTGTCAACCGAAAAAATATTTACAGCCTTATTACGGTTGTCAAAGATCAATTAATTGACAATTGAAACATTTTGTCAATCAATTGATACATCGGTATTATGAACCCGAGTTGATCATTTTTTGATCCATTGTGAACAAAGATCAAAAATCTATTGTGAATAGTGCCTATTTACTTAAAACAGCTGCAAATTTTAGTATGTTTGGGAGTGATTGTTGCCTTTTCGTTGGCTTTAACTTGTCGTTGATATCTGAAAATACATTAAGGAAGGCTTCTTTCGAAAGTCTAAAGTTTTGAATGAATCTAGAAGCGAGCCAAATTAGTTTTTGTAATGTAATTAAAAAAGATCTTTTATCTACATACATATGTATGTTCAGCCAAATTCATACTTCACATCGCATAATTTTCTTCGAATCTTTGCTTGCTCCAAAGTATTTTCTTCTTCAATTTCATTTTCAACGAAAAATAGTTCTATAGTAGACATGCTTTTGGCTTTCGCGATCCGTAAAATATTTTATCAACAAGGAATTTGTGATTGACTGAAAATTTGATAATCAACAAACATTTTGACAACCATAACACCAAGACTGTCAATTTAAATCATTCACAATAGATCTAATTTCTGTAGAACGTTCACAGTTTATCAAAAATTTTGATTTTTGACAGCGATAATACCGATTCATAAATTTTATTGATAAATATCAAATATCGTATTGATCTTTGACAACCGTAATAAGGGTGTTAAACAAGTTTGAAATAGTGCAAAAATCCAAATATGGAATAGTCTTCGGGCCAGTTTTTCAGTACGAGATTATCCTCGGGAAAGAGTTAACCCTGGTTTAACTCTTTAATTCAGTTTCTCAGTTCAATTTAATCCCGAAGTTAACTCAGAGTTAACCCTGGATATTATACGAGTTAACTCTGGGACTAAAAAACATATATCTACATTTTAAATTTTGAATATTATTTTTTTCAAACAAACACAAAATCACAACAAATAACTATGGAAACAAAGCAATATCCGGTATATGTATATATATGAGAACTAGCAAAAGACATTTCAGTGATGCCAAATAAACTTATACATTTTGATGATAGAGTTAACTCTTCACTGAAAAACTTATTCAGGAGTTAACTCTGGGATCAGGATTATTAACTAACCCCAGAGTTAACTCGGAGTTAATTCAGCAGTCAAAAACTAGCTCTTAGGTGTCTACCAAAATATGGAATAGGGACTTCAATGCTAAATGTGTCGACTCGGGGAACATTCCGATGATTTTACTGATTTAGAGTTCGATACTTGGATCCATGAATTTTGCTAGTGAATTACATTATGTTATTTAAGTCAATTTTTGACATTGATAGATATGACTAATTTTGCGTTTTTTGTGGTTTTTGTGTTAGATTTTAATTTTATAACTAACTAGCTGTTCCCGCGACTTCGTCCACAATTTCAGTTATTATGATCGCAAAGCACTTTTGCGTAAATTATATTTTTAGTTTTATTTTCTTGTGGTAGAAGAACATACTGATTTTCTCCGCAACCAAATCTTGACAACGCGACGTATAGTTGGCAATGTGAAAAGCAGGGCCTTTGACAGATCTATTGATAATCTGTATTTTTTATTTCGACGATATCAGGGTAAACTTTCAATATTAAATCCTCAATGCTAGTCACTATTTTTCCTAAATGAGGTACTTTCCCGTCTCCTATTAAAAGTAACTTTGAAAGAAAGTTTATAGCTCATAGGCTACTTTTTATCCCGGTAAAATGTATGGTTCAAGTGGGATAGAATTTTTTTTTTTTCATTTTTCCAATCCCACCAGAATGACTTAACGGATCTGGATAAAATTGGCACAGAGATAGATTAATGTTATTTTATATTGAAAAAAATATTAAATATTGGCAATATTAGGTGATTTCGACCAAATTTGATTACCATAAAAAAGGTTAAAGTGGGTCAATTTTAAGAGATAGACATATACATAGGTAATTTCGCAGACATTTTTTAGATTATTTAAAGAGTAATACTTCTTCCATACATATTTTTTGGGTAACTTGAACCGTTTACGCAGCGAACGCAATGGAAGCCCTCAAATATAAATAATTTTGCTAGTTTTTGAAACATTTTCCACAGATTCTTCGCTGCTTTGGATGCAGAGTAATTTTATATATATAGCTTAAAGCCTTCCTCGGCAAATATACTATCCAACACAAAAACATTTTTTTTTTTTCAATTTGAACCATAGTAGTTCCAGAGAATAGCACGTTCAAATAAACTCTTCAGCTTTATATATTAAAATAACTGATAATGATAACTGATATATTTGATTAAAAGCTGTTAATTACTACTTGTAAATATATGACTGATTAATTTATAACATTCAAATGTTTTAATTTCTGTGAAGTTGTTTTTTGTATCGTTAAAACAAAATGGTATTCCATATTTGGTCACTTTCCTCTAATAATACCCAAAAATTGCTATAAGTTGTCTAGTGGGCGATGATCAGCAACAATAATTTTGCTCGACGGAATAGCCCAATTATTTTGGCAGTTTACTGATATAATATTTCAATGACATTTCTATTTCTTCAATGTGTGATAATAATTGAACATATGTATCTGATATCTACTAATTGAAATTTTTTGACCTTCTTTGCATTTATTCTATTTGCTTTACTATTTTCGAGAAAAAAAAAATAATAATTAGATATATGAAGGAATATGTATTTTGTTTTCATTCCAAAAATTGTTGTTCTGTGATTTGTGGAACGTTTACACTTTTTAGTGCAGCCGAAGTATAAACAAATATCAACGAACACACCCTCAGGCCTGCCAACATTTATTTTTTTTTTTACCACTTAACTGCCTTCTACATTTCAAAATTCGAAACTAAAATATTTGTACTGATTTTGACTTCTTTTTTTTGTCACTAGTCCCTAGTTGTTGTTGTTTTTCATATAAAATTTTGCGATTCACTAATAAAATTGTACCTTTCTTTGAAATGAAATTATCTTGAGCTCATAATTTCAGTTACCCTTGCTTGTTAAACCCTCTAAATATAAAAATATTTTGAAGCAGTTTTATGAAGCGTTAATATTTTTAAATTCGAGTTCATCAAACTGCGTTAATCGAAATAGAAATTGAACTTGTACCAATATTTTGAATTTGGAACCTATTTCAAATAAACCTTAAAAGTTAAAACATTAAATTTTTATAAATTTACAAAAAACATTGATAATTCTCTGTATTTTCTCTTATTCTTTTCCCTCATTAATTTGTTTCGCTTAGCAATTCACAAAGTATCTCCTTGTAGTGAAGAAAAAAAGGAAAAAAAAAAACTTTAAGCAAATCCTTTTTTTTTGTTAACTTAAAACCATTTAATGTTCCGACCCCAAACTCCCCAGAACTCCATATATGTATGTAACTTACCTTCCTACCTACAATTCCTTAACAGCTTAACAACTCTGGTGGAAGAAAAAAAAAAAAACGAAATAGCTACTGTGTTCAAAGATAGCACAAACTTTGCCAGAATTCAGTACCAATAAACCGTTTTTCGTACAAAGAGAAAAACTAAATTAACGTGAAAGAAAACTCAAAAAAAAAAAAAACACAATGGCAGAACTTTTAGGAAGGGCAATATCCAGGGAACGTCAAAGAAAGAAGAAAAAAAAACACATACACAAAAACTTTACATATACACAGATACCAAGACGATAAACGATACCCCAAATTGCTAGAATTCTTTTCGCATTCTTCTTTCGTTTCTTTTTGACTTGTTTTTTCCTTCTTTTGTACAAAGTATAGTTATATTCCGTTTCTTTCTCAAAACATCATATCGAAATTCACTTTCTTCTTATTTTTCTCACAAGGATATTTCTGCGCTATTCCATCCAACGCCCACCCTCTTTCAGTTTTTGTTTTTTTTCTTTTTCATTTCTTCATGTTATTTATTCCCTTCTCTGCCTCCTCTCTATTCTGGTTCTCATTCTCACTATGGCCCATTTTTCCTTTCAAGACTCTGCTGCTTTTACAGTTAGCCATAAATAATAAGGGTTTGTTGAACAACCGCTTTTCGAGGGTATGTGTAATATGTATAATTTTCTTATTATCTGCAGACCTTGAATGTTGGTAGAGCGAGAGCCTGCTGCAGGGTAAAGGGAAGGGGGATTTCAGGGAGATATTACCAGACGGTCGGTAAAACACCCGAAAAGTTAAAAAAGAATCAAACTCACACAAGCAGTTGTTATATCGTTATCGTTAGTCCTTTTCCTTCGCCATAGGTATACCTTCATTCATACCTACACATATTCCTCTTCCCCTTTTTCGGTGTGTTCTTCTAAGAAACCTTCAACATTTAAACATGGTAAAAGAGATAGTAGTCCCACTAATTTCACTTATTACGGGCATTTAAGGTGAAATAGTAAAATGGATGGTGTGGTGCGGTACGGTGCGGTCTAAGTTCCATGGACGCGACGTCCGACAGACCGACACTGCAGACGGGAGTAAGAAAGAGAAAGAGTGAGAGACGAAGGTTTAGTTCATCGTCTTCATCCAGTCTTCAGAATTCAAAAGAAAAAGAATGTGCAAACCGCAAAACGAATTCCTACATATAGTTGCTATAATTTTTTCATTATAAATTCTTATTTAATCCCAGCCAGCCAGCCAGCAGAGAGAAACGGTCCTCAAAATTACCCCTATTCCACTGTCTCTGGCTGGGCCAAATAATTGTGGGGCCAATTATTATTATTTCTCACAGCCAAATTAGAAAAAAAAAGAAAGAAAGAATAAAAGAAGAATAACAAACGAGAAGAAGAGAAAGATCAATTCATTTTGGTTAAGCGTTCATAGAAATTAAGTGATTGGTGGTTTTCGAGATACGTGATGCGATTTGAGAGATGAAGACAATTGTCATGTTGGCAAATGGGCCAAATTAAAATGATACCTATTTGATTTGAAAATCGTGGAGGTATTTCGTCTAATTGGAGATCTGAGATTTGATATCATTCGCTGCATGCATATTTTTTTTATTGAAGGTTAGAAAAATGTAAGGATTGAAATTTAAAAAAAAAATGAAAAAGTATTATTTTAGGCTGTCCCTAATTTCAATAAATGAAAAGATTATATTTGCAATCCACAACATCAGTATGGGTTCCACAAACTTTCGGGTAAAAATTTGTTCAAATGTCATCTAGAAATTGAAAATGAATTATTTTAGACATAAGATTCGCAGGTGTAAGTGCCGTTGAAAATTATGTCATTTATGTCCATTAATAGTTAACAGTAGTTTTGCAGAGTGCCCGGACAAGTACGAACATATTTTACGAGACAAGGCTATAGGCGTTTTTATTTTTTAGTTCTGAGTAGAGCCTGTTCTGTCAAACAAATAATTGTGTTACTTTTTTAACTCTGAAGGTTCATAGCTTCCAATTTGTGTTTCTTTTTTCGATCTGCACGTGTTCTGAGCTTGTTCAGAGCACGCTCGATGAGCTCAGAATAAAATAACTGAGCAGACTGCGTTGAATGCTGAATACATGCATTTGACAAGTGAAATTGAAAAAATAAATTTCAAATGATAATAATAAAATTGAATGTTTGTTTTATTAGATAAAATTAGTTTTTTCATTTTAATTTTGTTTTGGAATCTTATTTCTTGTTTTTGTAAAAGAAATTGATAAGGAAATAGACAAAATTGCAAATTATAGAGAGATCTAATTGTTGAAACGTGTTTTAAAAAGAATTCTGAGCGCTCAGAACACGTTTTGTTTAGAGGATGTTCAGAACATGCTCGGACTATGTTCAGAACTCTTTTCGGAGCTTAAAAAGAAAAACGCCTAATACATGTGTATACTTTGGACCGAAATTTGCCGAGACTCTTGCCAGTTTCGTCGATCTTGTCAGTCTTTTCGGGTATTTTATATGATGTTTCAGTACATGACTAAATAATGTATTTTGACAACAGCATAATTTATCTTTTTTTATACTATTATTATCAAACTTATTCACATATTCGTTTTGTGGAGATCATTGATTTTGTTTATGAAGTAAATTGCGTAAATTTACATTTGATGGTTTGCAAAAAAATGACAATTTTAGATTATAGAATTGATATTTGCTCGATAAAGACAGAATATTAATTTTAAGTCAACTTAAGTGCACCAAAATTGCAACACAAGTTTCTTTGACAGAACGATTTTGTCCATAAGTGCTGCTACAAACTTTTTCATAATGATAGCAAACATCATTCGAATCATGTGTTAGTTATATTTAACATGCTCCAGTTTCCTCAGTTTTCCTGTTTTTCTTGGACAGGTTAATTACTGGAGTTGACAAGGTGCTGAATGCAGCCATTTACAAATGTCAAACTCTCAATTAGTGACTTTTACTTTAGGTTAAAGATTAAAAATCGTTTAAAATAGCAAAAACTTATTTTAAACTGACTCTCACACTAAAATAACTTTACTGAATTGACTTAAATTTTGGGCGACAGAAGAAAATTAGCAGAGACAGCACTTGAATGCGTTCCCAACACAATTGAATTCAGTTAAGCCCTAAAATTGTTCATCATCAATCAGTAAAAGTTCTTGAAAAACAATTTAATTCTGGACCACGTTACACACTTGTCAAGTTGATATGTCATGACTCGTGAAAATAAACAATTGACAAAATAAGCAGCTGTTATGTGAACTGTCAAAATCTACGAGATGTTTTTGTTGATAAAAATGAAAAATGCTCTCTCCATATGTGTATGTACATATATGTACATATGTGCAAATTTATCTATTTGACAGATAAGACTAAATGCACAAATATGACAAAATGAGTATGTAATTACTGCTCATAAACCAGGAATAACGAATACTTACCCAAAATAAACATATAGTAGGTATTTGCTTCGGCAATTTAAAATAAAAAAAAGTTAACATCTAAAATAACCAAAGCTAAAGAGCCCAATCAAATTAATTATTCTAAAAGCAACTGAGTAATCACACTCGATTTATTACTTAATACCACCTCAAAAGTGCCATTTAACTATGAGCTTATATATGCACAGGCACAACACCGCCGCCTTCGCCGCCACCGCCGTTAAAAGCTAGCTTCGTAGTGATGTAGGTTGCAAGTATCAAAAACAATAATTAAAAAATCAATTACCCACAACCCCAACGATAAATGTGTTCAATTCTGTATGCAATATGCAGCTACTAGCCACCACATCCTAAAGCAATATACTGAATTTTCGAAAATGAAAAAAATATAATAATTTGAGAGTACCTAACATGTGCAAAAATATCCTGATTGTACAGATACCGTACCTGCTCGTATATATGTACTTAAATAGGGCCTTGCGACAGCTTTAAGCATTTAAGGTAAATCACCATAGACGTTTGATGATGAATTCACCATACATTGACAGGCGCGACAGCTAACGTCACACTTGACTGTCGCCCGACGCGACGCGATGGCATTATATATAATATGTACATATGTACCGCACTCCAGTTTTCGCCGGGCCGGCGCGGCGCGACGCGACGGCTTTTATCGCGGCAATGAAACGAGTTGAATATACCACTTATCCATGAGGCTGAGACTATTGGCGTATATTGGCTGCTGCTGCTTCTGCTGAAGCAGCATTTAAAACCGCGTACGCGCATGTAGCGTGCCGACAGTAATTTAAAAGCCACTGCAATAAATGACAGTCGCTCAGTTAGCTTTTAGTGAACGGTCATCTCAATAAAAATAATAAAAGGAAAAAACCTAAAATAACAACAACATAAACTATTTTAGCCATCATTTTATGCTTAAAACTGCATATATGTTTGTATGTATGTTTGTGTGGAGCATTATAATGACTATAGTTTACCGTTTGGTAGGCCCACATTAACATCGATTATAAAAGGCCCTAATAGGATCACCATAAAGAATAAAAACATTGCTTTTCGAGGCCGAACGTTGAGTCTTTTGTATGGTGATACATTGCAGATAAGTTGGCTCTTTATTTAAATTTAGATTTAAATTATAGATTTTATTTATTTTTTACTTACTCGTAAATTCTTTATAACCTATCATTCGAAATTTTTATTAAAATGCATTTAAATTTTATTTTTTCGGAGTTAAGAAACTGAACTCGGAAACGGTTCATTACATAAAACAGAACGCGCCCCAAACGTCAGCTATGCACGTTATACTACGTTTTCAAAAGCCATAGGTAAATCCGAGATTAAGAGAATTAGATTAAGAATAAATCTCGAAGTGTTTTCACCGGCACAATCAGATTTATTTTGACGTTTGGTTTGCGACATTTCACATTACACAAAAGTAAATAGTGAAAGTATTCAGTTCCCTTTTTGACTATGTGAAGAATTGTATTTTGATTTTCAACTAAAAATGTGTTCCAAAATGTCAAAAGTAAAATGTCCGCAAAGCTTCTAACCGTCCTACATTATTCTTTTACATCTGACGATTTACAGCCTTATTACGGTTGTCAAAGATCAATTAATTGACAGTTGAAATATTTTGTCAATCAATTGATACATCGGTATTATGAACCCGAGTTGATCATTTTGTGATCCATTGTGAACAAAGATCAAAAATCTATTGTGAATAGTGCCTATTTACTTAAGACAGCTGTAAATTTTAGTATGTTTGAATGGATTGTTGCCTTTTCGTTGGCTTTAACTTGTCGTTGATATCTACAAATACATTAAGGAAGGCTTCTTTCGAAAGTCTAATGTTTTGAATGAATCTATAGAAGCGAGCCAAATTAGTTTTTGTAATGTAATTAAAAAAGATCTTTTAACTACATACATATGTATGTTCAGAAAAATCCATCGGATTTGAAGCATCGCGTAATTTTCTTCGAATCTTTGCTTGCTCCAAAGTATTTTCGTCTTCAATTTCATTTTCACCGAAAAATAGTTCTATAGTAGACATGCTTTTGGCTTTCGCGATCCGTAAAATATTTTATCAACAAGAAATTTGTGATTGACTGAAAATTTGATAATCAATAAACATTTTGAAAACCATAATACCAAGACTGTCAATTTAAATCATTCACAATAGATCTAATTTCTGAAGAGCGTTCACAGTTTATCAAAAATTTTGATTTTTGACAACGATAATACCGATTCATTAATTTTATTGATAAATATCAAATAACGTATTGATCTTTGATAACCGTAATAAGGGTGTTAGTCTAAGTTGCAAGCCATTAAGTCTATATTTTGACGTTTGTTATTATGTATCTTGTTAAAATTTAGATGGGCCTGATGTCAACGTTGTCAGGCTTGCAAATTTATATTTACCAGATTTGTCAGCACTTAAATGTGGAGTTTTATACAACTGTCACAATATTTTATAGAACAATACAAATCTCTTCTAGTAATAAATTTTAAAAAAAATCTATCGCACTTCTGAATCCTTTTATTAATATCAAGTGGGAATGATATTATGCAATTATGACATTATGAGACGTCAAAATCGCCCAAAACGTGTTTAAAATGAACGCGGTGTATTAGTTTACACAAATGAACTTTATATGACGAGGTCGACCCAAGAGATCGGTGCTTTTTTTTTTTTCATATTCTTAAACACAGTTTTCAACTGTCAAACTGATTTACCCGTGTATCGGACAATTAGTGCCCAGTTCACATTTTATATCAAAGTACTCAAAACTCAGAAATGTTTAAGTACATGGATCTAGGCATAGTCTGTATTCACCATATAAAACAAGTACAATTGAAAAAGTTTCCTCTGATGTGAATCGAAGGTGTTTGTTAAATATTTTATTTATTAAATTTTCCATCTTTTTTTTCAAATAATGGTAGATGCTTCCCATTAATTTAGTTCTTGTTCTTCAAATTAATTCCTTTTTTAAATTATTCTATTATTATGTACGTAGCATAAGCATTATTTTGACATTCATTTTATTATTAAGTGTAAATGTCAAAGCTTCATATACACGTACATACAAATTTTTTTAATTAAATAAAAGCAATAGCGGTTAGTTTGTTAAATAAACAACATTTTTACTTAATGATGATAATATACTACTAAGTTAAACCTTGAAAGAAAGTGGTTTACGAAGAGAAGGAGATACCATCTGTCAAAATGTTTTGTAATTAAAAATTCACTTACTTAACACATATTGCGCATTGAAAAATAAAAATTTGGATAAAATTAATAATTTTTTTTTAATTATTCATCAAACTTTTAATTATTTAACCATAGTAGTAGAAATTTCCTATAAAAATCCAAGTTTGCAATAATGGTAAACACTTCAAACGTCATTTATAAACGTCACTTTACGAGTTCTATTCCCCTAATATTTTAGGAAATTTTAACTAGTGACTTAATTTTTATTCTTAGCGAAGTCGTGGAATAGAGTTGGAGGAATAAGCATTCGACTTAATTGACAACACAATTATTGAGCTAATGTGTTTATTATGCATAAAACCATGTTTCGTAGTGATGGCGATGGGAGTCTATAGGAAGAATATGAATTTGCCAAAAGCAAGCTCCAGGTCACTTTTAAAATAATAACCTTTTTTAACTGAAAGCAAACTTTAATTATTATCTTTGTTTGTGCAGATTTACCTCTATAGATACAATTCAGGAACTTATTCTCGAGACGATGTCTGATTATATTTGGACTTCTAAATAATAAAACAATAAAATACACTACTTAGAACTACAACAGCAATCAACAACGAATTCCATATAAAAAGAAATAAAATCCAAAAGCATTATAAATGAATGACTCTTAATTGTTTTATAGGGAAGAAAACTGTATATGGAAGAGGATTATACATATAATAATATAAGGAATGAATGGGAATAACATAAATTAATCCCTGCTATATATAGACTTCAACTATTATTAGATATCATATAACACTTGTACAAGTATATGCGCTTTGTAAATTTATGTCTATAAGTGTAAATCGATCCATCCAATCCGGTTTGACGTGACGATGAAATGCATTCAAATGAAACTTGCCAATTCTTCTCTTAGCAAAAGGATTAGTCTAGTTTACTTGTGAGTTTGCAGTGTTCCCTCTAATGTCTAATCAGACTGACGTTTAAGTTGCAACATGCAGATTACCTATACGACTATCCAAGTGAAATGGTGACGTTTTCCATTTGTTTAAGAATGAAATCCAAACTTGATTTCCTTAAAATGATTATTTATGTAGTTTTTGAAAAAGTGGAAAAGGAAAAAAAGTAAAAGATTTTGTTGCGTGAAATCCATTTAGTAATCTAGATAAAAGAGATTTTCCTATTCGTTAACTTATAGCAGGTGGATGACAAGCTGTAGTTTTTTGTTGTTGTTGTTTTCATTTGACTTTTGAAGCCATTATAGTGATTGATTGGCGGATTTGTTTGCTATAAACCGGATCTTGTATAGGTGTGACTTTTCAGTAACTTTTTTCATTTCTTTTTTAGGTGTGGGAAAAGTAAAAAAACAAAAAAAAAAACAAGAAAAAGGGCAGGATTTGTAGCTTAACAATTATCTAATGCACCTTAACGTTATTTGTGTGAGTGTATATGTGAATTAGAATGACATAGAAAACAAATAGACGATAAAAGGATGTGTTCAAATAAAATCCGGTTAATCTTTTAGATATCGATTTGCTAGCAATGGCAACAAGCAAAGCTCTCTGTAAATGACATAATTTAAGCCTTCTGGTGGCATTTCTGATTCATTTTCATTTTATTTTTTTCTGAAGCTTAGAAAGTATCTACTAAATAGTAACCCGAGCCCTTTTTGTAGAGTTTAATCTTAAGGTTGATTAACATGAACTCATTCCAAAGTTTTCAAGGAAACTTTAGGTCAGATTTGACAGCTGTATAAGGTATTAAACCCAGGCAAACTAAACATTTTGAATCACATATTATCACATTGACAGGAAATTGGTAAAAGGTATTTTCAAGATTTTTAATGCTGATTCTAGTCTTCCTTTTTTCTTCTTTTGGTTTTTGAAACTATACAATAAATATCAATGACAGTTTAAAGACAATTGTATTATAACCTGTCCTTGTCCAACCACCGGACTTTAAAGTTTAAGCTTTTCGACCTAAAGCAGGGCAACGCCTCATGAAACATTTTGTTCTTGTCAAATGATAATTCATTGTTGTTTTTTTATATATGTCAAATGACTTACGGTAATTTACAGATCATGTATACGCTGTCAGTTTTGGTTGCATTATATACAGTTATGTATTTTTCAAATATGGAACAGCCTTTTATTTTAAACAAATTTTCTTATTACTTATTTTATTGTTTTGTTTTTTTAACATATCAATTTAAGTTTCTAAAACATTGTCTTGAACTTTATAGTCTGGATTTTTAAACTGTAGGTATGTTTGTCTTGTGTAAAATCAAAATTTTAATATTTTTATGTTCAAAATCATAAACAAAACAAACAGATCCATGACGACTGGTAGCAACGTAAACCAGAAATATCTTTTAAATGCGTTGGTGTAGAAGAGTAGGTGATATTTTGTTTATATAGGGTTTTTAAATGGAATTGGATGAGTGCATAAGTCACTTATTTTGCTAATTCTGGAAATAACTTTTTTTAGAACATATATCTACATTAAACTATACATACACATCGTAAGACCACACACATTTTGTATGTCATCAAAAATACTCGTATAAAGAGAGATTCATTTATGATACCTATAATCAAGCTGTCAAGCCCATCTTTTTTAAGGAACCAATAGGGCAAAACACCTTAAAGATATATGACAAGATATTTGTCAAAAGAAGATTTAAGTACCAAACAGCATTTAAAAAAAAAAGCGCTTCATTTCAACTATCGCGGTCCTACTTTTCTCTCCAAACATCAGCTAAGATCCTAGCTTAAATTTAACAAAAAAGGTTAAGGATCCACAAATTTAATGTCGTTTTTAATTGGCAATCCGGTATTGGAATTAGAAGCAGAATCCCAATTAAACAGTTTTTGCTGAATTCTGAAAAATTTGAAGTTTGGTGTGACTGTATTGGTAAAGTGTGACATGTGTCACCTACATATGTGTTTCTAACAAATTAGGAATAATTGTTAAAATATTTTCAATATTATTTTCCATTTTTTTATATTTTAATTTTAATTTAAAGAAATAACTTCACAGTTCGTACAATTTGTTAAATCAAAAAATATGACATTTATCAATTGTGACATTTAAAATCTTTGAATGTGTTAGTCATTCTGTTTTTGCTTCTGATTTCAAATTCAGAAGAGAAATCTCTTCTTTTTCAGAATCAGAACTGTCACTTTTGCCAAAATGAAGGCTTTCAGAATGGATTTTTAAATCCATTTTCTCATTCTCTAGAAATTTGAAAATCAAACGTCAAATTTTGTCTAGGACTTTAGCTAATGTTTGGAGAGAAAAATGGAAGTGAAATTTAAGCTTAAGCTTAGGACTAAGACTTATCAATAAATAGTAGAAAATGTCAACAAAAAAAAACATGCACGGAAATAATGTGTCACGCACTTATTTCCAGTGTCAAATTTTGACAGATAACGGATGTACAGTAGGAAATACAATGTTGATGTTTAAGTTACAACTGCATATCAAATCGCTTACATGTTAAGCTTAATTTTGAAGCCATTTGAAGTCAACAATTTCCAGGCACAATTGAGTAAAAAGCCTTTCAAAAGCCTGAGTAATGCAAATTAAAACAGGTAAGAACTTAAAGTTGCAGGCGTCCAACTATGAACAAGTCGTTGATAGGAGTTCTAGTTTTTTAAAGTAAACAATTTATTTTCCAATTTCCCCCCCTTTCTAATATTTTCTCAACTACGCAACGGCCTTGGGCTCAGAATAGCCTATAACGACATTTGAAGGCGGTTAAAGAAACAGAAGTTCTTTTATCTTCGAACTAAAAAAAAAAAAACAGAAATATAAAAATAGTTGGAGAGATACATACTTTCCATTTTTATTCCATTCGACAATATGACGTTTGTGTCTAAACCTTTAGTTCTTTCGTCTGTCATGTCGTTTACAGTATTTTTCTGTCAACGACGACGACGTATCTATACTCCACCTCCACCATGGCTACATGGGGTTGTTGTTCTGATCTAATATATATGTAATAAGTATAAGTTCTGACTTCTGAACAAGGGTGAGCGAGCTTTGAGGACAACTTGACTGTTGTCGTCATTTATTATCCTGAAATACTAGGAATTCTATAATGTAGGTATGTAAATAGATATAGGTAAATGTTATACCTACGTACATATGTATGTATATATGTATGTATGTATATGTGAAACAAAGTATAAAATAAAACACTGTAATGAAAATCGCGAATGTTTAATCGATAACATTTACTTTGGCATTTAGTGCGCGTTGTTGTACTTATACGAGTAGATATGTATTTATTTACATATATATGTATTTGTTAGTTTGTCAGTTTATATACCTACTCGAGTCAGTTTATTATTAACGGGTCAGGAATACAGGTGAACTATACCTAATATTGTAGAAATGTCTAGGATTCTATATAAGAAGAGGGTGTTGCTGGGGTAAAAATTATTGAGTTATGCGATTCTATCTAACAATAACTTTTATAAGTGTAAGGGTGAAGAATATCCCATATGATATATGTGACATTACGAAGAATGATAATTTTATGATAAACGTTGTCAAACGAATGAAATGAATGTTTTTTTTTTTCTTTTTAAGACAACGCCCATATTCTGTATTTCGAAAGCTAATGTTCGAACTTGCAAAATTTGTTCGAACTGTCAAAACTACCAACTCTTAAAAAGGACGATTTTGAATATATTTAGCCTTAGTTTTTACGACAAAATTTCTAAAAAGTTTTTGTACACCATGTTTTCGATTTTGAGAATTGAAACAGACTTTAAGTTGTTTTACTAATGTTCAACAAATCAGCAAATTTATCGAAGCCTCAGGCAACAGGACAGATGGTCAGCTCTTGACATGTGGGGCTTCCTAAGATTTCGAAATACATTTCCTGGAAAAAACAACTAAGCATTCTAAGGTTGGTTTGTTTCGAGACATAATTTAATGAGAGCCCAACTCCTTTATTGCCCCAGAACAGAAAGAAGAACCTTGGAAAATAATTGTTCCGAAGGCATTTTGTCTATTTACTACAAGAGAACATCTTAAAACTCTCTAAAAATTGAGGATGGTGCAAGAGGCACCCAATCTATTAAACTTCAGCCAACTCCCTCTTAACACAAAAAATGTAAGTTCATTCCTGGGGAGCATAATGGATTAATGATGGAGACCCAAGTGACAAGTTTTGACATTTTCTGATACATTCCTTCTTCAAACATAAGCTACTCTGAGCTACAGCTTTCCAATAAATAAATATAGTTTACATGCTCGACCAAAATTTAACATAAACTTCAAAACAACTTACTGATTGTAGAACAGATGCATTTATTAGAGAGAGTTTACTACATTGGACAACTTTGGAATTAAATATTTTGGGATAATTTGCGATAAATGATCCGTGTAAAGTGATATCACAACAACCACTTTCCAGAATGTCACATTTTTTACGAATATGAGGTCTGTTCCAAGTGTGTGAAATTCTCCGAAAATCACCGAAAAGCTGTTCCAAGTTACACATTTTTCGTAGTTTTTCACAGAAGAGAGAGCTCTTGAGAGAGAAAAAAATTTCCCCGACCTGCGAATTTCTGCCACAAAAATTTCTATGCACAGAAAATTGAAGATTGTCAAATAAAAACAAATTGACATTTTTTCAGTTTTTCCGTTAAAATAAACGAATTTTTTTAAATCGAATTTTACTTTCTAATTTTCATTATGGAAAACACCAGTATTGAGTTCCAAATCGTCTCGTCAGACTCTTTTGAGCACTCTATTAGTAACAATTTTAATAATCCATTTTTTAATTAATTTTAAACAATTAAAAACTTTTCACTCGCTTTTGAATTAAATTTGTTAAAAAGCTTTTTGTTGATATTTTTTGACGTTTCGTAGAGTCTGTGATTTTCTGTGAAATGTCGTTCCACTTCATTGTGCACAGTTTCCCTCTCTCTGAGAGAATTTTACCCCCACTCCACTCCACTCCACTTGGAACAGACTTATGAATGACGTTTAGCAGAGACCCTTATAAAAATATAAACAAACTTTACCTAACCTTAACCCATGTTCTGTAACTCAGCCGATAACTTATCACAATCATTACAAAATGAAACGATTTGTTCCCCACTTATCACCACTGCAAAAAATGTGTTTCTGTAACTTGTTGCGATAAATTCAATTTGAGATATATTTAGACTGGAACTTCCATTGGAAGGCGATACAACAAACTGTCATGTTGACATTTAAAAACAAAAACATTTCTCAATTACCTAAGTGTTTTCAAGTTCATGTAAACTTTTTTTTTGTTGATAAATAAATACCTACAATTGAAAAAAAAAATACAGCTACTTCAAATTACAAAAAAGAAAGAATTTATTGTCAGCTGTTGGCATCGGTGAACTGGCCGCTGGCAAACGGCTTGTTCTCCGCCATAATGTCTCCTTCTGGCACTTTGATAATCTTGCGCAATTCTAATAATATAATATTTATTAATTAAGTTCTTAAATCAATTATTTATTATTTATGTATTATTTATTTTTTTGCTTTTTATGTAGTGCTAAATTTTGACATTTGAAGAGAAAGACTTATCGACTTTCAAATATACAGAAACCCATTTTATCGAATTTTTCCAGGATTCCTATTCCGCTTGTTCCATAGTCGATAGAATTAACGACTGGTTACATTATCAGAACACCCTCACATAATTTTATAATAATATTAAACACCCTATGATAATGAAGAAAGATACAAAGTATCTTTCCATATACCAAATGTAGCTCACACAATGATTCATAATTTCATTGACAATATCCGATATTATAAACATAAACTTACCAAATGTAATGCTTACACAATAATTCATAATTTATGATTTCATCTCATAGCGAATGATGAAATCCGATATTATAAACATAAACTGCATATCAGCAATTTTATTAAACAAAGAGCAGCATATGATCTTCAATCATATTGCTGAGTAGACAAATATAAAGTATAAAAGGGTTTCTTCGATCACTTGAAAAATCAGTTCTAATTAGTAATTCCAACGTATAGCTGAAGATTTCCCCCCACCAGTGGTAAGGGATCTGAAGCTCTTAATAAATTTATATTATTAAAAAACAATCACTAGTGTTTTATTTAATGGTGGTATTCTCACAAGAGAATACAATATATATTATTTTTTATTTACGAAAGGAACCGTAAACAAAACTGGCGCAGTCGGTAGGATCTCGAAAGATCAATGAATCGTACTTATTAAAGTTTTATTCGGGATTTAAAAAAAAATAATCGTCCGTACTAATTGAAATAGTTAAATACCGGTTAAGTGATATAACCAAAAAAAAAAAAAAAAAAAAAAAAAAAAAAAAGGTATAGGACAATAAATTAATAATATTCAGTGAAAAACATAGTGAATACAGATCCGCGAAGGACAATTTCACGAAATCTCATAGAGGGAATGTTGGACTGGAAGAAAAAAAAAAGAATATAATATATTGAATGCAACTAGAGGAAATTAAAACTCAAAAGGGAGCAGAGCACCGCAGAAATACTACACACAAAGTGAAATAAAAAAAAAATAATATATATTCGAGTGAAAATCGAATTTCGAACTAAAATCGAAAAAATACTAATTAGTATCTCACTCCAACTAAAATGAAGAATTAATTAAAAACAAAACTGGGACAGAAGAAAAAGTTTAAACAAAAATATAAAAGTGAAAAAAAAAAAAAAGAAAAAAAAAAAAAAAAAAAAAAAAAAAAAAAGGTGTTACCTAATGCAACCAGAAGCAATATATCTCCAAAAGGGAACAGAGGCCCCGCAATTAGAGGAAGCAAACAGAGAGATCAACTCTCAAAGCTGGATAGACGACGAGGAAACAGCTGATTTCCAAGAACACCTCAAATCAATTCAACAAAAATTGAGAAGGAAACAACTTCAACAAAAGAAGGAAGAACAACTTTACGAGGCAGAATAATCGACGAAAGCCCCAACGAGATCGAATAATTAAATGAGGAAATATAATCCATATAGGATTCCACCAGCATTAAAACCCGACGAAAAGGAAATCAAATCAACAGATCCAGTAGCAGCAGATCAACAAAACAGTGAACCAGTATTAAGATTAGAAAATCAGGTAAAAATGGCTTCAATCAACCTTGACCCCCTAAAATTATTAAAAAATTTACCAACCTATAATGGGAGGAATTGTAATTTAATTATATTTATTAAAAAACCAGAATTTGTAATAAATTCATGTAGTTTGTATAACGAAGGTTCACAAGAATTTATAGTGAGTGAAATAAAATCAAAAATAACAGATTTCGCCCTAGAGGTAGTATTAAGGAGTGGCGACCCTAATAATTGGCAAGACATAAAAAATATTCTAGTAAAGAATTTTGGTGAGAAAGAATCTTTTCTAAAATTAAAAGAACTAGCAGATAAAGTTTATTCAAAAAACATTTCTCAACTATATAATACATTCTCAGAAATCCTCTGTAGACTAAATAATAAATATTATTTATCTGAAAATAAACCGGAAGAATACAATCCTTTCAATAATGAAGCGTCATTATTATCTAAATTTTGTGAAAGAATACCCCCGAACGCAAGTTCAATAATAATCAATCATAACATAACAACCCTTAGCGAAGCATTCTATAAATTAGAATCTTGTCATTGGACAAAAGAAGATATTCATAATAGGAACGATAGAAACATTAAAAATAATGAGTACAAAAATAATTTGAATAACAATAATAATTTTAATAATAATTATAAACCTAATAATTTTAATCCAAACTATAGAAACGATAGAAATTACAAAAATGATTTCAAAAATTTTAATTATAGGAATAATAACAAGAGAAATTTTAACAACAATAGTAAACACTTAAATAGAAATAATAACCAAAATCAAAACGAACAGTATTATAGGCAACCGAACAGAAGTGGTAATTTTTCCAATCAAAATCATAATACATTTGTTAGGCAAAGAAATATTCCAGAACCAATGGAAGTGGATCATTTAACCCAAAATACATCAAATTTTCAAATACATGCCTCAGCAGACCATTACCCTGCATAGATGTCCATATTTTAAATAAAAAGCTTAAATTATTAGTAGACACAGGAGCTGCAACTTCTATTTTGAAAGAAAATATATTTCCAAAACATTTTGAAACTAAACTAGATAAACCACATACCATTAAAACACTATTTAGAGAAAATTTAATACGTACAAAAATAATTTTGCCATTACCAAGTGAATTTAATAAAAAAGAATCGACCATGGAATTTTTAATTACTCCAATTACGAATAGTACATTCGACGGAATTTTAGGAAACAATATACTTATACCATTACAAGCCGAATTATCATACTATACTCATACTGTGAAAATTAATAATATAGAAATACCATTACTATCAAAACCCAAGGATGATTATCCTCTAGAAAATTATATTCTAGAGTTATCAAATACACAAATAAACTTATGTAGAATTGATGAAAATGAAAATTTAATAAATAAATTAATTAAACCTTATATGAACGCGGAAGAAAAGAAAGCACTAATTCAAATACTCAAGAATAATAAGAAATTATTTTATAAAGAAGGAGATATTTTAACTAATGTTAAAGAAGTTACTCATAAAATTGAAACGAAAAATAATAAACCAATATATACACGATTGTATAGATACCCAGAAATACACAAAAATGAAGTAGAAAACCAAATAATTGAAATGTTAGATCAAGGTATAATAAAAGAAAGTAGTAGCCCATATAATGCACCTATCTGGGTTGTACCCAAAAAGATAGATAGTTCAGGAATCAAGAAATGGCGTATTGTCATAGATTATAGAAAACTTAATGAAATAACCGTGGAAGACAAGTTTCCTATTCCAAATATTGACGAAATATTCAGTAAATTGGGGAGAGCCCAATATTTTACTACTCTTGACTTAGCGAAAGGCTTTCATCAGATATTGGTGAACCCTGAAGACAGGCATAAAACTGCTTTTTCAACAGCTAATAATCATTACGAATTTAATCGGATGCCATTCGGATTAAAAAATGCCCCCGCTACTTTTCAGCGAATGATAAATCACGTATTAGAAGGACTTGTAGGAAAAATATGTGTTGTCTATTTAGACGACATCCTTATATTTAGCACATCATTAGAAGAACATATTTCTTCAATAAATAAAGTATTTCAGAAACTCAAGGAAAATAATTTAAAAATACAAATAGATAAATGCAAATTTTTTAGCAAAGAAACAGAATACTTAGGTCATGTTATTACTACAAATGGAATAAAGCCAAATCCAGATAAAATAAAAGCTATCGAAAAAATACCCATTCCATGCACAACTAAACAAATAAAATCGTTTTTAGGACTAACAGGTTATTATAGGAAATTTATAAGAGATTATTCAAAGATAGCAGTGCCTATGACAAAATACCTGAAAAAGGGAACAAAGATAAATATTAAAGACCCAGAATATATTACGGCTTTTGAAGAACTGAAATTACTCATATCTAGTGACCCTGTTTTAAAATATCCTGATTACACTAAAGAATTCGTGTTAACAACAGATGCATCAAATTATGCAATTGGGTCTGTCCTTTCACAATCAAATCATCCATTATGCTATGCATCTCGAACCCTTAACGAACATGAACGTAGATATAGCACTATTGAGAAGGAATTATTAAGTATTGTATGGTCAGTAAAATATTTTCGATCATATCTCTACGGTCGCAAATTTAAAATACGAACCGATCACAGACCTTTAATTTGGTTAAGTAACCTAAAAGAACCAAATTCAAAACTCCAGAGATGGAAAATAAGTTTAAATGAATATGACTTTGATATCGAATATTTAAAAGGAAAAGAAAATCGTGTAGCAGATTACCTTAGTCGACTTGAAATCAATGCAATCAATGCAAATGAAGATACATCGTTAGCCACAAATCATAGTGGTATAGAAGAAAGAAATGATCATATAGGAATTTCAGAATTACCTACAAATATGTTTAAGCATCAAATAGAAGTTATAGAGTCAGAAGATGAAAATAAAAATATAAAATGTATATACCAAGGTGTAAGAAGACTAACTATTAAATCAAAAGATGTAGGCGATTA
Source organism: Scaeva pyrastri (assembly GCA_905146935.1). Taxonomy (NCBI): domain Eukaryota; kingdom Metazoa; phylum Arthropoda; class Insecta; order Diptera; family Syrphidae; genus Scaeva; species Scaeva pyrastri. The sequence goes on from LR989927.1 coordinate 79,931,273, forward strand.
TTTTACTGAAGCATTAAGGGAATTTTTACCCGATCACGGAAAAGTGGCATTATATTGTCCAAGTGATAATTTATTTTGCAAAATTCAGGAAAAACATGTTGAGCTTTACAGCAATCAAAGTAAACTGATATTACTAAGATGCATTACGCTTTTAAAAGATTTAAGTAATACAAATGATGCGTTGAATCTCATTGAAAAGATTCATGAACAATATAATCACCGAGGAATACAAGAAACATATCTTGAAATTAAAAATGAATTCTATTTTCCAAAATTAAGGGAATTAATAAGAAGATACATAAACAATTGTACTGTATGTCAAACAGCGAAACATGATAGAAATCCAGAGAAAATAAAATTTGAAATAAGTAAAACTACACTTAAGCCAAATGAGCTTATACACATGGATATATATATTCCAAGTAAAGATATTTACTTTTTGACAATTATTGACAAATTTACTAAACATTTGACAGCTTTTCCCATAGCTAGTAGAAACGCTCACAAAATAATTGAGCAACTTAAACTTAGAAACTCTATACTAGGCAAACCTGAAGAAATCGTATGCGACAATGAATTTAATAGCCTAGCATTTAAAGAATATTGTAACGAAGAAGGAATTAAGATAAAACTTGTAACTCCAAATCATAAGACAGGAAACTCAGATGTAGAAAGAGTGCATGGTACACTCAATGAACATATAAGAATATACAATGTACAAGAAAAGAAAAAGAACGTATTAAATTTAAAAGAGAAAGTAATAAAAGCAGTTAGTATATATAACTGTACAATCCATTCAACGACATTAAGAAAGCCTATAGATTTTATTCAAAACAAAATTAAGGTAGAAGAGTTAGAAGAAATAGAACGAAAGATTCATAAAGTTAAAGAAGATAATATTAATAAAAGAAATAAAAATAAAATAGATTTTGTTGAACCAGATTTAAATAAAGATTTATACGTAAAAGCAGACGTAGTTAGAACAGCAAAGAAGATAGCTGCAAAATATAAGAAAACAAAAGTAGAAAAAATAAATAACAAATATTATGCTAATCAGAAAAAAAAATACATAAAAGCTTTTTCAAAAGAAAATATAAATATCAAAATAGCGATAAATAATTTAATCTCTTTACAGGCAATATGAAAGCCATAAATATTTATTTATTCTTCATCATAACCATGGTAAAATCAGAGTTCTTATTACAAGAAATTCGTAACCAAGCAGGATATATTATAATCAAACAAGAGCCAATTGAATTGATTGAAAGATATGACAAAATACTTCACATTATTAATTTAGAAACTTATAACGAAATAATTAAACAAATTGAATTTTCTATAGAAACAGGCTATAATAATTTTAATGACTTAAGATTAAAAAGACTAATGACAGAAGCATTAGGAGATACAAAATCAAAATTACATAGTATACTTCCTTATTCTAGACAAAAGAGAGGAATAATAAACATAGGAGGTAGTGCACTCCATTTTCTTTTTGGAGTTATGGATAATGATGAAAGATTAGAAATTGAGAATCATTTGAAAATAATAGAAGAAAACAATAAAAATGCTATAACAGAATTAAACAAACAGATAGGGATTAATACACAATTCCAAACAGAATTAGAAACTATGGCAGACAGAATAAACAAACATCAATACGTGCTTAGAAATTTCATTAATTCAACAGAAGTAAAACAAGAAAATTTAGCTAAAAGTATATTATCTTTACAAATAAATACCGATATAATGTTGTTAAACAATGAAGTTGAGAAATTACAAGACAATATAGTCTTTTCAAGATTAGGAATTCTAGGAAGAAATATTCTTACAAAAGAAGAAAATAAAAGATTTAATATATCCGTACAAAAACTAGAACATATAGAAAGTAGTTTAGTAACTAGAAATAACAATTTAGTTTTTATTTTAAAAATACCAGTATTTACATATAAATATGAAACCATAATTATTTTACCTGTTCCAAATGAACAAGGACTAGAAATCGAAATATCAAAGTATAATTATATAATTTATAACAAAACATTGTATGAAAATAATGCAATTAAATATGTTAAACATTTAAGAAAAAGTCCAATATGTATACAAAATTTATATGAAACAAAATACGAAAATTGTAAGATTAGATCTAATAAAGATCAAGAATTAATAGAAATAGAAGATGGCCTTATATTAACAAAAAATTTAGTAGAAACAAGTCTAAATGACTATTGTAATAATATTGAATATAAAATTACTAAAAATAACCTAATACATTTTAAAGATTGCAATATCAAAATAAATGCAACTTTGTATTCAAATCAAAAAGAAACTTTCAAGCAAAATATTGTAATTCCATTATATAATACACTAAACTTCACAAAAATAAATGTTACTTTAGAAAATATACATATAAATCAAATCAAAAATTTAAAAGAATTACAAGAATTAAAATATCAGAACAATGTAAAACATATTATATCATATACAAGTATAACAATCATAATTGTTGTAATTGCAATATTATTATTATATTGTAAGCGTAAAGAAACCCAAAAAATTAAAATTGAAAATAGAATTATAGATACTCAGGAGAGCATCAAACTTAAGGAGGGAGGGGTTACATTATCAGAACACCCTCACATAATTTTATAATAATATTAAACACCCTATGATAATGAAGAAAGATACAAAGTATCTTTCCATATACCAAATGTAGCTCACACAATGATTCATAATTTCATTGACAATATCCGATATTATAAACATAAACTTACCAAATGTAATGCTTACACAATAATTCATAATTTATGATTTCATCTCATAGCGAATGATGAAATCCGATATTATAAACATAAACTGCATATCAGCAATTTTATTAAACAAAGAGCAGCATATGATCTTCAATCATATTGCTGAGTAGACAAATATAAAGTATAAAAGGGTTTCTTCGATCACTTGAAAAATCAGTTCTAATTAGTAATTCCAACGTATAGCTGAAGATTTCCCCCCACCAGTGGTAAGGGATCTGAAGCTCTTAATAAATTTATATTATTAAAAAACAATCACTAGTGTTTTATTTAATGGTGGTATTCTCACAAGAGAATACAATATATATTATTTTTTATTTACGAAAGGAACCGTAAACAAAACTGACTGTCAAAATTACAGAAACCCGACGATGCGATAAAATGAATTTCGTCCCAAATTTCACCGTTTCTCGACGAGTTTTATCGCTTCGAAAGTTACAGAACATGGTTCCTGTGATGCTCATGCACAAAATCAACTACTTGTCAATCTTGTCATTTTGACAGCTAACACGAATTCAGCTCATCATTTGATTATTTGTTCCCTCATCGAACTCTGTGCAAAATCCTACTCCAGACCAGAACCATGAAAAATCTTCTCCTAGTTTGCGTTCCAAAACTGAGAAGGGATTATAACGAATTTTATGAACATATGTTGATTTAGCTTTAAAATTAAACTTGCATCGCATGCGCAACTGAAACGTCAAAAAAGCACTCTGCCAAGCCTGCGGGCACCCAAATAATAAACTACTTGTCATTTTGACAGCTTGTGCTACTGCTGCTCGCTGCTCCCCTCCTTTGTGTTTGGCCAGTAACTCTGTATCTGTATCATTATATTTCCCCTGACAACAAGAAGTTAACCTTGATACAAAATTCCATAGCCACTTCCAAACCAGATGAAGTTTTTGATAAATATATGTATCTATGTACATATCTACAAAAAAACAAATTTGTTCTATTATTTCAGTAGGCAGCACATACACTACACATGTCATATGTATATGTATGTAAATATGTACAAAATTGTCTATGAAATAATAGTAGAGAAGGTATGGTGCGGTAAACAACTCTTGTCGGTTCTTTCCTAGCTTCTGTGTGTTTGTATGTATATTGTTATTATTATAAGGTATTATTATTAGTGCGGTGGAATTTTCATATTTTTATTTACCCTTTAATTATTCATAATACCTATCTACATATGTATGTATTTATATAGATTAGTATAAAGTTATAGACTATCACTTTGTGTGTTGTCGTTCGCGCAGTAAAATATAATAAAAGCCTTTGAGACCATCACTTTTACACATCAGACTTATTAAAAGATACTTTTATCACTTCGAAATGGGTTCTTGAATGTGCCCGGCTATAAGGCTGCACCTGCATCGTGTCGGTGTGATGTGTGTTTGTATGCATCCCCTTTTAATATATCTTTCACAATTAATATGCAAATTCCTTGTATTTCATTTCATCCTTTAAACACTCGCCTTCCATGAGAAAAGGACATTCCACATTTATATTCCTTGGTACCTTGAATGGACCAACTAAATGACATTTAACGTGGATGAACCGTGAGTAAGTGTGTGTGTGTGTGCGTGTGTTTGTGTGTGAAGTGTAGGGTGCATCAGTGCAAAACACAAAAACCGGAAAGGTCTCAGATTAAAGTGTGACATGTTGAACAAAAAATTTACATTAAAGTCACCAGACAGTTCCTACCATTTAACACAGGAAAACAAACTGTCTGCTATTTTGCTGCAAGAAATTAAGATGTCCTCGCTGGGAAGACAAGCACTCAGAGGTGATCTGGAAAGTGCTCCCGTTTTTTTTTTATGTTCCTCCAGACTCCATATATGTACGTATACGAATGTATCTTGAAGAGGGTTATCGGCAACTTATCTCGACGCTTCTCGCTACCATTTAACAAAAATGCAAAAACAAAAAGGATGCTGATATGAGGAGAGTATCTTGTGGAAGCGCCTCTACAGATTCTTTTGGATTTAGAAGCATCAAACAGAGGACAGACCGACGACGAACGACGACGAACGAGACTTCTGGCCCTCACGATTTTCTTTATTTGTTTTTTTTTTTCCTTGGTCCTTGGTGCGGTCGTCCGGTGACATTATTTTTTAGGAGGTGTTCTCTGGCATTGCGAACACGAAATTAATGACATTGTTCGATTTTTATTGGTTTCGCAGCTCGAAAAAGGAAGACGGTCAGTGGCGGTGGTGGTGATATTGATGGCGACGACCGACTACCGACGACCGACTGCCAGCCAAGACGAAAGGGAAAACATTTCGTTCGACTTAAAACGAGCAGATAAATATTTTAATCGTTGTTTATACAGTAGCCGCTCTTTAAGCTGTTTTGGCGCTCAGCGTTTAGCTTAGTCACTTGATCAGCCGTCCACGAAAGTGAGTTGTAATCTTTTAGGAAATGGATTCTGTACATACATACATACTTACCGACTGTTGTGTTGCCGGTCGATGCGATAGTGCGGTCGCGGTGTCCATTGTCGGCGGCCGGTGCGGTGGTGGCGCAGTGGACGTGTTGTTGTTGATACTCATACTCGTATTTGTGGTGCTGGTGGTGTTACCGAAGACATTAATGTCGCCGATTTATGCGTTCCTAATTATTTATTCAGAATTTTAATTTGATTTTAAAATATTCACTTTTTGGAGGGTGAAAACAATCGTGCAACCAAGCCTCCACTCACTATGCGATACCTTTAATATAACAGAACAGTGTACCTCTATACACAGTGAGAGTGATAGTTTTGTAAACTCACGACAGTGTGTGTGTGTGTGTTTACTCAGTTACCGACAACGTGCTACGAACCGCGAATAAAGTTGCACGTTGCCATAGTTCTGCCGCAGGTGTTGAGTATTAATTTTCTTTAATTACTCTTGACAATCTTATTTATTTAATGAATTCTCTGTGACAGAGTTCATGGGTAGGTACAGATGGTTTTTATAATAAGAAGGCAAAAGTATTTCCTACTTATTCACTGTTTTTTTTTCTCTTCATTCAAATTTTGGAGCTGATGAATTTTTTTTAAAATATACAATTTAATTCAGTGAAAATGTGTTGATTCGGACTTTACAGAATATTCATGGATCATGAACAAGTTTCAGTTTAAAAAGACGATCTAAAATATTTTTACATGTAAGCTAATTTTGTTAAATTTAAAACTGCTTCCACTTCAACTTGACTCCGGTCCACTTAACCCAACTTATACTTTGAACCTCGGCTGCACAGAAGCAAATGATTACAATAAAACAAGAAGTTTGCTGAAGATAATTCTAAAGGTTGGAATGAGAGTAATAGCAGTAAGAAATCATTCAAAACTAACACATTTGTAATGTAAAAGTTTTGAAGTTTGAAGCTATGAATAGCTAATTGACAGTTGAGTTTCATAGAAAGAGTGACATTTAAATTTGAATTAAGGTCTGGAGTTTGCATGTCAACATATTATATTTCGTCGGCTAAACTTATCGCATCATTGCTCTGCATTAATTTTATAGATCACAAGTAAAATTCTAAACAATTTTTGTATGGTCTTGTATTTCTTGAAGTTGGCAATGACATTTTTTCTGACATCCTGTGTACATTGTCTAATGGTAAATTAAGGACCTTATCTTTCTCGTATCTCCAAAGAAAATAGTTCAAAGGGTTAAATCACAAGAAATTGATGGACAATTGTGGTGACTTCTTCAAGAAAACTCCAGTCAGAATACTTTTCGTGCAAAATTGAAATTGTTTGTTGGACCTACTTTAGTTGTGCAAACTGTTACTGAAAAATGTTCACTATTTGTATAATGATTTTTAAGCAATGGAGTAGTTTTTACTTGTATTATATATAATTGCAAATCTTCTAATTGGAAAACCACTTTAATTTATTGCCAAATTAAAAAATATAATAATTGAAGTGAAAAAGTATAGTACGAGCAAATCAAGTCAAAATTCTATATTTCAAAATGCTTACATCATGAAACAAATATTGTAAACAAATTTTAAAATAACTATACGATTTTTGAAATAAAATTTGTTTTTTTTATTAAAACTATTACTTGCGAGAAAAGGTTATCCACCTTTAAGGCCCAACTATAATAGGCATAAGCTAGCATATGTGTGCATAAGTAAACGTGCGAATACAAAGAAACTCAATGCGAGTGACCATAATGGAGTCCAGCTCCGTTTCTTTCAATTTTTCTCAGTTTCGTTCACTTAAGCAAACATAAGCAAGAGCGATCCCAGTCGCTCGCCGCATAAGTAAAATCTGACAGCTTTGATCAAATACGCACAGGCCAACTCCACTGGAGATAATTTCTCTCAGAATGTTTGTCAAGACAGAAAATATCCAACTATGCCCATAGAAAAAAGACAAAATCTTCTGATATCAAATATATCAGATATCTCACATTTAGTTGGAGAGAAAAATCTCCTGTGGGGTTAGCACACCAAGAGACAGTGTGCATGTGAATTTATCATTCTGTTTCTGATTCTATTGTGTATTGTGAATTGTGATTGTTGTGACGAGTTCTTGCTTAAAACAAAATTAGATAGTTAATAAAAGAAAAAATAATTAAAATAAAACAAATTAATTTGGTATTGAACTCCATTTTTTTTAAACAAAAATAAAGTTACCTTGAATCAAAAAATCAACCAAATTACACAGCTGCGAATATTATTTTGACATGTAGATACGTGAGCAAAATTTCATTATGGGTATGCGCCGTAATTTCACAAACATATGTAAGTGAATTTTCGTTGGGTTTTTGACATAAGCTTATGTTTGCTTATGCCTATTATAGTTGGGCCTTTAAAAAAAAATCGGGACAACTTTTTACAAATTGCTTTTGACATCTAATATAATGAAAAGCGAAATAAAGTTCACAATTATTTTATTTAAACAACGGTTTTTCACAAAAACTAAAAAACTTGAATTGACAATTCTATGTTTTTCGATTTAGATATCGTGTCCATTTTTAGAGTTTATTAAGAATATTAATTGGAAGGAAGATTCATATACAGTTCTTAACAATTTTTTGACTTCTCCATCCCTGCTTATAAAAGTAAAATTTTAACTTTCAGATTTTTCAAGTTCTTTCTTAAGGGCCAACTATAAAAGACTTAACCGAACTAAAGCTAATGTCAAAACCGAAAGTTATCGTTAAAACATAAAGTAACCATAATAGATTCTGGCTACTTAATCAAATGTTCTTTTATAATAGCTTATGTCACAAGCAAAACTGAAAAGAGACAGTAATTATTAGTAAGACAGTAAGAGACAAAAACCGTTGAGTTGAGTTGAAATGCCATTCAAATTTGACATTTACGTAAGTTCGAGGCAAGTTTAACGAAAATGAGTAGAACGGAACGTCTATTATGGTTAGTGATACATAAAACAGTGTGTTGGCACGTACGCTTAAGTTGGCTTCAGTTTAGAGTTGTGTCAATCGTTCATTTTAAAAGATTCAACCGTTCATATGTCGTTCAATTCAATTATTCGTTCTTTTTAATCGTTCATTTTTTCCATTGTTAATTTTTTCAATAATTTTGATTTCTGTTTCATTTTGGTTGTGTTGTGAATGAAATGGAAAAAAGTGTTCTTTTCCAATCGTTCATATTTTTTAAATCATTTTGATTATGAGGTTACTAAAGTTTAGATTGGTCTGGCAGATTTATTTTTTATATAAAATGTTTATTATAAATTATAAGCTCCTATAGACTTCTAGTTTCAAACCAGCAATCTTTGATATATTTTTGAAGAAATGCAAGTTTGAACGTATAATATTAGAAATTGGCCCAAATTCAGTTTTGTTCACATTCGTTCTGTTCTAGTTTAACACGTTCTTGATAGTTGTTCTAATTTCCAAAACATTACGCTCCGGTTCGTTCTTTTTCTTATCCTAAATTTACCTTTGAACGAGATTGAAAGATTGAATCATTAGTGAAGTAGTGATTGCAATCAATTAATCTTTTTAGTGAACGAGCCAAAAAGAATGAATCAATCGCGATTGACACAGCTCTACTTCAGTTCGGTTAAGTCTGTTATAGTTGGCCCTTTAATTGTTAATTCAGACAAAAGTAAAGTTATATCTATAGAAAATATTGACAAGCATTATGTTTTCCTTATATTTCCTTAATATAATTCAAACATTGATGTGTTCCTTTGCCAGTTGTTACAAAGTTGACATTGAAGCAAAATCATGATTTTAGATCAAAACACAATGAATATCTATAAATCAAATTTCTAAAAAATAAAAGCCTAAAGTACCGTTTAATACTTTTTTAAAATGTGTTTTGTTTAAGTTTGACTAACATAAAAATACTTGTTTATACCAAAAAACGTCTTAAATGAAAAATTGTCTTTTTAAAAAACGAAACCGCGGAAAAACACTCAATAAACTTAAAAACGAAAACAGTGAAACATTTCAGAGAAGATGTCAACAAAAAAAACAACATTCCAAAACCAAAAACAAGCAAAACAACAACGAACATATTTTTTAATAGTTGTTGATTATTTCAGTTTAAAAAAAAAATTAATTAGCATTCCGGAGCGTCGTCGTCGTCTTGCCGTTCGTTCCTTGGACGTCCGTCGTCGTCGTCGTCGTCGTTGTCGTTGCGCAGCAGGAGTGCCACCATATGGAGTTCCCATTGCTGACCAACTCAAGGATCACATTCTTTTCCGTTGTGGTTTTTGTCGAATTAAAAATAAAATTCAAAAACAAAAAAAAAAAAAAAAAACTCCATCCAAATGATAATTATACCTACAATACCTTATAGCAGTTCCAGCCATCAGGAAAAGTGTTTCCCAAGAGTGAACAACATTCAATTTACAACCAACGTACCTAGAGCAAAAGGTCCTGCCACACCATATGCCACTCCATACCGCACTACACACACACACAGACACACAGAGCAAATAGATATGATCCTGATATTACTCCGTAGTTTCAGTTATAATAACGGTCAATGGGCATAATAATAAGAGAGGCTACTTAGTGCCATGGCGCGGCGAAGGCAGTACGAGGCGGGGGTAGACAAATTATACTTTATGCTTCGCTGTGCACTATGATATCTGGTCGATGGCCGATGGCTGATAGAGTCTATGGTCAAGGGAAAGTATTTTGTCATCTGGACTTGGTGCGAGTTTCTTCAACTCCTTGCGTGGGATGAGATTCTATACCTGCATGGGGGCGGGCGAAGAGGCCAAGAAACTTGCCATATACCTATGTACCTACTCTTGGCTGTGTTGGAGCTGATATGGACAAAAGTGTCTTAACGTCATACATAATACAAAGCAAACAGACTTTTTGTGAATGCGATTTACACCTGACCCAGTAAACTTAAAATCGACACGGTAGTGCTTTACCTTGCCTGCCGTAGCGTCGTCGTCGTCGTAGTCGTCGCGTCACTCGTCGGCATTGTTGTATTTTTGTTTTTGTTTTTTTGTCTTGTATATTCGATGATTCGCCTCGTATGCGAACACGCTACTTTGCGTTTTATGCGCTCATTGTGGCTAGTCTGTCCGTGCGTCACACACATACCAACACACACGTGCCGCGCCGCCGACATTGATTCAAAAGTGTGCGCCTTTTTGCAAAAAATTGACATGACATTACAAAAGTGAATGAACTGACTTCAATGAGCGAATGAGCGACCGACAGCGAGAGCGGGAGCGAAAGCGATAGCGAGAGACTTGCCGGAGGAGTCTTGAATTGAGCTGATGAAGCAGCAGCGCCTCTTCAACTTTGCACTATATACTCGACTCGTATCTATTTGGTGTGATGGCCTGGCCCGATGCGATGATGGGAGTTGGAGCCCGGAGCACGCTATATGGCATTCGTACGTGGAATGCAATCCTTTGGCTAACGCACCGGAGGAACACTTACACGCACACATTGCGGATGTATATACACATTGGGGTTATGCCCCCAACACGAAACGAACAAGATAGAAAACAACTATCTGAGCGCCTATCGTGCTTGGTGCCTAAACAGAGAAGCAGTCTTCTGAGATTTCATTACAGTTGTTTTTGTTGTTGTTGTTGAAATTTTATAAGGTTTGCGTGCCATTTGTTTATAAACATTTCAATCAAAGTATAGACACATGAGTATAGGGTACACTTTGGCTGCTAGCTATGATGATTGTTATGGAAATTAGGACTATTGTTGCTTGCAACCTAAACCTTTAGTCCCTAACTACTGAGTGATCAAATTGTCACACGATATGTGTATTTGCAATTGCAAAACAGTTTTTCATTCTTTTTTTTTTTTTGAAGCAAAAATTAAACGCGCGAAAATTCCTTGATTTGAATTTAAATACCTAGCCCAGGAGAAGCAATAACGGTAAGCTGCAGGTAATTTATCATGGGCCCATTAAGGTTTAGTCCTACCTTACATACATATGTACATGTTTTAAATAGTGCACATTTGCAAGATTGAATGCGCTGTAAATGCAACGAAATCTGCAATCTACAAATGAGTATCAGGAATTTGCTTCAAAAAAATAATAATATGAATAATAATATGTAATAATAATAGCATCATTAAAGTGGTTGATTAATAAAGAATTCTTTAACATCTTCTACTTTTATTCAAAATTTATTGACACACTCATATACACATTTTTTCTGTTTCAGAATTCCTTGAAATAGTGACAATAACACAATCCTTAGGTCTGTTCCAAGAGTGTGAAATTCGCCGAAAATCACCGGAAAAACTGTGAAAAGCTGTTCCAAGTTACACATTGTTCGTAGTTTTTTACAGAAGAGAGCAAACAATTTCCCCACCCTGCGAATTTTTTGCACAGAAAATTGAAGATTGTCAAATAAAAAAAAATTGACATTTCAGTTTTTCCGTTAAAATAAACGAATTTTTTTAAATTGAATTTTACATACTAAATTTTCATTATGGAAAACACCAGTATTGAGTTCCAAATCGAGTCGTCAGACTTTTTTATTAATTAATTTTAAACAATTAGAAACTTTTCTCGCGTTTTCGAATCAAATTTGTTGAAATGACTTTTTGTTGACATTTTTTTTTGACGTTTAGTAGAGACTGTGATTTTCTGTGAAATATCGTTCCACTTCCACTTCGTTGTGCACAGTTTCTCTCTCGCTGAGAGAATTTTAACCCCACTCCTTAAAAAATGTGTGCTGTGAATTTCTGTGAACAAAACACTTGGAACAGACTTTTTATAATATCTATAAAGTGCCAAAAAAAAAGTAGCATTAAGCCGAAATGTCAGTTCGTGTACTGTCTCTCAATTTTTGAATTTTACCAAAATATTTAATACTCACATTTGCAGTTACATTTTTGACATTTACAAATTGTCGACATTTATAAACAGTCGAGCCCGTTTAAAATGGAACAATTTTACTACAGTGTCGAAAACTCTTCAATTTGTGTGCAAAATTTCGGAAAGCTGTACGACACTTTTTGACAGAAATTTTATCTACATAAATCAACACTAACTATTACGGCAGCCGTCTATTTTATTCAGTGTATTCATTAATTCTAAATTTTTTAATAATTTTCAAGACTTCCTTTGCCAAAATTTTAGATTAACCACAGCTGCTGGTTGTGTACTTCGTAGGTAAATATTAAAAACCATCTCATCACAAAGAAATGAAACACGAAAAACTTTTGAAATAATTTTGTTTCTCAAATTTTAAAACGAAACTCTATACAAAATCCAGATTAAGAAATATGTAACTAAGATTTTAAGAATTTGATTGGTAGTGACTTAAATTAAAAGTAGAGACAACTCTATGAGAAATTAATTGTTTATAACCCTTACAGAAGACCTAAGCCATGTTGAGATGCTGGTGTGTCTATTTGCACCATTAGGATTAGGTTAAATTTTCCGTCAAACCTGAGACCTTATTTCAAAATTCCTACAATTGACCTAAAGTGCTCTTGGTGCTTTTTGGGTATTGCCTTGGATCTCTTAAGTACCCGAGTTTGAGCAGGGATCTATTTCACTTATCAAATAACTTATTTTGAAAATATTTTTAACCAATCAATTAAATACCATCAAAGGCTTGGCTCATTTTTCAATTGTTGTTTTCGATATCAACTTAATCGTTATGAAGATCTTTGAAATGTTTAATATTTTGGCTATACGAGCTTTTCAAATTTGACTACTTTGGTGAGGCAACATTTCGTATGGAACAAAGGTCTAATGAATCCTTGAAAGAAAAGTTTGATCTCTTTCAAAAAATTATGCAAAACAAAATATTGTAGTTTTTAAATTGTATTATTTGAGCGATTTATTTTGACGTCTCTTTAACTAAATTGGTCAAGATAAAAGGGTGATAAGTCAAAATGAGTTGAGGAAGCTGTAGTAAATCTAACCACAAAAATCCATGTCTTGCAGTTCCTGGTCGCGGCCTTAGTGGCGTAATAGCGGGTTAAAAATCCAAAAAAATCAACTTTGGGGATAATTATGTTAACCAAAAATTTTCTTCAAAGCTTCATAGATATGGAACTCCTGATCTCAAAAATGTAAGTCCAGACAATTTGAAACTACTGTAAGAAAATAAAATTTGAATTTTTAAAAACATTGAGAGCCAGTTTTTCAGTTCGAGATCATCCTCGAGTAAGAGTTAACCCTGGTTTAGCTCTTCAATTCAATTCAATTTAGTCCCGAAGTTAACCCTGGATATTATGTAAGTTAACTCTGGGACTAAAAAAAAATATACATTTTAACTTTTGAATATTTTTTTTCAAACAAACACAAAATCACAACAAATAACTATATGGAAACAACAAATAAAGAGCAAGATCCGGTATATACTATATATGACAACTGACAAAAGACATTTCAGTGATTCCAAATAAACTTATACATTTTACTGAAAAACTGATTCAAGAGTTAACTCTGGAATCAGGATTAACTAACCTAAGAGTTAACTTGGAGTTAACTCACCAGTCAAAAACTATCGCTCAGTGTTTTTAAAAATTTCAAAAAAATCTAATTTTATTTTCTCACAGTAGTTGTTGGGTTTTTCAAATTGTGTGGTATATATATGGAAATGTCAAAATAGTCGTTCAATTACATTTTTTCTAGTAGTGCTCCGTGGATTAGTGTTACAGAAGTTACGACTGGACATGAGTATAAAAAATCAAAAAACAAGCAAAATTTGAATATTGAGAAAATAAAACTGAGCTTTATAGTGAATTTGAATTTTAAAGATTTTAAATAAGTTTGGTTTTTTAGCTTGTCAATAAAAATGATCTGATTGCCTAGTCTGCTATTACACGACGACTCATGACTCGTGACTCTTGTCGAACTACTTACGTTGGTCCAAGAGAGATACAAAATTCGAAAAAATGAAACGGAAAACGGAAGCCCGCGACTCACAGGGCAAATTTTCCACCACTCATTTTTGACATTTTATTTTCACTCATTTGTTATTTTGCTTTTCCTCTTTATTTTTTTTTTTTTTCGGCGTGCTCGAGTTCACATGTATACCTTTATAGTTGAAAGGGCGAGACAGAATGTATGATATCTCAAACAACGAAATTAGAATTAAAGAGAGTTGTCAAATTAGAGTCAAGACTTAAGGGCCAAGGTGTAATAGCAGTCCTACAGTTCAATTTATTCGAAAGCTTTGTCTGCTATTACACGATGAATCTAGATGCATGCGACACTTCGAACAACATAAGTGCAAAAGAGAGACAAAATTCGAAAACATGAGACGCAAGAAAATCGACCTGTGTCGCACGGGTAAAATTTTCCGTGCGACAATTTGACGTTTGTCTTTGCTCTTGTCCGCTTTTTTACTGTTCTCTTTCATATGGTTTCGTTCTTCGAGAAGGAAACTTCAATTCATCAACATTATAAATGTTTTTTATACTAATTTGTATTCCAAAATTCAAATTCTTCATCAATAAATAAAAACAAATCAAATTTAAATATTTTTTTAATTGATTTCAAAGAAAACTGAAATCATTTGAATTTGAAAAGTCTCATAAGCAAACCTACAAGTCAAACAACGAAATATAAATAAAAGAAAACTGTCAAAATAGATTCATGAGTCTGGTTTCATCGTGTAATACCACTTGAGAAACAGGATAGGATAACAAAGAAGAATTCGAAGATGTCGCATGCATCTAGATTCATCGTGTAATAGCAGACTTTATAATCGATCCATTTTTTTGACAAATCCTTTAATTTTAAAAATCAAATTGTTTTTCACTTGACGTCAAATTTAAAATTTACTTCAAACTTTTTCAGCCAATAATTTGATAGATTTTCATTATTTAAAAGAAGTGCAAACTTAAGTTTATTGATAATAATTTTTGTATTATTCTTCTATATCTTGCAATGATCATGAATACTAATGTTAGTTATCTTTACTAAAAAAATATATATACAAAAAACTGGATTAGTAGAAAAACAATTGTTTAACAGTTGTAGTAGAACTTGTCAATTCAATTGAGTTGATCTACATCAATCTATTTGACAGCATACATTAATTTTTCCATAAAAAACCTACACTTTTTGTAAAAACAGATAATAATTAAATCATCGATTCATTAATACAGTGCAACACAGTTATAAGAAAGTCTTAAAATCCAAGAAATTTCTTTCTTATTTTTGAGTTTTGCTTTTTTAAAGTACTTTGGAAAATTTCTTATAATTATGAGAAACACTGATATATGTAGGAAAGAAAAATTCTTATATAAATTCAATGGACAAAAGGAGATATTTAACAAGTCAAATGTTGATCGAAATGTCAAAATATTTGCAGTGTTCACGGTCTTTCCAAAACTACTGCTGTCATATTTTACTGGAAAGTGGAAAGCTGTCATTAACGAACGGTGGTATTACAAGGATGAGTAAACAAAAAGTTTTGACAAAGGTTTTATGATGAAGTAATTTTCTCTTAGCAGTTCTTTTTTATTCTAAAAATTAATGTTGGAACTTAAAAATGAGTTTCTTATAAGACGGTTTTTCTTATATGCGCAGGTTTCTTCTATCCGTTAAATACTGTAATGCAGAGTTTTAGATCTATGTAAAATTATTAGTTACATCAATTAAATGTTTAATAAGATTTAAATATAAATACCATTCATTTGCAATTATAGCACCTTATAAAATAATACATTTTCATTCCCACTCATATCTAATTATAAATTTTTATTAGACGAATCACTTAAAAGTTATAAATATTTCCATTTCTCGAGTAAAAACAAATTAAATAGCAGCTATCTATGCATTTACATTATGTGTAATGTTTTAAGCTGGACAAAAAAAAGTAAAGGAAATTGACATCCAACCATATTTGACAGAATTTTCGCATTTTGACAACATGAGTGCTAAAACTTCTCGCCTTACACCAACGGACATTCATATCGGAGTTTTGTATCAGTTCCCAGTTCCAATTTTCAGTCCGCAGTATATTTGCGAGACTGGACTGGACTGGGTGATCACGCTCAGTGCCAGTTATCTGTCTATCTGGCTGGCTTTGGCTGTCTGTCATCTTATGAATAATTGTGCGCACTCATGTGGTGCAGTCGTGTAGGTTTTCACCATCACCGGGTGACAACTCTAATTACAGGTGTGGATTTCCACTCTAAGGGTTGTACATCTATCTATAGATGTATACCTTACCTACCTATGTCAAGCTCGTTGGCCAATTTAGAAAGAGGGAATTTTCCTTGCTACCTAACTCTGCATCTGCATACAAAAATTCCCAATGCGTTGCACCATCAACGTTGCACTGTCCTCATATCTAGCTTACATCGCGCAAAAATTATGAACAGAAAATGCATTAAATTTTTTTTTTTTTTTTTGCTTAACTACAACAACAAAAAAAGGTTAAAAAGTATCTTTTTCGTGAATTTTTTTTTATTTTTAGCTCAGATGCGTTTTTTTTTTGTGTGCAGATAACACATGTATATGGTTATTGACATAATTGCAGACGGCAGAGAGCAAAGGATAACAATGAATATTTATTGTGGGCAGCCAAGCAATTACTCCCATTACAGGCCCCTTTGAGTGCGGGCCTCATTTATAATTATTGCTAAGCGCGCTTGAAATTATTACGATTTGCAAGCGATCAGATGGCGATGTCGACGCAAATGATGGTCGATGATTGCAATGTTCAATGAGTAGGAGCATCATGAGACCATGGAGATGCGTTTTTAAGAGTCTTGAGTCGGTATAATGTTGTGTGGTTTTTTTCTAAAATAAGCAATGACATAGAATACGCGTTTAAAAAAAAAAAAACAAAAAAAGCTAACACAACTAAGAATATTGTCTCTGAGAAAGAACTTTCAAATTTGACACAATGAATTTGACAAGATGAGCATCTGTCAAAAATTGGATTCCAATGGGACCACAAACATCAATTATGTTGACAAAATGAAGAATGATGATATACCTGTCAATTTATTATGACAACCAAAATGTAAATGTCACTTCCCAACCATTTTGACATTATTTTTAATATGACATTTTGCATTGAAACACTTTTTTGACAATCCATGTACATACATACATACATTGATGCATAAATAAAATGGAAGTCAATTGATATTAAATTGAAGTGAAGTGAAGGGATCGGATGCTGAAAAATTGCAACAAAAATGAATTTGAGAGTCTTCGTAAATTACAGTGAGCCTAAGCCCAAACAATTTTTTTTGTAAGTTGGAATACATTCATTTTAAGGTGAACGCGTTCAGCAATTTATCCTTGATAAATGCTTCTGAAGAATGTGACATAAGACTTTTTTTGTTCAAAATCAAAACATAACTGACATACTTAGTGGGGTAGAGCAGTGCAGCAATTAATATGCACCTTATTAGATATTCCTTAATTTTTATACATTGTCGTTTTTAACACTTTCACCCAAAACATTTTAATTTCTAAACAAATATCGTTAAAAATAAAAAAATTCACGAAGAAAAAAATATTTATAGGATACTTTTTCAAGTCTAAATTTTATAAAAATGTGCAAACTGTCATAAAACTGACAGGTAGTAGCTATCCATATATGACTAATGTCATTTTTTAAAAAAAAGAAAAATTCTTAATTGACAAACTATTTTAATAAACATAATGTGCTGGTATAAGCAAATCAACACCCCAAAAGGATTCCCTCAAAATGTAACTAATAACTCACATAAATAACTAACGTCATTTGTATTCCCCCGTCTATAGGTACTTGCAGATAGATCGCGTTCATCCTGTTTCAGTCGGTTATTCCTGCTTACAATGTAGATATGTACAACATATACGTCCATTCCCGATAATCGATATCAAAATTATTAGTTCGCTGCCATAACTACACCATTTTTCTTTCCTTTTCTTATTTTTTTTGTTTTTTTTTTTTTTCATTTGAAGTCCTCGCTAAAAAAAACAGGGAATTCCGTATTCCATATAATATGTTTTATGTTTTATGTTGTATGGCAGTAGCAGTGGCAGGGTACTTGGGCACAAATGGGCACTTAACGCCAATTGCCTCTTCTCAGTAGGCCAAATGTATGCACTTTAACGCAACCAATTGTGCTCTTTCCCATCTTCGTTTTCGTGCCTGGCCTGCGCCTTTTGCCTTTTGCCTTTCATTATTTCACTTCAACTACCTACCAACAGCTGGAGGCACAATCAACGCGTGTTTATATACTTGCAACGGCAAGTAACGTCAAACGGCAACTATACAGTAGCAGTCAGCGCAAATGCATTCGAAATTAAATTCTAATAAAATTTTTGCACGCAATGCAAATATTTGAGTGGGGAACCACTCAAATTGAGCAATGATAACGGCCGGCAATGGTAATAAATCGAACATAACGATGATTCCCATTTCCCCCGTTTGAATGGAAAGGACAGGACAGAGGACAGAAAGGATTCCCATATACAAGTATCTAGACACGACCACAGGTAGGTAAATCCAAATAATACCCGTAGACTTCATTCAGGAGCAAAAAGGTGCCACTAGATCATTAATTTCACACAGAGCGACCGAACAAAAAAAAGCTTACAAAAAAAATGTCATCGTCAACACTTCTGACACACAGGGCCAGGATAAGTCATCAGAAGTCACCGGCAACTTCAACGACAACGACTACAACAAGTCGAGGACGCGCTTTGGCGTTTCATATGCTGCAAAAGAAATAAGAGTATCCCCGGTGTGAGATGTCCCAACAAAACACACATTGTACCTACCTACATTGCCGACCGACTACGACCGACGCGACGCTCCACAGCCGGTGTGGCGCACAGCACAGATTGATTGATGAACGCGAAGGCAGGCGATAGCGCCAGCAGGTGGTCGCATTGCCATGCCACTCCTGTGGAAACCATGAGGTCGGCTAATGATTGAAATGCTTCAATCTATCTGGCTGGCGAGGACGAGGACTCACGGACGAGGACGGGAACGGGAACGTAAACGGGAACAAGAACGAGGACAAGGAGAGGATTAGTATAGATAGTATTGGGTGGCTTATAATGTGAGCCACCCTGTGGTGGATGAAATGAGGATTATTTGTAACATTTTAATCAAAAAGTGAACTTACCTTTTGCCGTTGCGTCGACGCCGCTTTGTGGCATAAACGGTGCCCAGCTGGCTCATTGCGAGGGCGCTGCTGTTAGTTATTGTCGCCGCCGTCTTGCCTGATTTTAAGGGTTTCCTTGTTTCTTGGAATTAATTTTATTTTAAAATTGTATGATTCCTGTTGTTTAGTATTTTATGTTGCCAAAATCATTTTGTTTGTTTGATTTTTATAGATTAGTACTTAATTGATTTCTTTTCTTTTCTTTTTTTGTCAATAGATAATAATTTTTATAAGTGTAAAACTCTTTTAGTTATTATTTATTATTACTTGTAGATAATTTAGCTAAAATATTAAAATGTTGTTTAGATTTTACAGGTCATTCATATAATTGTCCAGAGCTCTCTTTGAATTATTTAGTTTTATCAGTTATACGGATTTTGTCCGGTCATTATTTAAAAAATCTTTTCAGTACAAGGCAACACGTTATTTTAAAAAAGTTTACTTAATCAAAATCAAAGCATTTTCCGAAATTTATTTGTTTTGAGTTATTTGCAACCTTTTCAACATTCAAAATTTACCATAAGAAATCTTTAATTAGAATTCCAGTTTTCTTACACTTGAAATGCTTTTATTTGGCAACACTTTTTTCTCACAAATCGAACTAATGACATGTCAAACCAGTTTCAAACCGAGTTAGGTTCTGTTTGTTTCTAGTTAAGGTTCTGTTTGTTTCTATAGTTAAAAGTGTTTTTAAAACTCAAGCAGTTCAAGTGATTATTTTTAAGGAAATTAAATTTTTAGATTAAAAAGTTATTTTCGCAAATAGTGCCAAATGCCAAGGACAAAAAATACAAGACAACTTTGTATTTAAGAGCGGTCGTTTGTTTTTTAAGAACATTTTTATGTCACATTCTAGGTTTAGCTTTCCTAGAATAAAATTTGAAAGCTTAGCTTGACAGATTATGTACCTATGTATACGAACTATTATCCCTATTATGATTACAACCTTTCAGAGATTTCTCCGATTTGTTTTTCTTGATCAAAACGCACCCATTTCTTAAATTTTCAAGCCTTGTACGCAGATCGAGAAAATTTATCTCTACGATCGTAATCTCTACAAAAAAATTCTAAGGGCCGGCCGAGAAAAAGTTTGAAGTTGGAGAAATAAAAAAAAAAACCGTCCGTAGTATTCTAATCTGTTGGTGATTTTTTAAACCCCTCTATATTAATAATATTATTTTTGCTAATTAGTCTATTTTAAATTGTTTTTATCAAGTTATTAGTTCGCTTTTAGTTTCTGGAAATGTCACGTAAATATTTGGTTAACATTATTTTGAACGTGTAACTTGATTCATAACTAAACAATAAGGTGGAGACTTTTTATGCCTGTTTGATAACTTGAAAAGTATCGTTGAACTTGGGCTTGGGTTTTTTTGTATGGTTTTTGGCAGCAAATTGTGAAATCTTTAAAGGCAAATGTCATAGTTTTGCACGCGAACAGCGTACTGCCGTGGAAGATAAACCTGAGACAAAATTTGTTATGGGACAAAAATTGTATGGGAGAAAAAAAATGTCCTGATCTGCGTACTAGGCTTCAAGCTTTTCTTCTTTTCGGATAATTTTTCATTTTTGATTCCTTGTTAGGACAAATCAGAAGGAATAATAGAGCACCAAAAATGTTTTGACAATTCGTCGCATAACATCCCATAAAATTTTCAAGACACCTACAATTTTGTTAATAGAAAATGTATGAAGTTTTGAGATTTTTTTAGCCATCTAGTAATCAAGATGTATGTTTCTTCACTCTCCCTTTAAACAGTTAAAACTAAAAATGTAATTTACACACAGATTTTTGTACTTCTTAGTAATTTTTATTATGAGTTTCAATTGAATTGACCTTTCGAAATCTTATGAGAAAAATGTTAACAACAAAAATCTTCGTTTTTGCTATTTGCAATAGATTGAAGTGTTGCCGCTGGCCTTCAAAAAAATGAAAAAAATTTAATTTTAAAAATTAAAAAAAGCTTAAAAATAGTAACAAATCAGAAAAAATTATTATATTTTCATTAAGAACGTAATGTCCGTATAAAAATTTCAAAAGCAATAAATAATTATAACTCTATTTTGATTAAAAAGACATTAATACACCGAAAAATATTGTTTACTGAGGTGTAAAAAAGTAAATAAGTAGGGTTTACTATCAAACTTAAAAACAAGTAAGTTTGGATAAAATTTTCGGGTAAAAAAAAAAACTTTTAAAAAAAGTAACATGCTTACCAAAACAAAAAAGCAATAATTGAACGACTATATTGAAATTTTCAAAATATGAATCTAAACTACGCAATTTTTTTAATTTAAGGTACATTTCTATATTTATCTACACCTTACATAATTGTTAAGTTGGTCTTAAGAAAAAAAAAATTAGTACAAAAGTGATATCTAACATTAAAGTAAAAAAAAAAATTGAAATCGTTGGTACAGTCACACCACCACCGGCTTTGAGAGAGTTAAATGAAATTAAGGTGTAACACTTTGGCAACGCTGATTTAAAAACGTTGTTCAACGAGCAGAATTGGTCTTCACATTTATTAGTTTCTGTACATTTAAAACAGTTGTAGTTTCTAAGAACTTTTCTATTTTATACACATAATCTGTCTTCACTAAAAGAATAAGTAATATAAAAACATTTTTCACTTTCCATAAATAAAGTTATTTTAGTCAGTCAGATTTGTCGTATTTAATATTTTGACAAATCTCGACGTCTCGAAGTCCATAGAATTTAAAAAAATACATCATTTAAGCACGAGAAACCTTTTTTCGATGTTAATATGTGAGGAATGAGTAACGTGAAAAAAATATTTAACAGGCTATAACTTCACAAGTAGCAGAAACAATTTTAAAAATAAATTCAAAGGGCTTATTTACTATAATTTCATTAAAGTGAAAATTTTGTTTGGCCGCACATGCCTCAGGAAAAAATATATCGCTATTGACTTTAAATTAAACTAGAAATGTTTTTGACACCTGGTTAGACTTCAAAGAATTTAATTAGTAAAATCAAATATAAAATACAAATTAACAATGTTAACTTAATTCAATTTAGTACATTTTTATGAATCAAAGGAACATTGTCCAATGTCACTTTTGGTATTTTTAGCGGGAAACAAAAAACACGGTATAAAAAAATATGAAATTAAATTTTTTGACATTTCGTTTGACTTTGTTTTACTTTTACAATTTTTAATTTTTTTTTTAATTTTAACGACTTCACATCACGAAATAGTACCGTAGTTGTTGGAACAAAATTTTTTTGTTTCTTTGCTAAGTATTGTTAAATAATTTAATTACTTTAAAAAGGTGTTTTCTTGTTGCAAAAAGTAACACAACTTTAGAAAACTGCAAAATGAATTTTTGAACCGGAATTTTCGCACTTTGACACGTATTGTGGCCATATTGAATTTATTTTGCCAAATCGAACAGAGTTACAGTATTCAACTCATCTGAAATGATGAAATTGCTTAACCGAAAAAAAAGTTGAAAAGTTGAATCGATATTTTTGTGTGTGCTAAAAGTCGTTCAAGATTTAAAAAATGCAACATTTTTTTAAAAGTAAATTTAGTAATTTTACATGTTATTGTACATTTTTTGAAATTCATTTATATTCATTATTAATAATGTAAATATTATTTATATTTCACTATTTTCTTTATGTTGATTAAATGCCACAGAACAACAACTTTTGACAGTCTTTGTTACATTGATATGGCATTGAAAAAAATATAAACAAATATTTAACAACAAAACGACAGCAATAAAAGTTGTCAAATTTTTAATAGTCAAAGTGAACATTAATGTCAATAATTCTCATTGCTCAATTTCAACCTAATTTATTCGTCATACAGTGGTAACTTTTTAGTTATAATGTATTATTTCATTTTTACAGAATGTTTATGTACACCACTCATCTTAATAAATACAAATTTCAATAATATTTCAGTCAGAGTTTGTTTTGTAAATATTTAAAGAAACAAAAGAAATTAATAAATTATAAATTAAATATTTTAACACAGCCGACGGCTATGCAACATATCGTAGCGATAAAAAGTGAAAAAGAAAACCATATTGAATATAAATTTAAATAAAGTAGTCCGATCTGATCCATATTTAGAATAAAATTGGCATAGAAATGATGAATAATATAAAACCGACGGCTTAAATGTCTGTCAGTAAACCAAATGTTTGGAATTATGTTTTCATTTTAAATTAAATACAGTCAACTGTCAACTATTCCGGCGCTTTGTAACACAAATTCAAAAACGAAAAGGCAAAATATAGTCATTTTAAATAAATCTCTGTAATTTATAAAAATGCGTTCCAGATTTCAGTCAATGAAATCAAATTTTTCAAAAAACATTTTTACAATTTTACGAACTACATATTAGAAATAACAAAACATTTATAAATTCAAATTACAGTCTGTATAATAAAATATTTAAGTTATAAGCTCGTATTTCAAGCACTGTTAGTTTTTTAGTTGAACGACTGTCTAAAATTAAATGAGTCTTATAAATAATAACGGTAGTCATTCCATAACTAAATAACTTTATTTATATGAATGGAGATTTTATTTTAGTCCCTCATTTTAAATAAGAAATCAATGTTGCCAACGGTGTATATCTACAACATATATGTATCTTACGAAAAGTTAATGTTCAATTGCGTCAACACCAGGAAAAGAAATATTATCTCCAAACTTGAAGGGACAAGTGGGAAAAATTAATTAAAATCATGGGATTCAATTTTATTTCTATAAAAAACGAAAATGTCAAAATTCAAAACAATATTATCAATTTTTCAAATTTGTTGTTTTCAAGAATGTTTAATCTTCTCTTAAAGTGATTGAAATTTGCATTGGACCTGCTAATAAAATTAAAACAGATGACATATTCCAGGTCCGTTATAACCAAAATACGGCATGATTAGATACATACATAAATGTTAGAATTTCTTTATAAATAAGCATTCCTGCAAATAATTTGAATAAGGCTGTCTAAGAACGAATTAACGTCAGTCAGTTACTTGTATCAGTTTAAACCGCCGCTGTCAAGCCTCAAAGATGACGAAAAACTAACTTGATTTATGAAACAAGAGATTTTTTGGATGAAGAATTCTTTGTTAATGATACCGTTATCTTAAAGATTGTAATGCGAAGTATGTACATAACATTATAACACATAAATGTAAAATAACTAATTTTTTTTATAGATGAGACTATTTCAATGTCAATAACGTTTTGCTTTGAATTTCCTGGTTCGCAATAAATCGAATTTGGTGATGACAGAGAAACCTGAAATTGTCTTGCACAAAAAACACAAATTACGAATTCTGAATGCGGATTTTGACAATCGTGTTGCAAACTTTGGCATTTGAATAAAAAAAAGAAATGGCCAACAGCTACTTACAAAAACAATGTACATATCTACCTATTGCTTTTAAGTTTGAATTCAATTAATTATTTTTGAAGTTATTGTCATTAAAAAAAAACATCATTAGATATGTTTGTTTTGGTTTCTGATTGTAGTAGCTCATTTACATCTGACGAGTGATATTACAAATATTTTGGTCGCATTGAAAGTATTTTAAAATACTTTTTGTTGTTTTTTTAATGATTGGTAATTTAAGTAGATATATTTCTGTTTTAGTTTTAAGAATTGTCATTGTTAAATGCAAAAAATTTGTATGCTACCTAGATACTCTTTAAAAATGTTTTCGTGAAAATTTACAAAAACGAGCTCTTATTGCCACATACCTAACTATAATAAAGTTGTCTAGTTTTACATTTAACGTAGAAATTGAATGGACCTATTAACTTTATCAAATTTTAACTAAAAACCTGGCTAAACCTTCGTTTTTCTCTTCACTATTATTTGACACTTGAAACTCAATATGCGAACTATCGAAATTAAAAAACTAAGATTCGAAATACCTGAAAGTAAAACGAATCGAGCAATTATAGAAGTTTTGATAAGTGTTGTTTTTCCAAATTAAACGTTTTTGAATTTCTAATTTCTTAAAAGTTTAGGATAAAGATTCTAAGCTTTTATAAACAAATCCAAACACAAACTTAAACTAACGTTACTACATTGGGTGCGAACTTTTAATTTCAATAAACGTAGGTATGATAAAGGTTCCCAAAATCATCCAACGCGAGACATTCAGTGACGGTAACAAAACTTTCGCCGTCTTTGGGTTCATTTAGGACGTTGCATCGCATCAATTGTCAACATGGTTATTGTATAGGTATAAAATATTTTTGACCGAAGAAAGTTTCGTCGTCAAATGTTTGGCGTTGATTTAAGGCTTTTCGCTAAGAACTTTTTGACTTTGATTTTCACATTTTCCAAAGAGAGCTCTTGAACTGTCAATCTTTTATAATGTTAGCAGCTTAAGGTAGTTGTTAGATGCCATCATTATTTTTTTTCAAATTTAACTTCACCTCTTAATAGTATCTATTTTTTATTTGTATTGACACTTCCCGTTGTTTTTTGTTAATCCGTCAATATTTCTTTAAATTAAAACAAAAAAAAGATTGATTAAAAATCCAATTAACAATGAATACCGGTAAATTCAAGTTTAACAAAGAAAAAAAACAAAACAAATTTATGTAGGTACAACAACAACACCTCATCAATGGAACATAAACCGCACTAGGTATACGAAACTAATTGCACGCACTCACGCAAACGACACGCAATCTAAGGATCAATTGATCCTCTATAGCCGCTCATTGATGATATTGCACGTAACGTAAACTAACAACACGGATGACATGACATTTTGTCATCACAGGTATAACGGCATCGGGTATCCATACGTGTGTGTGTGTAGGTACGTTTGATTTAAGCTCTCAAAATGGAAGGCTTGACATGCACTAGTTACTAATTCACAGACACAAAACACCGATTGCATTTAGAGAACACAGCCTTACAAATGTCACGCAGAAATATCCTTCATCTATTTTTTTTTTTTTTTTTTAAATCGCGTCGGATATTCAACCGTTACCGTTATATTCTCTCTCCATTCGTCGTAGGAGATATGAATTTGGTAGGTATCCTGTTGTTAAACTAACGAAACAATTTAGAGCGAGCCAACAACAAATGGATTAATGACGGATGCACAAGCGAATTAAGCAGGAGTCGCCAGAAACAACAACGTCAATAATACAACCGATAAACCGATATACCAACAAGATACAAATACAACAAAAGAAAAAAATGTTACACGCGAATGACCCACGGACCTCGTTTGCTTTAGTACAATAAGCCAGGCTAACTCTTTGAGAATCCAACAAGAACTAAATTGGGAAAACCAGTCCTGCAAGCCATGGGCGAGTTCCATTTTACACAATTCCTGTTGTTTGTCCGTCCTCCTGGTCCGGTTGTTGGTGTTTTTTTTTCGTTGTGTTTGTTTGAACAATAGCTCAGGTACGAGGAGACATTGTTAGACAAGGAGAGACGATGCTCTTGCAGTGGTGGTTGTCGTTGTAGCTACTTATACCGTAAGCGGGAGTAATGTAGAAGCCAATCTCATTATTTGTGGGACGCAACCAACTGACTGGAAGGTTGGAATTTTGACAGCAGTTGTCTATGAATTGGAATTGAAACAAAGCTTATTGGAAGAAAATGGTTGCCGGTTGTGTTATTTTGTGCGGATGAAGCAAGACAACTGTTTTTGTTGAGTATTTTTTTTTTATTTTTTTTCGTTTCGGCAGGGGGTGGAGTTTCGATGAGGCAATTAGAAAAGCTTTTGGAAACGAAGCACCATTAAAGAGACAGTAGTCTATTTCTAATAAGATAAAGGGTATACGTATTTGAAATCTGACTGACATTTGAATGGAAAGTGAAAGTTTCCAGTAGGAAAGAGTTCGGTGTGAGTGCGTAGTTTTATTTTTTGTCGTCGTCGTTGTTCGATTGTTTACACTTGCGAAATGTCAAATAAAAATGCCTTCACTGAGCCGCCCCGCCAGTAACATACATTTTCGTATTCCAACCTAGATATATCGGCTAAATGTCTTTGTAATTTAATTTTAACGCAATTGACTTGGATAGTTGATGCCAAGGTAAGACGATAAACAGGCAAGCAGGCGATCAAACGCGAAGCGAATGCTTACCCCATGCAGCTTCGACATCGATGACGCTCTACGTAACAAGGTATAGGTAGGTACCTATGTATATAGAGAAACCGAACCTATAAGTTGTTGCTTATGGAGATGGCATGTCACGCATGTGCGGTGCACATCAGTTATTTTTTTCTTCAGCTGTATGACGTCAATTTGTGTTTGCGTGATAGATAAACGTGCTTAGGTATAGGTACCCACCAACCTACCAACATACATACATGCTTACAAGAAGCTATAAACTTATTTTTGAGATATGTGTCCAGTTTCCCCCCTCAGGATAAAAATGCAACAAACAGCATGAGACGAAAACGATAAGAATGCGGTTGGCGGTTGGCGGTTCGCGCAAATTTCAAGACACTATCGCTATATTATCGTTCGGAAATGTCAGCAGAATAACTGGCATTGTGACGTCTCTTGTGACTATGGAACGATGGATATTCGGTTTGCAAGTCTTTCGTTTAATAAAAAGTAAATTAAAATGAATGAATATCAAAATGAAACCGAAACGTGAGTTAACTCTTTATTAATTCTGGATTTTTATCTTTTGACTTTGTTAAGTAGAGCATGGATAAAGATACAAACATAGACACCAAACCATAAAGACAGACGTTAAGTGAATAATTGAAGACATTTCAGTTGGATAAGAAGCATCAGGTGTTATCTATATGGATGGAGTGGTTGAAAGTGCAGCTTTTCAACATAGCTAGTGAGGTTTTAATTAATTTAATTTAGTGAAAACATTTCATTTTGGTGGATTGTTTATATTTTATTACTTGTGTGTCACCCTTCGCATTTACCCATCAAATTTAATTACTTTTTAGCTAATCTTATCTTTGTGTCAAAATTAGCAAAGCATTTATCTGGACTAAAAAATCTTGTGTATATTTAATTGTTTTCTGCTGGATAATTTTTAGTTTGGTTAGTTTACCATATTTCTATATATGAAACCGCTTCTTACAATAATGTGAATAGGTATAAACAAAAATTCCTTGTAAAATATAATTGGACCATAAATGTAGCACGATAATTTTCCACCTTACCACTTCTTCTGCGATAGAGCGTCACGAGACGAAAGCCGACGAGAGTTTGTCTAATCTCTTCTTAGTTTCATCAACTAGCTATTTTCTGATTTCCTAATTGTTGCTGTTGGCGCTCTGGAGTCCAATGTCTAGATTTTTGTGAAATCAAAGGAGTTTTTTTGTGTAATTTATTGATTTAGATGATATATTACCAGAAATAAATTTTAGTTTTCAAAATTGCTTTCAAATTCAAACCGCAGATTAAGTTCAGCGAGAAAAACACGAGTGCGCGCTGCACCGCAACGTCAAATAAACGCTTGTGTGCACTGTGCCTTAATCTATACAATCCGTTGCGTTGCGTTGCGTTGTTACGTTTTAATGAAAAGCGAATCATTATACATTAGTCGTGCACAATAGACTTTTAAGTCTTCTTTTCGGTAGATTAGTTGAATTTTTGACATGTTTAGCAAATAATGAAATGTATAATAAGAACACGAAATTGCTTCATCATTTTATATGACATATGTACCTACATATTTTAAGCTCGTTTTTGAAAACGTTAAAACAATGTAAACATAACCTTAAAACATTAGCAATATTTTGATGTAGAAATTGGACTACTTTTTTGACGTCAATTCGATTGTTTGCTGAAAATGTTGTTATCTTTTTTATAACTTAAACAAACCTAAAAAAACATGCACGCCACTGACTTGTGCTTTATACCTTGCAAAATTTCGAACATCCTCCATGACCTTTCAGTTCGCATGCTCTAATCAAAAGCATACTGATAACTGAACACTTGCTCATTTCTATTCTCGGTTTATGAAAAATAAATAAATTCAAACAGAGTTTGATACCTTGAAATTTAAAAGATTCCATATAATATTAACTCAAAGTACCTTCGCATCTAGCTCTTAGGTATATATGCCAATAAATTCGAACATCATAACTGACAGCACTGTTGGTCATTTAAACACATTTTTCGAAATTAAATTGCAAATCAAACTTGACACTCGAATCGGCACTTTAGTCGATCCGATAGCGAAGGATTTCAAAAAATGTTCTTTTCAACAAAAAAAAAAGACCTAAAAGAAACCGTTAACAACAATTTCGACATTCCAGCAAGCAACAATAACACGAGTTCGATTTGATGATCTTGCTGCGGCATAAATTTATTGTGTTGTATTTTTGTATGAGCATATAGTTTCCAGCCAAACTGAGCTACCAACCGGGGCGCTTGACCTGGTCAATTTTGTGGTGGCTCCTTTTGCGCCAAGAGTTCCTCGCACCACCACCGGCACCGTTCCAACTGCATATATGGACTGGACATGATGTAGCCGACGACGACGACGACCAACGATAACACAACTAGGTACATATGCGCTTAGTGCGTTCAGCAGCGGCTGTCTTTCTGCGTTCTGGAAGTTATCCTCTCCTTTTTATTTTCTGTGTGATGTCTTCTCTTGACTTTACAACATTTTTTCTTTATGTCGGTGTCATAATTTTGAAAAAAAAAAGGAAAAAGTCTTCAACCGTGAACGTGAAGCCGCAGATTAGGGCATCCCTCGTTTGGAACAAATTTTCTGGACTACTGGTATAAGATACATCGTTGTTTTTGTGTTCTTGTTGTTGTTGTTTAAATCTTATTCTGTTCTGATGCGGAGCCTTAACTCTTTTCTTAACTCACTGCGGGCGTTCGAAAGAGAACCAACAAGAGAAAGAGAGGCTCACACACTGAGCGAGATGCGAGAGACGAATCATAATTTAATGAACATTTTTCCAGAATTTATTGCCTTGGGTATTGATTTCAGCATTTGTTCTTTCTTTGGTCGAAAATTATTCGGTAGTTGCCGACATAAATAGCCACAGCGAAACGCGTCGCCTCTGCTGCGCTGTGCTCGCACTGCACTGGGCTGAAGCTAAATATGTGTTGGCTGGTTTTGACTTGGCTTCTTCGCGACTGGCAAGAAAGAGAGAAAGGGGTTCTAAAAAGCGTCTCGGGCTCATACGAATGTTTTGGCCTTTAAACACTGCAAACGAAATTAATTACATATCGGATGTCTGCCTCAATGGGGAGTCATGATATTTCAAAATGTGATGTTTCGCAGCCTGAGCGTTCCGTATGCGGCGGCGTGGCGTGGCGGTCGCGGTGCTGGTGCCGGCCAATACGTGTGTTAATGTGCACCCATCTCAAATTCCTTGTCCTCCCCCGCCGTCGCTACTGCCGACGATTAAGATTATATTGCCATTCCCACTTTACCCAGTATTGATCTCTGGCAAAAAAATAAACGTCTTCAAAATCTCGGTGGCAATATTTTATAATTGGCGTCGAGCGGGTGACGTTTTTGTACCCTAACGGTTTACTTCGGTGAACCTTTGGATTCGACGACAACTTTGTTTCATCGAAAAACTCATCATTGTTTATTAATCATCGTAAATAAAAATTATTGAAAACAACAAAAAATACTGAACTGAAATAAATGACATTAGCATCACTGACAGCTAGAAGAACAAAAACAGAACTTGAAGAATTGAACTGTAAGTAAAATGTCATTATCGTGATTCCTTTTTGTTATTTTGTCCGTTGATTGAAGCAAAATTAAAAATATCAGTTGACAGTTTTTTCATTGTTCATTACCGAGAAGTATTTATAACAGCAAAACAAAAAATTAGGTAATGCCCTTTAATTAAATGGTAGGTATACCTACATTCATGTTAAAGTTAATTGTCTGTTAGGTTTTAAAAATCTTCCGCTATCTACATCTTCTTTTATTCTTGACAACTAAGTTCTGTTTCTATAAGCCTTGTTTTATTGGTAAGTGAATACACTACCTATAGTAAAATTCTACAAGGAAAACAACAACACCTCATTAGTGAACAAAAACTAGCTAGTAATCAGCAAAAGTATTTTAGTGAAGATAGAGTTTCGTCTAGTTAAATGTAGGAGGCAGTCAAGTGGTGCAAGAAATATATAAATTTTGGCGAACTTGCATTGGAAAGTGCAAGCGTTCCACAAATTTCAAACCAAACATTTTTTTGGGTTGAAATTATCAAAACAAAATTATTTCGTAAGTAAATTTACTAAAATCAATTCTGCACAAAATTGATAAGACTTACTATACGATCAATTCCTGTAAGATAAATTTATTTTCTTTAGGATTAGTGTATTTTACCATAATATACTCGTATTCAGTCTTATTGTGAGTTTCGCCCAGGAAACATTTCCCCCGAAACATTTTTGTTCCCCCGAAATTTTAGAAGCTATAATGAGTGTCACCCGAATAAAAATTTCACTTCGAATCAGGAGTGACAGTTCGAACAATAGACATGTTCAGCAAAATGAGGTCCGCAACAAATTCTCCTTCCAATATGATGGAAACGGAGAATGAAATGCAACTTGCAAATTCTCTCTAAACTTATATAATGTCGAAATTACTTACAACAGTAATAAAATTGTGGCTACGCTAGTAATGCCACTCATTGTGGCTACCAATTCTTAATTGGATTTTCTGAAACGAAAAATTTGCACACCTATTTTTAGACAGCGAATTTGTTGCATTCTTAAAAAAATTAACAAACAACTTACATTTCCGCTTTATATTATCCTTTCGTTCGCCTAACAAAAATAAGTGACAATTATCAGTGTCAACGGCAAATCATTCCGCCCGAAATGATCGTTCACAATAAGTTGAATTTTTCGAACGTGAATAATTTCTCGGAGGAAACTCACAATAGGCGAAAAGTGAAAAGTCAAATTTTCCGGGTGGAAACATTATTGAAATATGCTTGTTCTCATTATAAAGATGACAGAGTAATAATGTAGCTTTGAGTAGAATAAGTTGGTAATTATGACTCTGCAGGCAACTTAAAGTAAATTCTCGAAATTTTTACTTAGTATTTCTTCATAATTTCTTGTTCACTTTTGTCTTCTAAAATCTTATTTATTGAATAAAAAGAATAAAAGAATGTTTACTATCCAAATAAATGGTCTCTATAATAAATTGGATAATAATTTAAAGAAAATAGTGAACCACGATTATTCAAGTGGTCTTTAAAGTTGCGGGAAACTTATGTTCCCTAGTTTTCGTTCTTCCATATTTGCCAATGAAATTTAACAGGGAGTTGCTCAGGTCTCAGGTGGCCAACTGTAAGCTGTTGGCGGTAAGTCGAATAAAATCAATATATGTATTTTCAAAGCCTTACTGCAAATATAAGTAAGAAAAATTCTAAACTAACTTCGACTCCACTAGCATTTTCATGCATTTTGCACCTAGACCCAACAATTTTCATAATTACACATTTTTCGAACATACCCCATGTACGAACAGCTGCTGTTTTTTTTTCGAACTCAAATTGAATACTAAAGATGAAGAAGAACCAGAAATTTGCATTTTGCATTTAATTTTTTCTATTTTCAAGTGCACATTTCGCTTTTATATTTTTGTCTGTAACTAAAGATTTTGAAATTTTGACATCAATTATTTTTTGACAAGTAACGCAGGGATACCAACTTTGGGGAGTCAAATTAAGAGTTGTTAAAAAGTGAATAAAACGTTTTAGATTACCAATAAAACACGGCTATAATAATCAAAGTAGGTATACGTAGTAAATTTTGCACTGAACTTACCGAAAAGAGTTCTCAGGGGACAGAATTTAGACACCCGTTTTACGGTTATGAGTCAGGTAAGCAAAAGACAGGAGCATGTCTGACGTTTAGCGGGATAGTACAATGGAAATCTTTTCTAGAAGAAAGGATAAAGGATATGGTCCCTGCTAGTGCAGAAAGAGAATGTGAGGAAGCATCTTCGCGATGTTATTGTTAATAACTCTTAAACTGTACCTATTCATAAAGTGGAGATTAGATAATCAGAGCAAGGAAGACCGGAGAGAGCAAATAGAAAAAAACTGCGTTATTATTATAGATTCGATTATATTTAAGAGTGGGATTTCTGATGCGTAGACAAGGCTAGACAAATAGCATTTAAGTAGGCCGGAGGGGTATAGAAATTAAGTGACATAGGGGTTCGAAAGTTCCTTAGAGCAACGTTTATGAAACCAAGGGGTGAGCTCATTTGTATTTAAAGAAAATCTTAAAATTAAGACAGAGTTTTTTAAAAACTATAATATTTATGTATTTACATATGTATATCTATTAAAAAAAATTAAATAGGTAAACGTCAGATGAAGACACGTAAAATTGCTTTATTTTCCCAAAGGAATCCTGTCATCCGCAATTGATTAAAGGTGCTCAATTGTGCTAAGATCTGGAGATTGAGATTCTAGAAATCAATAATCACAACTATCGAAGTATTCATTCGGAGAATTTAAAAAGGAAAGTGAATTCCGATCGGAACTCAGATTACTTTTGAGGTATCCGTTGCGGGACAAAATAAAATGAAGCAAACAATCGCGTTCGTTTTAATATTTTACCTACAATTTTGTAGTTTAAATTTGCGAATAGATTCCCCAATGATTTTTCATCGGACAACTTCTGAATTAATTCAACGCATTGCGCATAGCTGTCAATCGCATTGAACCGCTGAGCAAAGAAATGCGATGTATTTTGTCGGAAGTTTTATGCGAACTGCTCATCGGAACGGTTACCTCAATAGAAAATTTTCCGATTTCGAACAAATCGGAGAAAATTTTCTTCTGAACTTATACCTCGATAGGGGTAAATGTTTTGAGCAACAAAAAAACAAACGTTTGGCAATTTTGCATGAACGCTTTGTTTTATTAAGGGGCCGACCCATAGAATGCGTCGCATGCGTTGCGGCACCGGATCCGTTGATATTGACGTACGAAACTGATATGGGGTGACCCAATGGATACGTTGCGTTGTTTTGGTTTTTAAAAATACAAACTAGGTCTGTTCTATTTTTCGAACCTAGTGAGTACTGAGGAAAGTCAGAGCATTTTATAGAACTAATAAGAACTCTATTTTATATTTGTTTGGATATCATAAAACTGAAAAATTGACGGAATTGGCATCACAAAACTATCAAAATAATGGAAATTATTCAGAATATTATTAGGAAGCTTATTTTCGTATTTTATTATAGTTTTCAAGAATTGCAAAATGATCACAATTATTTGTTTGTTTTCTTTTTGTTTAATTATGTTTCATTTCAATTTGCCTTCGCTCAATCGATTAAAGTTAAAAAAGCAGACATTTGTGACCTTGATAGTTGCACAAATACTCAAAAACACTATGTTGTAAAAGGAGTCATAATATTTATAAGAATTCAGTAAGTAATATTGAAGAAAATATCTTTCTATATTATATTTTCTATTCGCATATTTTTTATATGTATGTAAGCAACTAAATAAGAGTGAACAAAACTCATCAGAACGAGTTCGGAGCACTGCGATGCACCAAATGTAACGTCTTCATCGAACATACCTATTATTGGCAACTGATGCCAACGGATCTGCCGGAGAAAAAAGTTAAAAGTTGAGCTACTTTTTGCGTTGCGTCCGGTGAACGCATTGCCTATGGGTCGCTTCTCAAAAGAACGTGTGTATTTAACCGAGCTGTCAGTTGAATACGTTGCCGCAACGCATGCGACGGATTCTATGGGTCGGCCCCTTTATCTTGTTGAAAATTTAAATTTTCCAAAAACATTTTTGAAGTTGAAGAAGCTATAGATTTTCTATGAGCTCTGACAATATTAAATATTAACGTCACCAGAATCCTTAATTTTACTGTCGCCGTAAGCGACATTGATCCTCTTCAATGTTTGGCGGTTTTTTGTATGCGACTTTATGGCTTAGTCTTTCCGACGGGTTGCACCAAATTCGCTTTATGGCTTTTAAGTTTTTAATTAAATTTTGGACCCATAACGATTTTCCAAAAGGCTTCCTGATTTACTTTAAATTTTCTTGCGAAAGTTTTCTGATACTAATTCTAAATCC
Organism: Scaeva pyrastri; assembly: GCA_905146935.1. Lineage (NCBI taxonomy): Eukaryota > Metazoa > Arthropoda > Insecta > Diptera > Syrphidae > Scaeva > Scaeva pyrastri. The sequence continues at coordinate 79,966,698 of LR989927.1, forward strand.
ACTTTCATTAAGTCGCCTTTAAACTGTTCTTGATGGTGTTATGGCTTACCTACATGGAATCTATAAAGTTGACGGCGGCGGAGCGGCGCGACTGTTCCTTGTTCAAGAAAGTTAAGGCAAATCTTTCTTCTTTTTTGAGATCTAAGACTGGCAGTATACCACTGCAATATTGTCTGACAATGTAGTTTAGCACCCAGTTGGCTGAAATGTCATGTGATCTCTATGCGATCAAATAGTTACCTGTTGACAGTTGCTAAAAAATATTTGTTGAAACCAAATGTCAAATGATGCTCCTGGTAAAAAAGAAGGATAGACATTATCATGCGAACAGGAATTCATGGCTTAAATGGCCAAGTTAAAGCTAAGCATTAAAAATGAATTGAGTTCACTTGCTTGCAATTAATTTATTCACAATAAGTTTCAACAGAAATTTCAAACTTCCTCATTTACGGTAGCAATTTAAGTAAGTCCCCGCAGGTATCTCACGGTACAAATTAACTGTCACAAATAATGGTGTCTTATATGAATATATAACCACCACTTTTTGCAAATTATATGTAAATACCATACTTTGGTAAAAATATTTTATGAGAATCATAACCATCATCATTTGCATTTCAAACCACAGCAAAGCCTGCAGGCCTGCACCACAAAAAAAATAAAACCAAAACAAAAACTCCATCTTATCTTTTCTTGATCTGCCTCAAAAAGTATAGCGTTTTCTTTTTGCCTTTTGGAGCGTTCGTCAATTTGACAACGAAAATGTAATTCGATACGCCTCGAAAAGATTCCAGAAGTTACCTTCAAGACACAACGCCAACTAAAAGATGACCACAAGAGATGAAATGATGACAATGTAAACCGCTTCTTGCTAATTGCAGGACAACATGCGCACAATAAGGTTAATTAATCCCGTTTGCTGTTTGACCAACACTCCGGTCTCCGGTGTCGGGGTTCGGTGTAAGTCTTAGTTCAATTACTTGACGACGAGGGTGGATCGTCATCGAGTTCCTCTTTTTTTGTTTAAATCATGAAAACCACAAAACAAGCGCCAACTCGTGGCACTTGACGCAAGATACCAACATTGATACCTTCGAAGATTTGTAGGGCTTTGCATAATCACACGGCCCATTAGGCAATGACAGATCGAATTTCAAGTGTGTGGGAGTCAAGTCGTATGCATATCTATATCAAGCAGAGAAGAATCTGAAGTATTGGTGAAGCCGTCAGAATGTCGCGATATGTTTTGCGGTTTCTTGAAAGTTCACTTCGCTGCGGTTTTCGAAATGTAATATCTTTTGGTGTGGTTTTTGGCATCAGATCAGAAAATGTATGTATCTATAGAAACCGGTGCGGTGGTTTGATTTGCGCCCACACAACGCGGATTTTGACAACGCCGCCGCCGCCGCTGCAGCCGCCCGTCAACAAAAGTCAGTCATGTGAATGTGATGGTTCTGTTTTTTTCGTTCATGCTCAGCCTCATCATCTGAATGGACATCCATTCGAATTCATTGGACTGTGAGACTTAACGAGGACGTTGGACGTAGGTATAGCTTCTTTATAAAACCACTTCCGTACACTGGCGCTGCTGCGCTGCGCTGGCTGGTTAACTGAAAGTCCGCATTCTCCTTTCTGTCCACACAAAAAACTCAGTCTCCCGATCTCCCTGGGATCTCAAATTAATTAAAACTCGAATTAAAAACCCAACAAAACAGCAACAACAAAAATCCGAAGAAATTATAATTTGAATTCCAAAATAATTAGAGAGACCCTATCGAAAATGAGGGTGACTGGAATGCACTTAAAGCAAACAGCTCACGAGAGATGTGACTGCGACGACGTAGACGACTACGACAACGAGGCACAACGACGACGACGACGACGATGGACGGACGCGAACTCGATAAGAGGAGGAAAGAACCTTTGCCTGTTTGGCTTTGGAGTCTGGCCGGTCTGGTCGACTCGGGAGGGGACTTTAATCGGGACAACTGCACTCCTGTTGTATGGATTTATACAAACGTATCACAATTGGCTTTGGTTTGGTTGTTGGTCCAGTGAAGGAGTTGATGATGCTTGAGCGTTCGAACGAGCTACTATGGCCTGCAAAATTTATATCTTCCTCAATGAATGTGGAAGCCAATTAATTTTTTTTTTAACCTTTTTTAACCTGAATCGAAGTAAACGATGTCGTCGATGTGTACCTGGAGAAGTTGCAACCATAACCAACCGTATAGCCACATTGACAATTCGAATAGTTTCCCCCAATCCGTTGGACTTCTTAAGATGATAATGATGCAGAAGGCTATGATGATAATGACGATGATGCTGTGAAGTGTTAGGTATGGTTGTGGAATCACATGGTTGCATCTTTTTCTGTGTTTCTTTGTTATTTTTTGATTGCCTTTCTCCAACTTTGAATCTAAGCCTTTTTATTTAACTATATCTAATATTGGACGTGTGTGTAAAGTGCAAACCATTATTATAAAAAAGTTATAAACAGTTATGGACTTTGGATTTGGGTATTGGAACACCGGAAAGGGGGCAGAGCAGAATTTTAAAATGTTGTGATTTTTGACTTGAAATGACCATTTTCAATATGTCTGCGTTGATTTGAATGGTTTTAAATACGGAATAACTTTCGAGAAAAAACTTGATATTTTCGTTTTTAGAAGTCTAAAACAGTGATACCTATACTTTTTAGATAACTCTTCTATCTTCTAGAGGAGGTCTCCAAGAAAACAATAATGAAAAAGTGGTTCATTTTGCGAGATATGCGAAGTCGAAAATTAGAAACTTTGACTGCTTTATGACGGTTAGTAATTGATAGCACAAAGCATTAAAAGTTGAAATTTAAAGGTGGAGGTAAACACTTAAGACTTTGTGCAGGAAAACTGGATAATCCGATGGAAAAATTTTCAATTCAATTATCGATACAGCAGCGACACCTGGTGCATTATTTAAGACAAGTAAACAAAATTCTCTGCAAATGAGGGTCTTGCAATAAGAAGTTTCATTTTAGTGTACCACTACTTGGCAGCTGTCATCTTTTGACATTTAACAAGTATAAAAACGACGCTATTGTCACTTTGGATTCACAGTTCGCAAAACTAAAGAACTTTGAGATCGTCGTCGTGGAGCACCTTCTTGGTCGGCAATAATAAAATTGGTGGATAAATTTACGCTGTTATTGGATGTGAGGATCAAAAATAACAGAACATTGCGAGAACGAAATCTTCGCGAAAAGTGGGTGTTTGGCTTAAAACAAATAATTTTCTGACTTTTCTACTTAGGAATAGATGGTACAACTACTGTGTGTCATAACACCAAATTTAGGTATTGTCAAAGTAAAACAAAGCCATAAGTTGTTGATTACATTACTGGTAGTGAGCGTAGCCAATGGTTAATAGCTAGATATGATGCCTCAACAGGAAATCCGAGCAGCCTAATGCCATCAAGTCGCACTGTTCAAATTTTGAAATCGTTCAGTTTTACTTACTACCAGTAGACTAACTTGTCAAAAATTCAATTCCGCCGTGTACCTAAACATTGACTTTCAATTGTGGCTAGCTATAACCCTAGGAACCTCAAATAAAATTAAAAGTCGTTGTGTCTTTATTCAAAAAAACCGTTATTTTTACGAATTGCCACGAATCATTTTTTTCATTATGTCGCGACTTCTTTTCGAAATGATGAAGAAGATGTTGAAGCTGGCAATGAAAACATTGAGATAGATTCTGAGGAAGATGACGAAATTTCGGCAGACGAGTTAGATGAAGACGAAAGCCCAGAAGGAACACATCACGATGGAGTTCTTCTTGGAAAGAAAGGTTTCCGTTGGACAACACAGCACCCGTCATCCAGTGGCAGAACAGCTTCAAGAAATATATTGCTCAAAATGCCAGATTGTAAGGATGCTGTCAAATTTATAGGTAAATTATGAGATATTGAATCTTGAGACCTCCTTTCTGATTCTTCGATATTAGAAACTATTGTTCTTAAAATTAAAATGTGGGGCATTTCAAGTGTAATGGTCAACGAAAAAAGTGGTTTGCGTTGGATTTATTTTTTCGTTCCATATCACTATATCAGTATTTTCGTATAATTCCGTCAAATTACTTTTTCAAATTTAGAAAACATATCTAAGAATCTCGAACAGAGCAGAAGTGGGGTGTTGTGTTACTAAACTTGTTTGCATATACGCGTGGGATTCATGCAGAAAACGATTTTAATTGATGACGATTTAATTCAATCAAGTCAACAGTTCAAAATATTGAAGATAATCTTTTTGTTTCCAAGAAATTTTAAATCCATACACCTCAAAGTCAATGAAAAAAATGATATTAACAGCTGCATCTAAATCTTGGACTAAGAAAAAGACTTTCTGAAGGATTTGAAATGTCATAGAAGACAAGCTAAAAAGCAAAACAACTTGTTAAAAAGTTCGGGAATTTTACATGTTTAATTTATTAAGATAATTTTATTTATGAGAAGATATATTAAGCCGAATTTTATATCTAGAAAAAAAGAAGACCTAATATGCGTTGAACAAAACGGTGGCATGAAAGCTCAGGAATAAAATCAACAACTTTTATGCAATATTGCTGAGCTGCATCAACAGTTGAAGACTGAATATAGATTGAGACTCTCTCACAGCTGGGACGGAAGTGATTATTTCCACCTGTATCATAGGGATTGCATAGAAAAGTTGATGTGTTCAAACTGAACTTCGGACGGAAAAACCGCCACAAACAATTGTTCAGTTTGAGACTTGGGTTCAGGTTCTCCCCAGCGATAATTTTAGTAGTAATAGATTAGACATTTTCAAATCTCAAGCTTACATTGCTGAACAACAAGCCAGCTATTGAAAAACACATAAATGATAGCGAAACCTTAATTCAATGCGATTTGCTAAAAGTTTAATTTCAGTGGTACAAGATCCAGCACAATCTTTCCACTGGAATAATGATAAAGCAATTCTTCTCACTTGGATGGAAGTGATGTCAAACATGGAAGTATTGCTATGATTTCCGATGAATTGACACTGCTTCGTTCTTTGCTTTTCAGAAGCTTCTGCATCAGCATCTCATTGACAAAGCACGCCTCTACGGAGCACTACAACATTTTAAAAATAAACTTAACTCTGTTAACCTTGGAGGATGCTGTTGACATACATTTCTATGTGACTTCTCATGGAAAGAGCCATGTCTCTGGAAACCTTAAATATTGAACTACAGATTATTTCGCACTTAAAATTATTTGAATGGGCCTCAAATTGTTTACGATTGTTTAATGCTTATAACATAAGAATAGTATTCAGAATGAAAGGTATTTTTTGGAAACAAAATATTCAGCCTGCTGTTATAGTTCCTTATAGTGAAAAGATCAAAATGATCAGCCAAAACAAACTTACATTCCTATTTAAGGCTGGGTGTCCCAGATCGGCAAACTCAAACTTCATGTAAATGACTTTATTTGTGTTAGTGACCTTTTTTTGTCATGAATTTCATGGCATCGCCATATGTGACCAGAGGAATTTTGTTCTTGTTTGTTACTCTCTCTCTACACTCTTTTTGAACAAGAATAGAGTCGAAGAAAAAAAATGAGTATCTTTATAAGATCAATAACACGCTATAGTGGGAAAAGGAAAGAAAAAACAACAATAATAACCAAAGAAAAGGACTGTTTGTGCTGTAGATGTACGTTTCCTTTCCATTTCAATATATTTTCTCGAAAACCGGTTCTGATCTCATTTGCATTGCAATTGTTTTTGTTTTTGCCAAAGAATAATAAATCCCCTCACTATTGCTACAAAAAACATCAAGATCAAAAATATAAAAAACAAAACGATCATGACTTCTACTACGTCATCAAAGTAAAGGGTGCAAGAAGTAGGTAGATAAACCACTCACAATATTGTTCTGCATACTTCCCACCACACGAATTGGTCGTACACTTGCTCTAGTCAACACATTCCAAAAAAAACTGGTTTGTCATCTCATATTCCTCAAAATTCCAATAACCGGTTTTTCTATTGCATTTTCTGTTCTTGATGCAAAAAGGAAGAAACAACCAGCAATATGTAAACCAACAACAAAAATATTTGGGAGCGGGTGGGCGAGGCTCACTTCTTTTCCAAATGAAAAACATTCTCTCGAAGCGCTAATTTCGCAGTGGATTTACTGGGAATTGAAACTTCTATGTGTGCGTGTAAAAAGGAAATTTCAAAGGGAAAAACACCAATTTAGACACTTTTTCAAAAATTTATTTAAAAAAAACCATCATCGCAATTAGAATTTTTGAATTGAAGAACAATAGAAAAAATACTGAAGAAAAATAAAAAAAATAAGAAAAATATGCACAAGCATTATTTTCTCTGGAAAGTTAATTGTTATTTGGGCTTTTTCAATTAACATTTAAAGGGTTAGTAATTTTTTTTTCGAAAAAGTCAATCCGTCACTCCCGAGGTAATTAATTAAGCTATTCAATAAAATAAAGAAAAAAAATATAGTTCAAAAGGCTAAATAATGAATGAGGGATATATAAAAGTCCTCGAAAAAAAAACGTTTTTTTGCGTTTTTTTAGGTTTTTTATATTTTTAAACTTTAGAAGTGCATTATTTAAAAAAAATTTACTTGTAATAACAATATTTGAGACTGGCTTTACAATACTTTTTGTTTCAATGAAATATGTTGTAGATTAAAGAAGTTATACCTGTTCAAACACGCCAAACCCATTGAAAATTGCATAAGATTGGACTAATTTTTTGCCTATAGAAAAAATTTAATAAATTAAAGTCAATCCGTCACTCCCTTAATTAACTTAATTTCTTTTGAAAACTCCAAAAAAATTAAATAAAAATCTTAGTTATACCAAAAATAAATGGTGCATTTTAAACTTCTATCAAAATAACGACAAAATTGTAGTTTGTTTCACTCTCAGAATTACGGTATTATACATTTAAAAATTATAATGATGCAGTATAGTAGTCCCGTTTATTTAAAATGCATTTATTTTTATTTCAATCAATTAGCATTCGAAATGTAAAAGTTATCGCTTTATTTGTAACATTCCAGCCGTTTTTTTGGCTGGCCACCCAGCCTTAAATGAATCAACAATATTGGGTATAAGATATTCTCTCGTATTGGGGAGATCGACTATCAATTGATTGATGGTTAACAGAATTAATGTCAAAATGAATTGATAAAATATTTTGCCTTAAAAATATTTCTTTTTTGTGAATTGAAATGTGTCTCTGAATTCTGAAAAGTGGCGTCGTTTCTAGTTGAAAAAAAAACTTTTGACTATCGAAGAATGCATTTTTTTGTTCTATCCTAACACTCAACAACAGCAAATTTACGATTGAAAGAAAAATAACAAGGAAATAGATGAAAATTATTAGCAGAAAACCGTTTTTTTTCATTCATAATGATTAAAAAATAAAAATTATTTATAAGCAATATATAGACGGTTGGCATTCATGATACCATTTAATAAAATTAGTTGACAAATTCCAATTAATAAATACGTTTTTTTATGGATTTATGGAGTGGTAGGGCGGAAAATTTTAAATTGTAAAAACTTTATTTTGCGCCACAAGAAAATATTAAAATGGTTGAAGTTTTATTTTTTAGTTAAATTTTATTTGTTAATTACCGGTTTTTGTACCAATATCAATTTTTAGAATAAAAAAGAACTGCTAAAAGAAATTACTCTATTAAAAAACCTTTGTCAAAACTTTTTGTTAAGGCATCCATGTAATATCACCCTTAATGAAATCTTTCCACTTTCCAGTGAAAGACTTTCTTATAACAGTGTTAATACTGTGTAACAAAAAATTTTAATTTTTATTTCTCATCATTGGATCTAGAAAATTCCTTCCTTACAAAAGCCTGGGGCCGAATTACCGCATCAGTTAACGAGTAATACGTCAAATACGTGACTGAATTACATATGTCAATTTGGCATTCCCTCTCACGTTAACGACCGATCTAGTACTTCAATTTGGAATTCTGTGATCAGTTATCGAAAGAGATTTCACTCGACAGACTAAAGGTTAACTGGTGGTATGTTTTTGCAGCAAATTGTGGATCAAAATGTAACAATTATAGTAGATATTTATTATTTTATTGTTATATTTTAAACAAAATTTGTGGATTAAGTTCATAAACAAAATTAATCAGGAACAAAAAAATTGTATGGCAAATTATATGTATGTCTAGACACAGCGATTTGGCCAAACATCAATAAGATTTTGGCCTGCGCTACATTGCGTCGTACTTTTCATCGTCTGAAATATTTAAGTTTCGTTAAAAATAATTCACAAAGATTGTTTTTATTCTAACCTTCAGAACCACCCATTATAAATTATTCATAATTTCTTTTTTTCAACCTATTCACAATTCACATAAACACAGATGTTATCTGTCACATCACAACTGTAGAGAGAGAGACTCGATAAAAATTAAAGAGGAGTTGATGTAGTAGATTATAACTACTACAATTATAAAAATCTAAACGATACGTCCCACTACATATGCCATTATCCCAATGTAGTCACTCGTTCGTTCGATAACTGATGTTATTTAGGTACTCACTCGATGACTGATGCGGTAATTCGGCCCCTGGTTCAAGGCTAGGGGAAACTTTATAAGCCCAAAAATACAGCATCAGCAGAAGTAAAAGTAAACCAAAAAAGAACAAAATCTTACACGTGGAATGCCTCACGTATATAAGGACTTAGGAGTGCGAATAATTATGTGACTCAAGAGTGAAAATGTATTTTTTAAATCATAATTTCTAATTTGCTATAAACTCGAATACTCATTTATAAAAGTTACAATTTTCGAAGAATAGCTTTGGTATAATAATATCTACCGTTATTAAGCCTCTCAGTTCCATAAAAATTGTACATCTCCTTTAATTTTTGAAACCGTTCGATTGACTTTAAATACATATTCAATTTTTTGTAATTTTATTCTTTAAAACAAAATTACTACGACCCCCATCAAGGTATTATGTATAGTCACTCTATAATTTTCCTATCAATCTTTCGTAATACAAATTATTCGTATTTTATGTTTTTAAGGTCAATTTTGATTAGCCCACAGAGAACAGCAAAAAAAGTATAATCTCAAAAAAGAGCCGAAATTCGACAAAACCCTCAACTGTCTGATTGACAGCTTAAATACAAGATTACCTTGATTACTCTTTGTTCTCCGAAATTCGATCACCATAATGCCAATAATTGCTTTTTTTTTGTTCTTATAATTCTACCAAAATCAAGGATTCAAGGACAATGCATTTAGCGGAGCAGATTGATCTGTGTCAAATTGAAGACTTTTGGAAAGAGAGTTTTTTTTTGTGTTGAAAGGTGACAGCAATCTGACGTTTAAAACAATGTTTTTTGTTTTCTAACTCCTGGAGGGTACTTAAACTGCTAAGGGTTAGGGTATAGTAAGGTGCAACAACGCTATAGGAAAACTCATTGCAGACCAAGTGACTACTTCCACCCACTCATACAGAGCCCCCGTGTAGATGCGATGACGTGACAGAAATTGCAACCTGGTATGCTTGATGCGGAAATGAATCACTGAGCACGCACATTTGTTCATAGAAGCATACAGGTGTGATTGTACGAGTGTGTGTGTGCTGTGCCTGTGTGGCAAGGAACCGAGGACGAGGATTTATTCCATGGCTAGTTCATTTTGAGCTCTAAATCAAGACTCCGTTGATATGGTCTACGGGGTTTTTTCGCTGTCCTTGTGGCAACTTGGTGGTTAGGAATATGTTTTGGCCTTTTACACATCCATCTGCTTGCGGTACGGTGCATATTGCATATGTGCAATTGCAGAGTGGAAAAAAAAGTTGCAAACCCCAGAACCCAGTGTGTGAGCTGTTGGAAGTGAATTCGTGCAAGGTTCCCTTTTCCATTTTTTTGTGTGTGTGTGTGTTTTTTTTATCGGACGTCACTTTGATATAAGGCTATGCCTGGTGAATCAGTGTCAGAGTAAAACACTTTAACCATCAAGCATGAGGCTCTGCTCTGATTGAAGTGGAAAAATGTAAATTGGCTGCCCGATGTATAATGATAACTTTGAGACGTGGAATTTAGCTGATTACAAAGTCGCTATTATAAATGTATGGCCAATGTAATGAATCAAAACTATTATAGTGGACTAACTGTTTATATGCAAATTTTATAAGTTTGAATTATTTGCATGAATTTGATTTGAAAGGTTATATGTAGTATAGTTACTTAAAGGGTGGTTTAATTTTATTATCCAAATTTATTGTTTTTGGGGTATAGAATTCTTAAAATGGCCAATCAAAGAATGAGATCTAGAACAAAAATCAATTGATCAATACTTAGTTTAGGTTTACACTTTCACAGATAACAGTTTTTAATGTCCTGGACTTTTGTCCAGATCCTTAATAATTTTTCTGGATGAACCTTCGATCTTCTTTATAGCACATTTTATTAACAAAAGGAGGTAGGATGGAGTAGAACAATAATTCGAAATACTCTTTCTTTGAACTTTATCAGACTACAATTTTGCCGAACTGTGTAGGTACACTGTTTACAGGAAGATGTGATGAAGTAGATTTTGCATTACTCATATCATAAGAACTTTCAGACTATAACTGAGCCAATTTTTCTGTGGTAACTTGGACCTTAAACAGTACACAATTCAACAAGCCCAGGAGTTATTTTATTTTGGGAAGATACCAATTTACATGCGATTAAAATGCCTTCTTTTGCATCTTGAAGAAATAACTTTTTGGTGTGGATTTTAGGCTGATCAAATCGGTCAATAAAACACTGAAAACCATAATCGTCAACTGTGGCGGCGCGGTGCGTGGCGGGAGCTTTGTGATATGAGGATTGCGAACTCCTTTTTTTTTCTGCCTGAAGCACTACATATGTCACAAAACATATACATAATATGGGTGTTTTCAAAAACGTGAAAAATCTGAATTATAGTACAATCGTCTTTCGTCTTTCTGCTGTACCTAATGCATATGTGCAGTCGATATAAAATGGCTGCGCAATATGCTGATGACATTTATGACGTTTATGAACATGTCTTTTGCAATTCATCTGCGTTTGTTCGATCTAAAATCTGACTTTATGCGAACATGTCTAACGCAGGTCTTAGTTAAGCAGACGATTATGAAAACACGCTATATTTTGCATCTATAGTGTATAAATGTGTAAAGTGTGAACAGAGCACCAAGAACTTGTGATTTAACCTTATATACATTCACAGCTTACTTAAACCAACATAATCCATGCCACCCGTCAAATTCATTCGAACATTTGCTCTAAAATTAGAAAATTTTCAAGACATTAACCAAAAATATTGTATAAAATTATTAAAGGACTTTTTTAAGAGAATTTAACGTGAGTTTAAAATTATCCAGTAAATCTAATAGAAAAGTGATGTGTACAACGCAACCAAAAAACTTGTAAACTGTGCACCTAAGTCTGACAAGATGTAAGCCGACCCCAAAAAGAGTTTTGAAAATACAAAAAATTAATTTTTTGATTATACAGTTTTGTATGTCTGAACGACTTGAGGAAAAAAATAATAATCATAAATTAGCCATCATTTTGCTTTTATTCTCACAAAATAATTATTATAAATTCCAATGCCAAGGCGGGTTGTCTCTATATCTCTTATTATCACAAGTTTCCAGAAAATTACTTGATATATGTACATATACGAAACCAGCATTCAATCAGTCATTTCATTCACCATACATAAAGGCATCATAATAATCTATACAACATATGACGGACGCATCAAGACTCTTTGACCGATGCGATGATGGGGATGGATGTACGTACCTACCAACTATAATAAACACAGCCCTGTCATTACCAACTGACTGACAACTCTACGCAAGTGATTACCCTGCGATCGACAACAAAAACATAATTTTCGGTTAAGCGCCACCAACAAGACCAAGCTGAAGTTGGTCGCACAAGCGCGAGGCAAAATCTTCCCCCAAAAATTAACTTACCCCTCCGCCTCCTTCTCCTTTCGTTTGGTAAGCCGTCAAAAAAATAAAAGATAATGACAGATAAAATAAAAGGGATGCGCTTTGTGACAGCAGCCAATGCGCCGTACTGTCAATCAAAATGATTTATTAGTCTTCCCACAGTATATCATAATAATTAATCTTTGTTTTGCTGTTTGCGGCATCAAAAAATGCTTTTGAACGCATCGGTTCGTTTGGTGGCGGCGAGTCGCAGTCGGAGTCGGTTTATCGGCAGCTTTTGTTGCCGTTGTGGCGGTCAGAATACGCGATGCTGCTGACCGACATGTAATTAGCTAAGCGGGAAAGCGGTTGTCACACATCTCATCGCTTCCACATCAGACTTTTCCAAGGAACCAACAATTATAATTATAATCATCGGCGCTCGTTGGTCGTTTCTCGTCGACCGACCGACGGACGTCGTCGTCGGAGCGGCTAACATTATTTGTCTTACTTAAACTTAAACCATATCAGCGGCAGCGGCAGAGGCCTGAATTACGGCGCTGTAGTATACGAGTACCCGTACCTACACAAGACAACGAGTAGATATCTATGAAATTGTATCTTATAGCTCCATTGCAGGGGGATGAACCGCATCATTGCCATTACCTAGATATCTAATCACGAGTACTGCCTAATGGTACACTTGGTGAACGTGTAGTTATATTGACTGCGGCGGTTGTTTTTACGCCCCGAAGGTCAATTGGCGATGCGAGGAGATCTTCAAATGGAGATTTCTTAATTCCCAAAGTGCAGTCGAAGTCGAAAATGAATGCGCGCACACTTATATAAAAAACCACCATATTATAACGCTGGAAAGTGCATCATGGGAATCCGATAAAGTGGCCAGAAAGTGCACTTCAGTTATGAAATTTACACAGAGTGCCCTCTATAGGAGCATCGGGAAACAAATAGATTGATCAACTCTCTTAACCAGAAACTACGACTAGGTAGTTAGCCATTCAAACGAACCAGAACCATACCTAAATCTAAATCCAAATCCACCCGTCATCCGGCTACGGCCAAGAGGTTAAAGGCAATATCTGGATGGATGAGGTGGATGATTTATGGTCTTGAGTGCGCACAAGCCTGTATACGCTGCGCCGCTGCTGCGTATATTCAGAGAGCCAAGCAGGACTCGCTAAACACACAGAAACATCTTCTTTTGAATCAAAGTGGTTCCCAGCCAAATGGTCCCATCATATCGGTGCTGTACAATTGCCATTAAGAGATTTTACGAGAAAAAGCAAACGACCGACGACTACAACCACAACGACGACGACGACACGGGTGATTGGAGTTATTGGATAAAAAAAAAGCGCATGGTGCGAGTTGCGGCACCAAAATCAGTTAACTCAACCAACCGACTAAGAGATCGTTCCATCGTGGGTCTTGTGCAAACAATGAGTCATAAATAACCCGACAAATCGCGATTGCCGGCGCCCAAAGAGATGCTTGCAAAAAAAAAATCCAACTCCAATAAGTGGATCATAATAGTTTCAATATTTTGGATATGGAAACATTTTGACTGTGAAGCAAGCTTATTGGAAAAAATTCAAAGAGTTTTACATCTTATTTAAAATTATCAGTGAGACTGACCTCCTGGTGCAAACAAAAATAAAAAATTGTGATTGTTCTTATGATTTTTATAATCATATTACCTTTGACAGTCTCTAATGCGCATTTGGCATTCTTTTTTGTTTGCAAGTTTTTAAATGTGAACATAATTGCTGTCACAAAAATTCAACATTTGCATTGAATTCTTCAAAAAACTTTAGGAAATAAATTTGACGGAACAATAACAAGTATAGATCGAAAGAGAACACTAGATCTTGGAAACGAGAGATTGATTCTTCCACCAAGAAGAAGGGAAATTTTGCATTTGCAAGTGTTGTGTTTTTGTTCTGAGTTGTCAAAACCAAAGTATTACCAGAAACTATGTTTTTCACTCACCGCACTAAATTCCGAATCTTTAGGGCATTGCAATTTAAAATAAACAATCTTAAGTTGCGTATTGAGTGAACTTCAGGAATATGTCAAAATGTTTATTTTTTGGAGTAAAGTAGTAAGTAGTAACACAACGTGCCGAGGAAGGCTGTCATTGTAAATTACATGGCTGCCAAACAAGGCTACCGACGGCAATTTTAAACAGCAAGTTCTACAAAATGTTCAATTGACTTCTGTCAGTAAAAACCTAAAGATTTATTTATTAAATCATTCCGAATTCTGTCCAAGTTTACATGATTGTTCAACTACGAAACCTTATTTTACCGATTGTTTAATTTTTTAACTGAAAATGTTACTGAAATTTCAGTAAAAAGTTTCAATTATAAAATTTCAAACATTTAAAAAAAAATAAGGTACAAAATTTAACTGAACGCACCAAGATCCCTCCTCAACTGTTATCTATATTCCGGCTATGGCAATAAATTAATGGGACTTATTTAGACAACAGGGATGCTTTTTTAAGGAAGGAGCTATTCAGTTTCACATTTGACAATTTGCAAGATGGACAACTATCTAACAGTGTTCTAATAAATAACATTGAAAATTGGCCATTAAGCTCCAATAATATGGTCAGACCAATCAATCTAAAAGAGACTGAGCTAGAATTAAAAATAAAAATTCAATGAGTTTTATAAACAGTGGGTTGCCAAATTAATTGGGATACCTCAAGTTTTTATCAATTTGTAAGTTTTTTGATAACTTTGGTTCTAAGTGTACGTTGTGATTTTTATTTCACAGCTAACGTGTTTAACGGTTATTTTTAGTTGACGGCAAATACATATTCTGCCTATACTGAGCAGAAAGTGATATTTCAACAAGATGGCGACCCTAGACCGAAGTAAAACAGTTATTACTTCAATCGAGTCATTCTCAAAGAGAAATAACCTCAATTACGTAAGTTTCTTAATCTGTTGTTAACAGAATAAAACTAAACTTGGACTAAAGAATTCCGATAACCGTTCAAAATAGAAAAAAAAATTGCATCAGTTCTCTCGAATATGATCCATGATTCCGGTATATTGGTTTCCAAAAGATCTGTGCAGCTAAGAAACCACGGCTTACAGAGGCAATGTTCTGGGATCAAGATCATAGTCATATGACGATTGATGACAGGAGTAAGATAGGTAACTAATGCAACTATCTTAAGAAATAAAATAATTTCCTTTTTTTCAGGTGTGCTTCTACTATGAGTCTTCATTCGAAATTTTGGCTAATAAGAGCAGTTTCGTTCGGCGGCGACGCACGACGGGGCGTCCAAATAAAGAGTACCATCCTGGGGCCGAATTAGTGGGACGTATCGTTTAGATTTTTATAATTGTAGTAGTTATAATCTACTACATCAACTCCTCTTTAATTTTCATCGAGTCTCTCTCTCTCTCTCTACAGTTGTGATGTGACAGATAACATCTGTGTTTGTGTGAATTGTGAATAGGTTGAAAAAAAGAAATTATGAATAATTTATAATGGGTATTTTGTTCTTAACAAGTGATTCTGAAGGTGAGAATAAAAACAACCTTTGTGAATTATTTTTAACGAAACTTAAATATTTCAGACGATGAAAAGTACGAAGCAATGGAGCGCAGGACAAAATCTTATTGATGTTTGGCCAAATCGGTGTGTCTAGACATATGTATGTAGGTACATATAATTTGCCATAGAATTTTTTTGTTCCTGATTAATTTTGTTTATGAACTTAATCGACAAATTTTGTTTATCACAATTGATCCACAATTTGCTGTAAAAACATCACCATCAGTTAACTTTTAGTCTGTCGAGTGAAATCTCGTTCGATAACTGATCACAGAATTCCAAATTGAAGTACTAGATCGCTCGTTAACGTGAGAGGGAATGCCAAACTGACATAATTCATTCACGTATTACTCGTTAACTGATGCGGTAATTCGGCCCCTGATTGCTTCGTAGGAAGAGTCAAACATCCTGTTAATGTATGGTGTGGCTAGTCATCAGTACAAGGGCAGTTGGAGGTCTCCAAATTGTCCAGGGAACCATGAGACAGGATCAATATAAGGATATTCTACCAATTCGTCTCATACCACAAACAACGAATGGTTCCCTATCATTATTGCCTCAGCCCCGTGCCATATTTATCAGTACATATTTATCAGTTTTACTCTAGCCAGGAAATTCCCCTAAAACGAACCCCATCAAAAACCTGTAGGAGATCACTTAAAGGGAAATTCTCAAAGAATATGTAATCACAACAAAAACAAGACTCATAGAAAAACTAATAGAGGTCTGGCACCACTGCCCTGCAGGCAGGCAATAATTAAGGCAAAAGGCAACGTCACAAAATATTGATTTTGTAATTTTTTTCCTTTTGATTTCCAGATATTTTTTAAAGATTAAAAATAAAAGAAAAAAAAAAACTTTTTAATAATTTATTGAATGGAAAAATAGTTTAATTTAGCAAAATACACATAAGATTTTCAATAATTTGTTCCGAAAACTAAGGTATTTGATGGAATCGACTTTCTAACAAAACAGTGGATACCTAAACATTTGACCAGGGAAACAAACATGACACAAATTTCGCATCACTTATTTACTCCGATATACCGACAATAGTGCCAATTCGACTACTTTGGAATTTTTATTGGACTGTTCTGTAGTTTTTGACAGACAAAATCAGATGGAAAAGCAATTTTGACATAAGCATAAACCCTGACAAAAGAGAACTCCCGTAATTCAAAACTGTGTATAAGTTCCCAGGCGTTAAATTATGGACTGAAGTTAATACAATGCGAACAAAAAGTCCTAGGTATATTCTACTACTTAAAAGATGAACTCTTTCGCTTGAACATGGAATGATTCAAATATTTTCTAACATCAAAACCACACAACTTAGCTGACCCTTTAAATTAGTTTCTTTTTTTTATAATGGGCTTGTTCACTCGCATCACTTTACAACTTGTAATAACCAAAGTGCCCCGCAACTGGTTTAATACTGATCTTGAGTAAGTCTAGGTATTTACTCAACAGATCAGCCAGTTGCACATGCGCTCGTATACTCGTACTCGTAATGGTTTATTGAAACATCGATCGTCTCGTTTCCGTATTTCAGAGTGTTTGCCTCCAGGACCCATCGTTAACTATTGAAGCTGCGTTAAGTGCACGATTAAAATAGTTTCATTGTTGGTTTTGTTCACACTGCCCCAAATGTGTCATATATAACTTACACTCCACGGAACAGAATCTGATGGGAAAAGACTTTGGCCCATGGATGAACGAATGAGCGTACCGTAATTTAATCATCGTTCAGATCACTTTAGGAAGTGAAATCTCTCGAGCACGCGCATTATCGGTCTTAAGAGGCTGCAAAAAATAATTCCACAATTTGCTATCAGATGGCAGTAAAAAATTCGCTTGATTCCACTTTCTGTGCACACATTTAGTTGCATCCTTTGGTAAAGGTATATGGCATATGGAATGGATAGAATACCTTTACTGACCGAAGAGCGAAGACTCGATCGACGGACAACGCAATGGCAATGGATCAGCGCAGACCTTTTGGCTCCATCTGATACCGCTCCCAGGTATACTCGGTCATTCAGTTTAAGAGGGGGTTGTGTCTGATTAATTAGAGATTTGATTAATATACAGAAAAACATCGGGAAGGAAAGGAATCACCTCTTACCGCTGCTGCTGATGCGGTTGCGGTTGCGGTTGTAATATCACGACCTAGCGATCGCTAACATTTTTGCTTTACTGCATTCGAATTTGTTTAACACCAATGCAAGCCGCTGTTTATTCAAATCCCATCCTGTAGTTAGCTGTTACCATCAACCGTGATTCATTCATTCATCATCAGCCTCTCAGTCTCATCTCATCAGTCCAGCAAAGCGGTGCGCGGTGGTGGTTGCAGCACAAACAAACGACTAAGGTGACGAAACCTACCTATAGTTGAGCCTTGAGCTGTATACTCGGACAGAATCCGATCGGGAACCCGAATTCGATGCCAGGAATAAACACGGGAGCTTCTTATCAGATACGGCGTTCCTGCTCGTATATACAAGCGCAATACGGTAGCAGGAGCTTGTACGGAACATATTCGCCTGGGATTCGTGAAATCATTCAGCAAACTACTGTGCAGTTTCCAATAATAAGGCGATGACGACAGCAACAACTGAAGTGTGGGCAGCCATGAGGAAGACCATTTAAATGTCATATCATTCAGCGAAGATCTTAAGAGGACCCTGTGTCGTCGTCGTAGTCGTCGTCGTCACCGTTGTCTCCGCGTTCGCTGGCTGGTTCGCTCATTCCACTCGTCGAATGGATGCTGGCTGACTCCGCATTTCGGATTGTTGTTGGTGCTCTATGAAGTTACACGGACGACGAAAATTGGCCAAAACAACAGAAGGGTTCTTGTACTTCTTGGTGAGATTGTTTTTGCAATTTTCTTATTTTATTTTTTTCCCTCGGTTTTTCTTGTCCACACGAATCCGAAGTGTGTCGCTTTAAAATGAACTGATATTGAGTGAGGAACGTAAACTGGCTGGGTATGGATTTAAGGAAGAAGACGACGACTGTTAAAGGTGTTGAAATTTATGTCTTACCAGCGTCAGGTAGTATATCGCGAAGTTGCAATAAAAAATGAGATGCAGGTAGCAGATACTTTGTCCAAATGAAATAAATGATTCAATAAGTTGTTGCAGTCGAAGAAGAAGAATTAACTGTCTGTATGTTGTCTTTGGATGCTTTCAAGATTGCTTAAAAGATATAATTGGGTTTTAAATGAAAAAGAAGAGGTTTACTTATTTTTGAGTGCATTTAATGGGGAGCTTTTAAAGTAGATGGGATTATGTGTAGATACTAGGTGTTTGCATCATTTTGAACTTAACTTAAAGCAGTTGGTAATAATTCCTATTTCGAACATCTAGGCTAAGGAATTCAAATGAAAGCAATAGCTTTGTCCTTTTTTCAGTTCATCACTTTTAATAATTTTATTGGTCATATCCAAATGTCAAAATGACTACCGTTTGACATGTTTGTTCACTTTAATCCAGGATTTTGACGATTGAATGTGAAAACATCAGCTCTTAAATTGTTATTCTTCTTTCATAAAGCTTTTCAATGCATTGTCATAGCTTAGTTGCTATCGTACATTGAGGGTGCATAAATTTGCCTAATTGAATAAGAATCGCATGCCTCTCTCTCACCCATGCCATCATGAATTTATCGTTTATTACCTTCAAGGACGTAAACTCCTCCGTCAAAAAAGAAAAATAGTTTGAGGTGGAACTTCTTCGAAATGAATTTCTTCCAAAGCTCCAAGAAACTAGCTAATAATTCCGTTGGAGGAACCAGGCATACTTATTAATAAATCGATTAAGTTTTTAAGAAAAATGCTCCTCAGTGACTTGATTTCGGCAAACAGTGGTCATACTTTCAATATATTCCCTACAACAAACTCCTGGAATCAGTCAGATTATTTAAAAGTTATTGGCAGTGACTTTACCTCCCGGCACCTGCTTTAGTAGGGTGATTCTAACTCCGACTAATACATATTGCACAATCATATTCTGAGGGTTCTACACGATTCAGTAGTACTGGTCGAGAGTCAAGAGAACAGCGATGCCTAATGTAGTTGGAGCAATAGCTAGATGACAAACATAATATTTAAACAAAATGCCCTCTGCTGTTTGTGACAGCAATTACCTATACATTTACTGCTGGCATTATGAAAGCCAGAGCGATGATGGGGCGATGGAGGTGTCGCTTTGGTAATGTGGTCATTCAAGAAAATATTAATCTTCCCAAACCACAGAAACTCCCACCAACGTTGAGTTTCCGTATCCTGGAAGACTATTGACGAACCACAAAGAAAAATTTAACAAAATTTTGTCAAAGGCACGAGTAAAAACCGAAAATACATTTGCTGTTGCAACGGCAAAGTGGAGAGCAAAAAATAACAGACCGACTCCACTAGATCAACTAAATCTCTGACATATAAATATGTGAAATGTCTTCTCTCTTTGCTGGGCAGTTTATGTCTTGACATTTCATTCAAGCAAAAGACTGATTTGTTAGTATCTCTGGCAAACGTCAAATAGTAGATATTTCTAATAATTAAACAGGCAATCCTTTTCCCTATAGAGGTTTATTAAATGTTTGGTTTCAGTTTGTGTAAGTCTCCAATCCATTTCTGATAAAACATGTTTAAAAACATTTTTTTAGAAAAGCATTTTATGAATAAAATATACTTTTTTAATTCGCTCCAAACAAATCCTGGTTACATGAGAATAAAAAAATAATAAGATGAAATGTCATCTGTCAAATTCATGTCAGACATTTATATCAAGACAAAACCGCTGACATAGATCGCTGACATCATGTCATATAAGATGAGATATCGCGACTCCATTGGAGATTTCATATCATGATCGAACCGCCAGACATAAATTATGTCCTGTGGAGTCGGCCTGTAATGTTCTTATAATCGGCCCTATCGAGGTAGCCGTTCGAAACGGAAGTGTCTGCAACGCATAATTTGTCTGAGGTTCAAATTGCGTAAGTTTCTTAAATTTTTTTCCGCGAAGAATTTGTGTCGGACGAAACAGGAAGAACAATTGCATTAAGCTGTCATAAATTTTGCAAATGGAGCACTTTATCGCACTCCAACGCAGTTCGCCGGATACGTTAAATAAATGTCAGAGAAAAATTCGGAATAGCTGATCGGAACAATACCTCAAAGGAAAAATCCTCGGAATCGTATAAAATCGGAGAATTTTCGTCTACGAATGGATACTTTGATAAGGCCGGATGTTCACCTTAAAATGCTGAGAGAATTGTTAAGGCGGTTGTAGTTCTACGTAATTTTGATAAACCTTACATGTCCAACTACTGTCCACTATTTGGAATCGGATGAACTTTTATGGAGAGAGAGAGAGAGGGCTGGTGGCAAAAAGTAAACCCAATGCGTCAAAGGTCAAAGCCGACTATTTTCAAGGTTCCATCCACGTCGATGTGATTTTTAGATAAGAGTAATCTAAAAGATTTCATGTTTCAAACAAATGAATAAAAAAATCTAATAACTATAAAAATACTTATTTTTTATTAGTTTCATTCTACTAGTATCTATGGAAAGATTTATACATTTCCAACTGAAGCTCAACTAACATTTGCTTGCTGTGCCAAATTCTTTCAATTTGTTGTTCGTTTATAGATTACCGTGTGTATTCAATTTAAGCGAAAATTCCTCAAATTTATTGCCACTTAGAAATACTCGTATAACATATTTTTGTAAGACCAGTTTGTTTTGTCGTAAATGAAAGTATTTTCTTTTACCAACTCGATTAATTTTTTAAGTAATCAAATCAAATCTTATCCAAAAATTAACTTTTTTATTTATTTTCAAAAAAAAAACAGGCACAACAATTGTTTTTTTTTTCAAAAATGAAAAACACTGTCAATAGCAATTGCAATTTGGAACATTTTGTTTTGGATTTGTGGTTGCAATAAAAAAAGGCAGCACATTTAGGAATGCAACATTTCATTGATTAATTTTGCTGCATTGAAATTGCTCCGCATATGTATGTTCTTAGCCATAAATAGTTCTTTTTGAAACTCGTATTAGGTACTGCGCTTGAGAAAGATTTTCTCCCAATAAAACACAATAATCTAAAAAAAAAACTCAGTAAAGTTTTACTTTCTAACATATCTGCTTACTTAAAATGATAATCGAGAATCAGTATCCATCGATTTCGATCCGTGGTAAATTGAAAGCTATGGAAAACTGAGCTTAACGTTTTCGACACAATGTTCATATAATTATAGAGTTACCAGACGCTTACAACATTTTTTCGATTTTTATTTTAAACTTCCCATAAGGAGTTATTGAAATCAGTCCGATTTGTCAAATTGAAATATTTGACAAATCTGGACGTTTCAAGGTCCAAGATTCTAATCTAGATCCGTCATTTGTAGAGAGATGTCTGTTATGTGTGCCGTACGTTCGTGATACCTTTTTTCGTATACAGTACCTATCTCAAGAACGTTTTTGTTAGACAGGTTATAACTTCAAAAGATGCAGAAAATACTTTCATTAAAATTTATTGAGCGGTTTCTTCATTATAGAAATTAAAAAAAAAAGAGAAAATTTTGTTTGCTCGCAAATACATATCTCAGGAACAGATAAAGTAATGTGATACAGATTTTGTTATTTGAAATATTTTAAACATACCGTAATTTTTTTGAAATAAAAAAAATTGTTTGGCACTCAAACTACAATGAAAGAAAAATTATATTCAGCCCTATCAGGAGTTTCGCCCGAATAAGATTTCACTTCGAATTTACAACTGACAGTTAGGAAAATAGGTGTGTTCAGAAAATATGTCTTTATAAATTTTCCCGTCTCTGTTATGGGAACAGAGAATAAAATCTAAACCTACATTTTTTCTTGAACGCAAAAAAAGTACAACATGAATGAATTGTTGCATTTTTCTATTCAAATGATGGCCACTGAGTTCCGTGATACGATTTTTAACCCTTCTCCAATAGATTTCTTTGAAAAAAAAACTTTTTGAGTATGCAGATATACATACTTATAAAATTTATCTCTCCGTTTTTATGCATGGTGTCTCCTCTTTCAGAAAATAAACGAACCTAACTATGTTAATTTTTATTTTGACAGTTGCAGACATGAATTAAAAAAAATGTTTTTGTTGATATTAATTTGTTTGGAGTTGCAAAAATTAATAATTAAACAACATTAAAATGCAAAGCACGTTATATTATTACTACTTGATTACTTGAAGAAGAAGTAACATGTCGAACTATTCGGAGGCTGTTAAGAGACCATTCCAATCCGTTGGAGTTACCTGAAGTATTGTAAGAATGAAATTACATTTTCAAATTCATTTAATCTCTAATTTATAAACAATTTTTAGATTTCCACAGCTTTATAGAGTGAAAAAAAAGGAAGCCTTTTAAATTACAAATCCTTTCGAATTCCACCCATCGCTTGTTTGCCGTTTTTTTGTTTCAGTGGATAGATATACAAAAAAGATGTCGGTAGCATTCCACTTTGCTTGCAGTGGATTGGTTTGCTCCTGAATATAAATCCAAAATTATTCAATTTATGTTAATAATAAAACAATTTCATCGAAAAACTTACATTTCATCGTTGTTTTCGTCCTCTTCGCCTCCAAAATTTAAGTGAAATTTCGCCCGAATTGAATGCTCCTGATAAGGGGAAATTTTCAAACATTATTTTTATTTCGGGTGAAACTCAAAATAAGGGAAACGAAAAAAGGGATTTTTTTCGGGTGGAATGACGTTCGGGCGAAACTCCTGATAGGGCTGATTTATTATCTTCAAAACAGTTTTCTAATATGTAAAATGACGTTATTAACATTTGGAGAAAATTAAAAAAAAAAATCAACTAACAATTTTTTTTCAAAAATTAAAAAAAAAGTACAAAATATTCTACTAAAAGCTGTAGAAAATGTTTTTTTACTTGAATATCTCGAGAGTGGGCAATGATATTGACTTAAATTGTATTTTATTTTTAATATAATTCATTTGTCAATACCTACACTATAAAATGTTAACAAATATCAAATTGACATTTTTTTAAAAGAAAAAACTACAAACATTTCTACAAAAAATCGGTATTGTTTTTTCACTATAATATCTCCAGAAATTTCTCAAAAGTAAATCGATAAATCTATTAAACAGTTTTTACAAAAAATTAACAAAGTCACAAGAATTAAAAAAAAATATGTTTTTTTTTGTTAAGTCTGCAAAGAAATACTTGATACATTTCCTTTAAATTTGGCGATTTACTGTAAAACAACAACTTTAATAAATGCCCCAAGTTTTCAAGTAATAATAGGAAATTATGAATTTGGGTGGCAACAACCCAGCCTCTTTTATTTCATCCAAACAAACATTCTTCTGACCTTATAAAAGCTTCGTACTTTAAAAAGTATGAAAAGAGCCAGTACGACAATTATTGTTCTTTTTTTTAAGTGTGCTCTTTTTAGTTCTTTTTTCCAAAATATTTAGTAGGTAATTTACAGAAACTTTGGTTAATTAATTATGAGTGGGCAGGGGCCTAGTGTTGACTTCAGTGCGACTGTTTTTTGGTGAGGCATTGAAAACGTTCAGATTAATATTTCGTTTTTCGATGCTTGTCATTTTTTTTGTTAGAAAATTGCACCTTCCACCTTAACCATGGGAATATTATAGATACTCCATCCATTTTCTTCTGATCTAAACTACACGATTCAAACTCTACATAAACTATAATAAAACACTGAGGTCTACACAGACTTTACTTTGCCACCAATAACCTTCATGTATCAAAAGTGAAGCAACGTCTGAAAGGCAAGCTAGTTTGGTAACAAACGGAGAATCTTGAACTCTATATACCTAACTGACGATGTTCTTCAAAACAAAATAACAGCGCCACTAATTTTCAAGGACACCAAATAACCCTAACATTGTAGTGACAATTGCGTCAAACTCAAACGTCAATAGCAATTCTAGAGAACCACAATTTATTGACTATCACATTATAGTCTATAATCCGAACACGTTTATTTTGACTTCTTCTTATACAACAAACAATTCAAAGTCAAGCAGGTGACTGTTCAATTGCTGATATTTGATGTGCCACGTAGGTAATAATAGTTTATTAAAAGTGCATACACAACCTTACATAAGTTAAGTAATGGTCTGTGGAATATACCTATGTACTTACAAATAAACAAACCCTCCCACCTCGATTACACGGTCATATTTTTATTTTGTATGTCGAACGCAGTGTTAAGTTTTGAAAAATGAAAAAAGAAGGTTTCTCAGACCTTCCATTGGAGCTTTGGAGTGCGGAGTTGTGACTTCGTATATCTACTCGTATATATACGGCTAACCTAGCTTGATGAGCGGCTGAAGCTGGGTGGGTGTATTTCTGGGAGTTTTATGGAGTCACGCTCGACTGGACTTCTTGTGTTTTTCTCATTGTCATCATTTGTTCTATTGTCGTCGTTTTTTGATGTCACCAAGCAAAATGTGGTCGTTTTCAATGTTCAACAGGTGAAATGCTTTGCGTATATTGTTCTCATCTTCCCGTCGTACGTCGCGTCACTTCGTCGTCGTCGGTAGATATACCCGGTAATTTTCTTGATGAAAGAGTTTCTGTGTGAAGGTAACGTGGGACGTTGGACTATTTGTACAAGAGACCTTCGGTTTCGTTTAGTATACATTATTTTTACCGCCTATAGGTATGTCCATTATGTGTCTTTCAGACAGGCAGGCATGTGTTGAAAAGAAGCAAACATAGCTTATTTAAATGCAATCAAGTTTGTAGGTTAGAAACTGCATATACAAATTCTCCAGGCTAGCACAAGCAGCTAAGAAGTTATTTACACGCCCAACCAGTTATGTTTTACCAACTGTAAATGCAAAAGCTGTAAAAATATCCTAAACACCTTAAGTTTTTTTTTAAATATATGGATAAGGTTTAGCTTAAGGGTGGAACCATAAGGTGGTGCAAAATTGGTCACTCTATAGTGTGCATTTTGCAAATGGCGTCGTATGTCAATCATATTTGACAACTGCAACTGCAGTATACAACCAAATGAACGATATGGAGTGCGTTGTATTACTGTCAAGGTCAAGCCGTTTTCAATACAATTAACGAATGGTGCGGTTTTGCGCAAAAGTCATCATTCCAATGAGCTGTTACGTCAATAAGCGTAACTATAACGAAAGTCCTCATTTGATGGACCAAGAGCCATTTTATCAACTGTGTATGTGTAGTATTTTCACAGAATTTAGAACCCCTATACAGGGCCGGCCCTAGCTAAAATTGCGCTCTGTGCAAGATTTTTAGAAAGCGCCCTTTTTATGTTTGTGAAAATACATATAATATACATACATACACATACTAATACACATATTAAGTCCTTTCCACATTACCCCGGAGGTAGACTTTCAATGCGTTTTTTTTTATTGAGGTAGGCCTAATCCTCACTAACAAAAAAATACTTGTATGTATGAGTATCTGATATGTACTATATAATTTAACGTAATAACGAAAATTTAGGGTCACCCAAATCTTCATTTGAAACAATATCAGAAACCTCTTCTTCTGACACCACTGCACTCCCTACCAGAACCTCATCGATACGAAATTTAGTAAAATGTATGCTTTGTTTTCGGCTTCAACAAGCTTTTTTCTGAATTCTGCCCCCGAAGGCTTTTCTTTGTCCATATTGGAAAAAAAAACAACACAAAAATTTAATAGTAAATAGGTAGTTACTAAACACTTTCACAAGCCGTCACTTGACTTTCAAATCTGATTTTATTTAAATAATCGTAAGCGAAAAAAAGTTTTAAAAAATCTGCACCAGACCAGAGTACAAAGAATTTTAACTGAAAAAATATTCAATAGAAGAAGAAAAGGAACAAAAAGGCGACTGTAAAACCCACACGCATTTTTTATCGCTTCTATGTTCTATGATGTGTAAAAACACCCGAACATTGCAATCCTTTAACTATTCGTTCGCCGCTACCGTCTTACAGTGTGACGTTTAGCTCGTTTAGGGGAATTAAATTAATAGCGCTTACAAGTTTAACCTTTTCTTTAAGTTTATAACATCCCATCCATCAACATAATGTATATAATTAACCACTAATTTTATTTTATTTTATTTTCAATTCTCTGATATTGTATCTAATGAATTTATTTCATTAATAAAAAAATAATTATTCAAAAATAATACGGAAATTGTCACACTGTACGCCGTGGTAATTGGAATAGAATGTAAGTTTTGGGACCCAGTGTGCAGGAACAAAACTCGCACTGATGAGTTGATGTGGATGAGTGTGGACTGTGTGTGTGCCTGTGGACAGTGGCCTATGGAATACACAATACACATTTGTGCAAAGTAAAAACCTGCACCTACTGGCGCATACAATTTTGTTCGAATCAGTTTTTGTAAGTCTTGGGACCCAGTGTGCAGGAAAAATACTCGCACTGATGAGTTGGTTTGGTGTGGATGAGTGTGGACTGTGTGTGTGCCTGTGGACTGTGGCCTATGGAATACACAATACACATTTGTGCAAAGTAAAAACCTGCACCTTATGGTTTTCTTTGTTCCCGAGAATGCGCCTTCGGAATGCTGCGCCCTGTGCACTTGCACATCCTGCACATATGGTGGGTCCGGCCCTGCCCCTATAAATGACTTCCACACCTTACTTGGAGCGGGTGTGGGGCTTCGTGAGAATGTGGGAGTTTTAGACCCCAAGAACAGTTTTTTGCCTAGTCCTTTTCTGAAGATATGAGAATGTTTTAGTCCGGGTCCCGGCGACGCACGGTGTACCATCATCCATTTTAAAGAAATGTGCTGCGTATACTTAGCACATCCGATATGTGTCCTTTTTAACACGTCTCTAAAAAGCTCACTGTTTATTCGTTCTATCTGGAAGAGCTCTTTTATAATACCAGTACACAAAAAAGGTCCTATAAAAACAAAGTCATGAACTATCGACCTATTGCTAAGCTGTCTGTGATACCTAAACTGTTTGAGTCTATAGTATGTATCGTCCTTTCTTTTCACTGTAGTTCAATTATCTGGTGATAACCCAGCATGGTTTTGTTAAAAAGAGTTCAACTGTTACTAATCTGTTTCCCTTTACGTCCTTTTGTTTAGATGTTTTTGAAATGCGCGAAAAAGTTGATTGTATCTTTACTGATTTTAGCAATTCCTTTGACAAATTGTTACATAAAACATTACTTTTAAAATTAGCACAACAAGATTTTAACTACTATTTCATTAACTGGATCTCTTCATATTTAAAAGATAGACGTTAAAGTGTTAAATTTCGTATAATGAGTGTTCAAGTTCATTTGTTGTGAATTCTGGTGTCCCCCAGGGCAGTCATCTTGGTCCTATTTTATTTGTTTTATTTGTACATGATTTAGTTTTAATCATACAAAATTCGTCTGCCGTCATATATGCTGATGACATTAAACTTTTCAAAAAAATCAAATCTACATCTGATTGTCTTCTCTTGCAAGAAGACTTAATATTATTCAGGGAATGGTGCAATAATAATCGTCCATGACAAATCATAGTACTTGAAATTTTGTTTTATTGTTGGAATAATAAATGGACAAATTTCTTCACCTCAGTTCTTGGTAGTTTAAACTTTAGTTTTAGTCGTTCAAGTATAAGACTCCAGAAATCATTGAATACTAAATTTATTAGATCAAACTATGGTGTATACATAGCCCTTTAAATCAATTAATTGAAATTTATAATAAATATCATTCTTGTATTATTTCACCAAATGATAATATAAAAAGTAGAAAATGCAAATAAATGTTTTTCAACAGCCTAGATTAAGTTTTAGATTTTAAGTATGTATTATATTTATAAGAATTGTTAACTTTAGAATTTAACGAATTATAATAAATCAAGTAAAAGAAATAAACCTTCCCTCTCTGAAGGTACCCCAAATAGGTACACAATTTCCTAAAAGAATTTAATAAAATAAAGAACCTCACCGAATTCTAGAACACAATAGATCTTTCAGGCGGCAGTGCATAAATCCCAATTTACATTCATTAATTCATCTGAATCAGTCCATATGTTAAAAATGAAACTTTATTAAAAATTTCCAAGTTTGGATTAAGTTAGATAATAACAACTTTATGAAAAGTTTTGAAAATCGAAATCCAAAAGTACTTACTTTATATCCAAGTAAACTCACATAATCTCGAACTTATGTCTAAATTTTTTGGGTTTAATGATGGGAATAAATTTTATACTCCTTTTCTATTAGAATCAAAACATTTTTTACAAAATACAAATACTTCGTGAGGTTTTTAAAAATTGTATTTTCAGCATGTGCAAGTGATTTATTGGTTTATTTGTGTGTTCTATGTTGTTTGTTTGCCTTTTTTTTTAAACTTTAGGTTTTGGAAGCGTTATTTTGAACTTTTAGAATGATTTGGAGAGCAATATATTTCTGAAAATTAATTTCACGACTTAAATTCCTTGAAACACCTTGGTTATTACAATTATTTTTTTGTACTTTCCACATTCCTTCTGAAAATTTTAGCATACCTAGTTGGATGTTGGATGTCCAAAACTATACATTTTGAACAATATTCGGAAGAACTAGAGTCACTTTCGAAAATAAGTCCGTAGGTTGATATAAATAAAGTTATCCACCAAAATTCAGCATCGACGGAATTTTATCGAAGTCAATACCTATATTTATAATTCTGCACTAAAACTAAAATTAACTTAAAGAAGATACATAGATGATTGCGATCAAAACCGCCGCCGCATTATCTCATCTGGTGCGATAGTATCTTGTCATGTAGTTGTGTGGAAAATTATAGATACGATTACGATCCATGTATTCTACTGACCGCCAATGTGGTTATCCTATAGCGGCAAAGCGGCAGCCGCAACGTCGTTGCATTGGGTTTGCGTGTCCATTGTATGGCTACCTGCACATCGGCTTCCAAATAAATAGATACTTACATACATGAATAACATATAGGTAGGTACATAAACGAAATAAAAGATACATGCATTTCGAGACCTTCCTCATATACATACATTCATATGTATACTCGTAACCTTAAACACATGCTGCAGTTTTAAATGAAATATAATAACCGCAATTATCATAACCGTTTTCCATTCGGATTTGAAAAAAGGCAAATACGCTCACAACGGACTTGGATCTATTCCCATCATTTTTCATTTTTGTAGGAAGATACTCGGAGTATCTCAAAACCAAAAACAAAAAGTTTACAAGTTTTGTTTTTGTCTGTTGTTGTTTTGTTGCTCGTCATTGGGAGATTCAACCAATTAGTGGTGAGTAAAATTAAGAAAAATGGCGTCGGTATGGCAGGCAGACAAAAAATGATGCTACCAAATTTGAGAAATTCAAGAAATGAGTGCGGGTATAATTTTCAAAATTGGTTTTCCAAACAACAAATCAGAGATTTCTCTGAAAGCTATTTGGTTGTAGGTAGGTAATATGGAGGAATCTTTTTTGTCCAGTTTGTATGAAATATACTATCTTCTATAGGTTGAGTCTTGGGTCTGTATAGATGTCTGGAGTGAGTCGTGAGTGTTCAAGGTAAAAATAATAATTGGATAATAATAATTGGCCTTGAACAAAAATGAAAAAATGTCTGCCTGCTTGCCTGGTTGTCTTGTGTACCTAAGAAAGTAGGTATGTAAATTGGAAACACATAATATTTAAATCGGACAATGAGAGGGACACGAAACAAATTTGGTGAAGTAAAAAGAACTTTTGCTTGATTCTGAAGTGAAATATAGAAGATTGTCCTTGGGTCCAGTACTCCAGCGCACAGTGGGGCAAAATTGGTAGATTAGTGATATTAATTAATTCTACTAATAATAACAGTTTTGTTGCAACTATACTTGGTTTTTAAAATAAAAATAAGTTATATTCTTAAAATTTATCAACTTTTTAATATATAATTTGTATTATTCTAGCGGGAAAATGAAGTTAGGTACTAAAAATCATTCAGTTTTGAAAGGCAATTTTCTGAAAATTTGATTTTAGATCTAAAAAAAGATGCAAAAAATCAATAAATAGACCTAGAACAGTGAAAGCTTATCTTGTATTCTTTGACGAGCTAAATTTTTGTCTGTATATAGTTTTTGTAAAATTAAGTTTCAAAATCAAAACATTGCATAGCATTTCAAGCTATTTTTTGTTACAAATAAATGCTTTATTAAGTGAGCATTTTTGTAAAAATCTAAAGCTCTTATGAAGATTCAGAGAAAAGCTAGTGATTAAAAAGAATCTTGGCATTTAAGATGTAAAAGAAATGTAAAGAAAAATTGCAGTGAACAAATAAAAAAGTTAAAACTCATCTTAAAACGTTCATACGATTGTCAGGACAGGGTGTGTTTGTTTAAAAAAAAGTTTCGATGGTTGAATGTTTTTAGTCAAAACATCTCTTTTTATGTGTAAACAAATATCGACCATCAGTATTTTGTTTGAACATTAGAAATTTTGGTCTTAATTTCTTAAAACAAAGTCATATTGGATTAAGGGGACTATCTGGTTTGACGCCCTGATTTTTGAGCATTTTTTGATATTTTCAAAATTTTGGGATGATAAAAGTCCATTTGATGCGTGTGGATATAATGAATGAAGCTTATAAATTTAAAGTAAATTGTCGAAGCCATTTTTTGAGATATGATGGAGGATAGTTTGAAAAACATGGTTTGGAGAAGAACGTGTAAGTAGTTTCAAGTACAGTTATATCTTTAAAAGTTCTAACTCACCACTAATGTATGATGTCTTTATAAATCTGTCTAGTTGATAAGATAGATTGAGTATAGAACTTAGTTTTCTTTTTTTAATTGATATTAAAAAAAAAATTGGTCAAAAAATACAAACTTTATCGGAACACCCTGTTTTACGGGATCTCTGAAGATAAAATAAAAGAAAGACACCTGTTTTTTTTTAGGATTTCTTATACAAAGGTGGCCATTGCAAAAATGTTATAAAAACATTGTTTCCGTTACTTATTTTAATGAAAATAACAAAGGGCTTTTCCTAGAAAATCAGTCTTCGTAGTTTAAAAATTCATAAAAAATATTTGAGGCAAATATTTAGCACTTCTGCTTTAAGGTTCATATTCTTGAAGTATCTGCCTAATATGCCCCATTTACAGACCTGCTAAATATTTGCCTCAACAGAAATTATGAGCAAAAATTTAGGGCCACTTTTGAACAAAAATGGTCATTTTTGTCTCCTTGTAATTTAGTATTAATTAATTTTGTTGAACTTTTTTATTTAGAAACATAAAATTCATACCTTTACCAATCTGAATAATATCACTTGACAATTTTTTGGTCCATTTTTTACACAGTAAATTTAAATATAAAAACTATGCCTTGAGTATGCGTTTTTTTCGTGATTCTAAGCTACAATTTCTTCGACTTTGATAGCGTGGTGTACCTAGCACAGATGTCTAAAAAAAAATATCTTCACATTTTCTAATTCAAAAAACAGTTAACTTTGAGAAAAACCTGATATTTTTGCATTAACACAATATTTGAAAACGACCTTTTTATCATTGCTCTCTATGGAGAGGCCCCACTGTGCAGCGCCTGCCAAGTTCATTTGAAGTCACACAATTTGACATACAAGTGACATACAAGGGATTTGGAATCGGCTAAGATGATAACGATAAGCAATCGTCACATTTTTGATAGTCACTCAATTCAATTTAATTGAATAACAATTTTGAAAAGTACTTTTTATAACACAACAAAATATATACCTGTTTAATTTTATTATTTAAAAAAATCAAATGAATTCCAATTTACTTTGATTTGACATGTTTCATAATTAGGTAACTGATTTTTGAATTGAGTCTAAATATGCTAGATAATACTTATTACTTTTCTGATGTGTTTATTGCCCACAGTTGTGTTTTATTCACTGCTTTATAGTTAGTGCAGCATTCAAATAAATAAAACGATCAAACTTACATACTTTACATATGTATATATATATATGTATGTAGATATATCGCTTCCAGCACGGCAGATCGACTATAGACCACATCTTCACACTCAGACAGATCCTGGAAAAGACCAACGAATTTCAAGTCGAGACACACCATCTTTTCATCGACTTCAAAGCAGCATATGATAGCATCCATCGTCAAGAACTCTATATGGCGATGGACAAACTCGGCATCCCGGGAAAACTGATCCAGTTGTGTCGTGTAACTCTGGAAAATACAAGATGCAACGTACAACTAGGAAATTGTTCTTCTGAATTCTTCCAAACTTGTACAGGGTTTCAGCAAGGAGATGCGCTATCATGTGACTTCTTCACTATCGTTCTGGAGCAGATAGTACGTAGATAAGAAGTCAATACGGAGGGCACTATCTTCAACAGATCGATCCAACTATTGGGGTATGCGGACGATATAGACATCATCGGAAATGTGGTCCTGTGCGAAGGAGGCGAATGGAGGAGAAGATACAACCGCGAACTCTATGAGTTGTACAAAGATGTGGACGTTGTCAAAAAAGTTAAAACACGCCGACTTTATTGGCTCGGCAACATCGAGCGAATGGACAACAACGCTTCGAGGAGACAAGGAAGACCGAACCTCCGGTTTAAAGACAAAGCCAACGTGGATGCCAGAACGCTTGGTCTGGATGACTGGAAGCAACATCCTCGGGATCGCAGAGGATGGAAGGCCATCGTGTCTCAGGCAGAGATCCTTCATGGATCGAGAGCCTGATTAAGTAAGTAATATAGATATATCGCCAGCACAGCTGCCATAATTTGTGCTGGCTTCTTGAATGAGAAAGTACATAGCTGCCGTTACGGTGAATGACTAGAGTTGTACCTACCTATCAAGAATAAAATAAAATAAATTTGAAATCAATATCTACCGTTGGCAACTCTGCAGGTAATCAAGTCGAAAAACAGTTATCTACTCTTTTATTTTACTTTTACTGTCATCATGTGAAATACGAAAGCAATATCATTGCGTTCAACTATACTGAAATTGATTGCTGACATTTTTTTGACTTAAAATTTAGAGTAAAATATATCAAAAAGTGGGTTTAAACAGGCACAGTCGCACAGTTTGACAAAAATTACGAAAAATGTCAAAATTTTAACAAACACACCTAGGCAATTAGTTTGATACTTGTTTATCCAATATATTTAAATTAAGTGACTGTATAGGTAATCTATGAATTAAATAAGATGCTAAATAAAAACAACTCTGTTCTGAATCTAAAATGTATTTTTTACATTATGTAGAATAAACCATCAACTGTCTCACATTCCACAAACCTGCTTGGAAAAGGAAAAAAAATTTAATTCTTTTACGGACTTCCCAAATAAAACTCTTTTTAATTTCTTTATTAAACCGACTTTAATTACATCAACCTACCTATTTACAGCTAATTTATAGTGTCTGCTATGCCTTATTGCACTATTATACAATATAGGTAACTGCAACGTATAAATACTAATTTAATTTTCATTGCTTCGCTCTTAATTGCACGCAACATAAACTTTTTCTTATTGCAACAATAAAAAACAAATATAAAAAAAAAATAAAAGTGTCATCTTGCGCTTGACATGAAAGGCCTGGCCATGTGCTCGATGGTTTCCCAAAAAACATTTCTGCGTGTTTACCATTCCAATGTGCAGTTTAGTTGTGCAGATGGCGTGACTGGAAAAAGCTGAAGTCGGTTTGGTAGGTATGTGGATTTTCCAGTTTATTCATGGAACAAAGTGAAAATTGAATCGGAATCAGAATCGATCCATGGCACATGGAACATGAAACACTGGAGATGCTTTTCTCCGTTGCTTCCAGTTCACATTCCAAGCGTACAGAGCGCCACAGAACCAGCAGCGGCACTCGTAACTCGTAGCAGCTATGTATTTGGCGTCGCTCTCATTCATATTGAATTAATCATTTCCCAAGGGAGGAGTTTCTTTTGCCATTATGGCGATGGCGAGCGGTAGGCGTTTCCCGGGATAGAATTTTGATTTTCTCAATGGAAAACAATAATTTTCTATTTGCATTTGCAGGGGTTAAAATTCGGAGAGGGAGAATACATACATAAATGATAACTAATACGTATAATGAGGCTGAGAGTATTGTTTGAGTGTTTGTGGGACGTATGTGTTAAAGCCGGATTTAATTTAGTGATAAGAAACTATCATGGCTGCCGTCTTTCGGGGATTTCGGATGAAGTGGTGGTTAATCGGGCAAAATGTCTCGGTTTTCTTCATTGTTTTTTTTTTTTTTTTTTTTTGTGGTGTTGACGGTGAATCGTGAATGGCGAGGTGAGGTGGGCTACAGGTACAGTTGGTGAGGAATGTGATTGCGCAGTCAAATATTTGTAAATTTGAGCTGATTAATGATGATTAAAATGGAATATGAAAAAAGTCTTAACTCTTAACATAAAATGGTAATGAAGTTGAAAAATGTCGAGAGTGAAACACCATTTTCTCGTTGATGTTTCAATATTTAAAAAAATGGACACATATAAATTGTGTGGATTTTTATAAATGTGACGGAATGAGAACTTAAGCAAAATCGGTAAAATGACAAAATAAATTCAGAATCATTTGTCAGGCATAGGGAGTCTATCATATTTTTTAAAAGGTTATTTTTAATTTTTTTTGATTATAAAGCACCAACCTAGGTACCTGATGTTCTTACTGCAATGGTTTTTGGAATAGGTGGAATGTCTTCATTAATTTATTAATTATTTAAATCACATACCGCCGCCGCCGGTTTACTTGATATGACCATACCTGTTAGATATACATACATAGGTAATATACCTACCCAGTTTCTTTATATTATTTTTTAACAAAATAACTTTTGTAATTAAAATGCATCTTATATAAATATTAATTACCTAGATATTCACAATATTTTAATTCTTGAATAACAGGTATCTAAAGGAAAAGAGGATTTTTCAGGATGTGTAGGTGGGTATAGATAGATAGTTGTTAAAAATAAAATAAACCAATCAGAAGCTGAAAATATTAGTATCCGTCACCGTCGTCGTCGCGTCCGTCGTCGGTTTAAAATGGTTTTTCCGTTTATTTTTAATTTTATTTCAGCACTGTGGTGTTGTGTGAGTTGACATTTTTTTTTAATTTGAAGCATTGGCAATAAAGTGACATTTGTATAGGTAAAGCTTTGAGTTTTTATATTTTCTTTTCAACCACTCTTTATTATTTTACGACATGGAACTTCCCTAAATTATGAGTCCGATCATAAGATCTCTGCGCCCAAAAAAACCTGACCATTTTTAATTTTGCAATTTTGCTGCTATATAAGTTTACATGTTGGCATCGGCTTGCTTAGAAGGTTAGAAGTATATTTTTCACACTTTTAAACAGAATGTTGCAACTCAAAGACGTCTCCTTTGACGATCCCAAGAAAAAATATTAGGAAAACTTTTAAGAACTTATGACATTAAATTCTAAAGTAAACCACTAGCTTCATTATGTCAAACTCAAGTCTTTATCTTAAATTGAGTAAATAGCTTCACAACTTAAGCTCTTAAGTCCATTAATACTTTTTTTTTTTGAAAATTGTGAATCTAAAGTGGCTAGAACTACATAAGTCGACTTAAAAGCTTTTGCCTTTTGAGAACAGATATGTACATAATGACTGAACATTTCTGGGACACTGTAGGACAGAAGTCTATACCCAACCCATCTAGTTATTTTGTTTTTAATTCGATTGAATAACCTTTGGTCAGGTGGAGAAGTCAATTTGACAGAAAGGCAGAGTTTTATTTTCTTGTCTAACCCTTACCTACCAAATTATCGTAACCGACACGTTTGTCGAAAATTTGTTTTTTATCGAAACTACTAATTTGAGCCATAACAGACCCACCCTCGTTCATATTTTCCTCCAATATAATACCTATCTAAATATTTTAAAATCATAATTAAAAATGTTTAAAAATGTACAGTTTTAACTTTCTGGTAAATATGATAAGTCCATTTTATGAGTTTTGCAGAAAACTAGAATATTTTTTTAACTTTATGTATACTACATAGATATCAACACTTCAAATGTGCATTATTATTTGTTTGGAAAAAACATGTAGAGGTTTGAAAAAGCTAATGATTTTATGAAAAATTGAAGTAAATTTATCGACTTTTAAGAAAAATGGAAAAGTAAAAAAAATTCTACTAAAAATTGTTGTTTATGACTCCGATATCTCGAGAGCGGGCAGCGATAATGACTTCAAATTTATTTTATTTACATGACACAACTGTTGACAAAGTAAGTACCTAGTGAAAGTATATACTATACCAAACATAAAATATAAAAATCGTACTTATCATCTTTGTACCAAACAATTACAGTTACTTCTAGTGATGATACAGCTTTTTTTATATATAAATATATAGAATTAAAATATAGTCAAAAAGAAATATATTTGGAAGTCTAAACAAAAAAGTCAATTTTTGGACTTATATTATTTATACCAAAGGGCACAGTTATATAGTTATATAGCCCCAATCTCGAACGTTCAATCTTACCTGTAAGCGAGGTGACAGTAAAGTCAAGTTACACAATAAAAAAAAGAATCAATACCCAGATAAAAAAATGAAATCGAAATATAGTAAGTCTTGCTTGATTTATTTGTGCATGGAAGACAAAACAAAACGATTTGACAGTTACATATAAACAATTAACAACATGCATGTAGTACATCCGTATATACTTACATTTCGCCATCGGTGTATGACTTTATCGTATACATTACATTATAAAATATTTATAAAGTGCGAATTGTTAAGGGAATACGTATCTAGGTATTCTTTTACATTTCGTTAACTAAACTAAAAACAGATTTTTCAAATTTAACAAAACCAACAAAAGCTTTATCTACTTCTAACTATGTGACAAACTTTTAATTGTTAGGAATTTTAATACATACAAAAACTGTTATTAAAATTGTTAAACTATACGAGTTAAATGTTCAACCACAATTTTTCAAACGCCCCTAGCGTATTGTATTAAGTTGAGCTAACTCGTGATACTATATAAACGTGGTATGTATGAGTTCAATTGTGTGTAGAATAAAAGTTTAAACCATTTTATTCACCACGCTCTAGTGTCAAAATTTTGCGCGTTATTTTTATCAATAGATTCCACAAACATGAAACAATTTTCGTGGTAGAAATTTTTTCTTTACGTCTGTCAGTGGCACATTGACATTGATAGGTACATATACGAAAAATAAGTGAATCACTATGTGGGTTAATAATATGTATACACCAAACATTTTAAAGTTCCAAGCATACATTACCTACATATGTATAACGTAGGTGCATTATAGGAGGAAAGACGATGCACAGTATAATTTCCATATAGGGAAATGCATCGATCTTGAGTCTGTCACCTTCACTATAAGCAAGGCTCTTCTGTTCCACTACCATTTGTTTCGAATTGCCTTCGGTGATCCGTCTGATAGCTGTCAGACCGAAAACCGAATGTAAGGACTCCTAGAACAACCCAAATTGGCGTATTTGTCAGCCCAAATCACCGCCGCTGACGTGGACCACAGCAGCAGCTACACTACGACTATATACAGCAGGAAACAACCTTTCACTGGAATCGAAGATTGAACCCAACTACAATGATCAGCATTCAGCAATCAACCGGCAAAGCGATCGAGTGGTAATTGCCCCTAATAAGCTATACCATATTTATAGAATTCGAATACCTACACAAGGTACAACTCAGCTCGGTGGCATGGCGGGCCGGACGGTTCAATGGCGACCGGCGGCGGCGGTGTCTTCTTTTCTAGCCCTCGAGGTGAGTGACAGAAGCCTCAATTGAGGGGGCATAACACCGTGTCTATATTTTGAGGAAGATTGACACTTTTTGTCATTTTATGGTCTACACAAAAAGTATAGGGCCCACTACTATAACCACCGATGGCGACGATATAATTATATTTATCGACAATGACCATTGTGAATGCGGTGCGACGAACGGTTTGGCTGTTGTGGTATTGTGGATATTTCAGCAAAACAACAAACGGATGAAACAAATTGGATTTTGTATTCATTTTTTTATTTTGTTTTTATAATTTCTCATCTGATCCTTTTGAGTTTTTGAACGAAAAAGAAAACAAAAAAAAAAAAACCAACGAACGACGACAGCGACGCCATCTCCAGCCGTCAGTATTTTGTTGAACTGTCAATCATAAGTGCTGTTGGTGAAATGTGTTGTGTATAAATTGTTATTCGGAAACAATCGGATTTGGTAAGAGATACCATGTTATTATTGTAAGTTAATTAAATTTTGTATTTTTTTTGTGTTTTGTATTGTGTTGTTTTCCGTGTCTTTCATTGTTTACTGTACTGAGAAGCTGTGAACCATTTTATAAGTATATAAACCCAAAAGAGGAAACTAATTTTTATCAACTGCAAGATGTTTCGAGTTATGATGCGTTATTAAGAAAATTACATTAATTACTTAATAATTAAACATCTATCAACTTTCATATCAGCTCAGCTGGAATATTATTCTCCAGGGACCAAAAATTACTTACAAAATTGTAAGGTTGAGTATTAGAATATAAGAATTGATTTAATTTAATAATTAAAATGTTAAATGAATGAGGAGATAACTAGACTGGCAGCAGTACTCGTATATATGTACTTTGAATTCCCTCAATGGTGTCAGATTTAAGCTTGAAGAACTGTCAAAAGTTGTGGAGACCTTATCCAATACTGAAGTTAGAAAAGGACTTCATATATTACACAAACAAAAACAAATTTAACGTCATACTCATACTTATGTTTCAATAATAATAAATTAACCTTTTTGAAACACTTTCAGATATAAAAATAAAACCTCCTAATTTAATGTCAACGACGACGTCAGAAGAACAAATTCACAGCACGCATTTTTTTAAGGAGTGGGGCTAAAATTCTCTCAGCGAGAGAGAAACTATGCACAACGAAGTGGAACGACATTTCACAGAAAATCACAGAATCTACGAAACGTCAAAAATTTCAACAAAAAATTATTTCAACAAATTCGATTCGAAAGCGCGTGAAAAGTTTCTAATTGTTTAAAATTAATTGAAAAATGGATTTGTTAAAATTTTTACGAATAGAATTCTCAAGAGAGCCTGACGACTCGATTTGGAACTCAATACTGGTGTTTTCCATAATGAAAACTAGAAAATAAAAATTTTTAAAAATTCGTTTATTTTAACGGCAGAACTAAAATGTCAAATGCTTTTTTTTTTTAATTTGACAGTCTTCAATTTTCTGTGCACGGAAATTTTTTTGCTCTCTCAAGAGCTCTCTCTTCTGTGAAAAACTACGAAAAATGTGTAACTTGAACAGCTTTTCGCAGTTTTTTCGATGATTTTCGGCGAATTTCACACACTTGGAACAGACCTATTATTTACTTACCACTGCCACCTTAACGCTTCTATCGGCACTTGGCATGGACTTGAACTCTAACAAAAACTGAAGTATAGCTTTATTTTGAATCAGGTATTCTAAAACGTCAAAGAGAACTGTCAAATTGAAACCAATCCAATAAGCCAAACATCAGGTTAAAGTTAAAGTGCAAGGTTGGACTCACCAAGAGTTCCATTGGAATTATGTGGATAGTGTTAATTCTTATTCATCTTATTTGGATCGTTGCAATCTACACGTCATGCGTTTTAGAGACTTTTGTCGCACTCCGTGTCCGTAGTCCGTATTTGACTAAGAGAATTTGCTGCTGATGATGCGTTAAGTTAACTCCTTTCATCGTCATGGCATGACAGTGTGTGCTCGAAACAATTACATGTATCCTCGACGGGTGGTAGATATTTCCAAAAGTGCTCTCTCGCTTCTTTATATAGCCACACGGCATAAGTTGCTTTTATGCATCCATACCATATACAGATGGCGTAAAACGTTAAGCTGCGCAATTGACAGAATTTAGACAGCTCTTGCGTTTATGATAGATCAATATATTGAATACCTATGGCCAATGGACAACGTGTAGTTAGTCTCATGAGAAAAGACGAAACCAAAGACCTTCATCATCATCAGATCCGTAAGAAGCGACAAACAGGATCTTTGGGCAAGAGCAGGACGATGAGGACGACAACCACGACGACGACAACGATAGATAATCCCATCCCATCTCATCTCTCAGCTGGAAAACCGCCAAAGGAAAAACACCATCATGTGTTTTGTTCTGGTCCCTGGATTGGAAAAAAAAAAAAAACGGAGCATCAAACAGCGTTAAAGGAATACACTAAATTCTTCAGTCAGTCTTAGTGTTATGTATGTGAAAGGCCAAAACATGACACGTTTGTGCATTGCATACCTATCCACATGTCTCAAACCGAACTCTTAAGGTTCTACCTGCGAGATAAACTTGTTTTTTGCTAATTTACAGGACAGCAAAAACATGACCGGAATCCTTACGGCTTATTTAGTGGCTTGTTTCGGTCCAACCAAGGAGGTAGAAATGTTTTGCCTTCAAAAAAGTCTTTCGTTTGTCGTATGGTATGACCTGATGGTAGGTGATCAAGCCAGAGAACAACCCATAATTGCAACGAGCTAAAGATTTTAAAAACATTTTATTCAGCTAAGATTCTGACCAAAGACGTGAAAACGAATGAAAGGAAAACAACATGAGATCTTGGCGCCTGCGCCATCGTCATCTAAAAATAAGTATTTATAAATTTGTTTTGTAGTTTCAGGTGAGTCACAAATATTAAAGATGCACCTAACGCTCTAAAGCTTTTGGTTTAACGTATTAATGGTAAGTCTGATATTAATCCAGGAAACCGTCAAAATGACCAATATATTTATTTATTATTCTCAGTGCACTTAAAACTAATTTTCCCGAGGTAAAGACAGTCCTTGTAATTTGAAAGTAGTGGATAAACAGGACGCAGGGTCAAAAGTCCACTAGGCCAAAAGTCCATAAATGTATTATGAACCCACTCAAGTGGGCCAAAAGTCCAGAAGAAAATGAGTTATAAGTTCATAATTTTTTTTTAACAAAGTGCGCCATAAGTCCATACTTTAGTCCACCACCGCCGCTACGCTCGCCGCGGCGCCTTATGGTTTCAGTTAACATTCAAAGTGAACTTGTGCTATAACAGTCGTTGGAGATTTTGGGTGCGAGAATATGCAACATTTCTTTGAATTCAAAAGAAAATCTGCATACACTTCTTAGCTTACTAATGATTTACAGCTGAGAGTGACTTTAAAGCAAATATGAAGGCTGTACAGCGTTATGGACTTCTGGCTTACCTATATAAGTTAAGTGGACACAACAATCCAATCGTTGTCTAATATTTAAAAAATGTCAAACTCAGCTGTGTGTTGTTTTCGTCTCGCCTACCCTGTGCTAAGCCTATTATAGTCTCGCTCTTTTTA
Organism: Scaeva pyrastri; assembly: GCA_905146935.1. Classification (NCBI taxonomy): domain Eukaryota; kingdom Metazoa; phylum Arthropoda; class Insecta; order Diptera; family Syrphidae; genus Scaeva; species Scaeva pyrastri. The sequence continues at coordinate 80,008,710 of LR989927.1, forward strand.
TGTCAACTTCCAATGATCTCAACTTTTGATCGATATATTTCTAAAAAAGATCGAGATAGGTATCACAATTTGTGGTCCTATCCTTTGAAGTCATCACACGTCTTTCCTAAACTCACTGTTAAAGATAAAGAGTTTAATAGTTACGATACCTATAACAATCCACAGTTTAGCGCTAGGTAACGAATGCAAAGTGGTAAACTATCAAAAAAAAAAAAAACACGTTTGAGTTAAAAGCTCATCATCTAAACTGATTCCTCTCCTTGCTTTTCATCTTGTTGGTAAAAAAACTTTTATTTGATTCAAGATTTATTTTAAAACTTACATTGTTTAAGCAAACTAAAAGCTAGATACTATGTACATATATGTATTACACTTTTTTATTAAAGTCTAAAAGAAAAAATTCCAAATGACACTTAAACAACTTGTTTGACACATCTTCAAAAATAATTAAACATTAGATGTTTTTTTTTTGTTCAAGAGTACGCTAATTCGCAAAACAGATAATTATTTCGTTATAAGACTTACATACATATATGTTCAAGTACTTACGAGTATTTGGTCACAAAACTGGTAAAATTAATAACATTATGTAAATTCATAATTTCCATTAATATGTTTAAGAATTACGCATTGTTTTAAAATTATTGGAATATGCCAGTTTTCAGTAGAAAAACTTTTTTGTCTGCTAACCTATTTTTTTTTTTTTATTAAACAAAGGGTACTTTAAATACCCAAAAAAATGGCCCTAGATAATAATAAACTGTTTAATAATTTAAAGAAAACAAAATAACTGGCCCTTGGAGTTACCGGAAACTTAGTTAGGTACATAATTTGCGGTCTTCCATATAAGCCAATCGAATTCACAATTTTAATTTGTGGACGTCAAGCCTAAGAACAAAATCGATCTACATATTTTCAAAGTTTTACTGCAATTAATTTTGAGGAAAGCTCCAAAACAACTCGGTCTGCATTTCCATATATGAAAACTTCAACTCAACATTAGAAATTAATTACAAATTATTCGAATGTTCGTTCAATAAATACTGAACTAAAAGATTTTGAAATTTTGACTTAAATATATAAATTGGAAAATAATGCACGAATTTAGGGATTAAAATTAAGAGTTAAGAAGAATGAATATATTTTTGTTTTTGGAACTCGTTTTACTGCGCTACAGAAATATTACCAATAAAACACGGCTATTGTATGAAAGAGAACCGCATTTTAAATGTAGATGTAACGACTTGTTACTTGCAATTTTAATCCTACTAATATTATAAATGTGAAAGTTTGGATTGTGCTTATGAAGTGAGAATTATGTTTTGAACTGTTGCATTAATTTGCTGGTTTGTTTTTAACCGACTTTTAACACGTGCTGGCAGAAAATAATAAGTCATTTAAAGTTGTATATAAAAGGTTTTTGAATAAGAGCGCTACAAAAGTTTTTTTTTAAATAAAACAAAAACGGTTCTGGATATCAATGAAATTCTTTATTCCTGTGAAAGTACGTTCGATGCCATTATGTATGGAACTCGATTTCTTTTTTTCACTGACTCCGAATTTCGGTAGTAAATTTTAATAATTTCGACTCGTTTTTGGCTCGCATATCTTTCCATCATGAAATGTCAAACTTTACTAAAGAGAAATGTCAAAAGAGCCGCAAAAAATATGGTGTCGTTTGCTGTCCCTGGTCGCTCTACTTTTGTAGTGTCCCTGTTGAAAAACCCGATAGAACAGAATTGGAATCCTAATCCTAATCCTAATTTTGTGACTTTTTTAATTTTTATAACAATAAAAAAAATTTATATGTAAATGCCAAATTTAAATGTGACAGTGAGTTTGTTTGTTTCTTCGTTTGTTTGTAACACTTTCAGAATAGTACGCATACGCCCGAGTGTACTACACTGTTTTATCTTTATTGTTTTTTTTAGAGAACGTGAATAAACATAAATGAAGAAAATAAAATACGTATACGCCCAAGTGTCCCACTGTGTTCTTATAACTATTTTCTTGTTAAATCTGAAGGCCAATTGTATCTACAACAGATTTTTTTATATAGAAATAAAAATTATATAGAAATAAAAATTTGTAGGTATTTTCAAATAATTTTAATATGACATGATATTAGTATTGTGAAACTAAGATATTCTCATATTAGTGTTTTCTTTTTTTTTAAAACAAAAAGTTCTCAATCCAAAAAGCTTTTTATCTGCGATTCATTCATTAAAATATTTAAGTTTGACGGAAACATCAAGGCGCCGTGGCTTAGTTGGTTAAAGCGCCTGTCTAGTAAACAGGAGATCGTGAGTTCGAATCTCGCCGGGGCCTTTGTGTGATAGATTTATGTTTTTATTGATTGAATATTTTCAATTTCACACAAAATCATATAAAATTATTGTTTTACTATAAAGTAGAATTGGATGAAATTAGATTTGTATTGTAACATGCACTTTCCTTAATTCCCGTCCACCTTTTCTGTTTCCTTATTGATATTTAGTATATTTAGTAAAAGTGTAAAAATAAATTCAGATTCTGACTTAAGGTATTACACAGCGCTTCAATTCCAAGTCATGTTTCCTTCAATACATTATTGTACGTTTTAGTGATGGAGGATGTTAAGTTTAGACCACCCCATGTTGATAATATCTCCCTTCCAAAAAATTGGATTTGACCATTTTTTTTATTTTAGAACTTCGTCTGAAGATTAGTGTCTTGTTTCACATTCACTCTTCTTTGGCGATATCTTGACGTTTGCTCTAAACTAAATATGTTCCCCCAGACAGATCCAAATTTTTTGGACGGACAAATGAGAACTTATTTTGGAAAAGTGTAAACTTACAAGACAACTTTACGACAAGAAACTGTCAACCAATCTATCAAATCAGATGACAGATAACTTATCACGACTGAATCACGGCTGTCCTGCTTCAACATGCAATATTGTCGATAGAGCAGATAGCTGAAGCTAAAAATACCCGGAATATATTGATATGAAATTTTTGGCGTAAGCTGTCATTTTTTCACGAAATGAGAATCACAAAATCTTGTGTAAATTAGCAAACAGATTTTCATTTTACTTTTTCACAGTACCAGAATTTGCTCCTGTTGTTTTTAGGAAGTGAAATGGATCTTGATTCAAAAAAAAAAAACAAAGAATTAAGTCTCTATTTCTAGGGGATTAAATATAATTTCCACATATTTTAGACAGAAGATGGTTTTTTTTTTCAATTATATTTTCCGAATTTCATTAGTGGCGTTTTTATTCTTTAATTTTCAGATCATTTTTTCAGCACTCTGCATCATGGTTTTTAAAACCTAAATGTATTGAACATAGCGAAAAAATATTTCTGTATTATATTATAATAGGATTCATAGATACAAAAAGGGTACAGTATTTTACGGATATTAGAAACCTTAATATATAAGAAAAAAACACTCTTATAAGAAACTCATTTTTACGTACCAATATCAATTTGAAGAATAAGAAAGAACTGCTAAAAGAAAATTATTTTATCAAAAAAGCTTTGTAAGAACTTTTTGTTTACTCATCCTTGTAATACCACTGTTCGTTAATGACAGCTTTCCACTTTCCAGTGAAATGACAGCAGCAGTTTTGGAAAGACCGCAAACACTCTGCAGATATTTTGACATTTAGATCGACACATGTCTGTAGTTCCATTTTTTAAATGCAGATCGCTTTTCCATTTCCAAATATAAACGATGCATTGTAATTTAAAAGTTTTAGTTATAGTTGGCAAAGGAAGTTAGAAATGTTTTTTTGTTTTCCTGATTATCCCTGTAATTTTTCCCTTCGGTTCAGTAGGTAAGTATTTTACTAAATATTAATATTTTGTTAGTTATGTTATTGAATATATTATATTATATATTAGTATTATTACCAAAATGTTTTAAAAATTTTAGACGTTTATTTATAAAATATGTAAAATGATTCTTTTGTATGTACATCGGGGCACATTTGTCATTTGTGAAATGGGCACATTTGGCATCTGCCGAAAAAGTAAAATATTATATATAATACATATTATTTTTCTAAAAAAACATTTCATCAAAGACAATGATTCGAAATTACAAGAAAAAGATGAAACAGACACTGAGGTACCCTACACTGATTCAGGCCAGTCAGATTGTGCATTTTAGAGATTCAAATAATTCTGAAATTGAAGAAAAACATGTGTGCCCGCCCCCGTGAACATTCGTCTAAATATTTTTTTTTTAAATACAAATATAAATTATTTCTAGTACCTAACGTGAAAAGTTCATTATTTAATTTAAAAGAAAATTATAAACCTTTCAAATTATGACGAGAATGTGCTCGGGTTTACCATAATTATTGTAATTAAATGGCACATTTAAAAAAAATAAAAATTTTTGTTTGTGACAAGGTTTGCAAATGAAAATTCATAATTTTGTATTTCATATAAAATTAGTTCAAGGTCATTATTCCCATCAGAAAATTTCGTTGGAACACCGAGTGACTTGAAAGCTTCTGATGTTATTGTAGGTTTCTGAACTTCTGAGAGTATATTTTTTTTAGTAAAGAAATAAAAGCATTGAAATCATTTTTAGTTCTGTTCGATTTAAAAAAAAATCACTTAAGAGGGTATTTTTCAATGCAAATTTTTAAATTGAACTGAAAATATGCTTTAGATATCCGGGTTTTGAACTTATTCGAGTTTTAAATGTAAATTGTGAAGAACATACTCAGGAGAGAAAACATGTTTCAGATAAGCGGGTTTTCCTCTAAAGCCGGTTTCACTGTACCTGCAATGATATTTTACTCACAATCTGTGACAGCTAAGCTTTCATTAAGAAATGCTAGCGATACCAGTAACAGACAATAAAGTGTCTTAAGCTCTCCATAGATTATTTATTCAACTTCTTTAATAAATGATCATTAGTCCACGTTAACAAGAGTCCATTTTGCAAAAATTAATTCAAAAAGACTTCTTTGTTTTACTTGAACATAAAATCAAAAAAGTAAAGACATAATGTTTTAAATTCCTTCAAGCATCATTTATACATTTAAACTCTTCGTAGCATTTTTTTGATTACCTGATGCAAGGTCAACACAACAGAAAAGTTTTTAAATGTGAACGCACCGTAACTGCTATTATTTCCTGGAACAGATGATATTTTTTTACTAATTAACACGCCTTAATAATAATAATAATTGCAAAATTAATTTTCACCTGCAATTCCGGTATTCCAAATATAATAAGGCAACAGTTACCCCAACAAGGATAACTACCTACTTTCGTAATATACTTATATAACCACTTGATATGCTATGTAAATGGTACACCTTTTTTTTTAATAAAAGCCGCATCACTGCCTCTGTCGGTCGGACGCATCCTTTGAGGCAGTAAATTAATCCTATCATTCTTTGTTATACTTGTACTGGTATGTAAAACATTGAGAAGAATAAATTTAATATTTTATGGCAATAAAATTACTGTAACCGGAATTCAGCACGATGACATGTCAAACGCATCACAGCTCAATGTTTTGAGTGATATAAATTATTGAGTTTAAATTAACAAAAGCGCAAAAGGGTGAGAGTAAAAAAAGGGTTGCCGTCATTAAACTTTAAAGTCTAGGAGTGAGGAAATTTGAATTTGAATCATTATGAATAGTAATTTGGACTTAAATATTACCATAAGTTTTGCTATCGCTTATTAAGTATGTTCAATGGTTTAACAGTCCATTGTGTCAAATCCTGGAGAATGGAAACATTCAGCGTGTTTGATCAATTTTTGCAACTAACTAAGTGTTGGAGATCTTATAAATTATTATCTATTAATTGTATATTTACAAAAAATTCTTAGAATTATAAATGTGTTCTAAAAATTAAAAACCAACGATAAAAAATATACATATAAACGACGAATGGCAGCCCTGTTTGTGTCCCCATGGCATTTGCTTAGACCTGTTTGAAACATCTTTCGATTGGAATTTCCTACAACCAATTTCTTCGATCCCTCTACACTCTGAACATGGATCGAGGCAATTAAAAATGTAAATATTTTGATACCCAATTTGTTGATGGAATGTGAAAGAGGTCAACTCTTGTAATGCGAATATATACACGTTATTGATATGCCATCAAAGGTTTCATGGAAATACTGTAATCATTATGCAAAGTACCTTACCTAGGTAGTGTGTTGTATAGCCTTCTGGACTCCAGGCTGTGGCTTTTAAATAATTCACCTTTTTAACTGAATAGAAAGGTACCCCTTTTCTATATAGAGTCCAGAGATCCATATACGATACACAAGTACACAGCTAATTTGAGCCAAATTACAAAAGTAAACCGCCCCAAAAAGTTGTAAAAACGAAATATACGCGAACTCATTACACGATGATGGTTACTGCAGCTAAGGGTATATATACATATTTTACATATATACATTGTATCGTAGCCTAGTGAACACTCTGCCTAACGCCCATTCATTGGTGGAAGATTATCCGTCGTCGGGAGGTAAAAAGAATGGAGTCGATTTATGAAATAAAAATGCAGAACAGGTACGGCACACATGTCAGAATTTTATCATGGTAAAAGATCTTGAGCTCTGAAGCCATTGGTCAAGAAAAAAAAAACTGGACTTATGGTAATTTTTGAGAAATTAAATGAGTTTTCTTGTTTTATTTTCACTTTTGGAGTTGCTCGGTTGCTGTCTAGGAAAGTCACTCATGTCGATTGAATTAAAACAAAAAAAAACAAAAAACAAAAAACCTTGACAAGGTACATAGGTGCCTGTTTCATTAAAATAATGAAAGCAGTGGTTTTTAAGTTGTTGATTGAGAAGGAGAAGCAAGCACATGAAAGTGTTTTATTATTAAAGTAAAGAAAGAATGACTAGAGTATTATTTTGCTGATACCAACTTACATAAGTGAATATCGACGAATTGGTGTTCTGTTATTTTAGAGCTCAACATTACTTCGACGACAGAAAGTGATAAATGAAAAGGCAACTGAAATGCTTATCAAAAAGCTAATTTTATTTTTATATCTCAAATTATTAACATGACAACATGAATTCGAGGGTGAAAACGGCCTTTATGATGGATTGAACAACTTTTTATGATTATTGTCAAAATAGTAAAGTACAATTGTCAAGTTTAAACCAAAAATTACTGCCAAGTTTATCCGAAGTCTGTATTAGTTTTTCGGTAAAAAGATGCATCATAGTAAAAAACTGAGGACAAAACCTTTAAGATGTTGCCAAAGAAAGAAAAAAAACGATTTTTTAAAAGTTCATCGGACTCCACAACAACTGTCATAAATGTAAGTCTTGAAAAATTCAGGAGATCTACATATATAAAGTTGTTCGTCATTTCATAGCGATGTCTCCTGTTTTTAGATAGGACATCCCAAATAACTCAATCATCGAAATGGGTCAAGGTCCTGATTTGTGAATTGTGAATTTTGTGACTTTAGTGGGGACTGGAGAGGAATCAAAAGAATATGGACTTGGTTATTCCTACCTAAGTTAACAAGTTCAATATTCCGTGTGTTTCTTTCAGGTCTTCCAAATTCTTATTACCACTTAGAAGCACAGGTGAAGATGCCGATGGCTTCACTTTTTCTAAAAATGGTTTGAACGACTTTGTGAATAATATGATTAACGGAAATAGAACCTCCTGGCTCACCTTTCTAGAATATTCCCTCTTCATCGGAAAAATAAACATCAATGGTACAAAGGATCCCCCAGAACTCATGCACAATATTGAGGTTATCAATGAATCTCTTTCACCGAATGTCAGTGCCCCTATCTGATTTCGGTTTTTTAGCGACAACACTTTCGGTATTTTAGATGGATCAACCGAAATTCCTGTTTCATCCACATTAAATATTTTGTCTCGAAGGAAATGATAGATATTTTTCTATTAGTTTTTTAAGGAAAATCCACTTGATTCTGCAAATGTCTTCTCAGTCTATATCTACTATTAATTTCTATTGCAGTTTTAATTTAACATTTCAAAACATAAAATATTACGCTACATATTTTTAAGAACCTGCAGCTCCACAAGTCCAGATGCATCAAATTTCCAATCTAACTTCTTGTTTTTGGAAACAGCTTAGTTAATCTATCTTCTTTCCCTAATCTATATTTTCAATTCATTTACTCAGAAAATTGACTAATTCAATAAATCAGCCAATACTCTGTTGTTTTTATTAATTAATTTAAAATAAAAATAACGTATTCCATTAGTAATTAATAAAACAAATATTTTATCGCACATCCTTCATCGGATTTTTTCCCACGTTCTAAATTAAAAAAAAAAAAACAACCAAAAAAGATACACTGAAGACTGAAGAGAAACGACACACTTACAATATGTAGATACATTATGAGGTTGGATCGATGTATGTACGACAGTACGAGTATACGAGCAGGAACCTTAGGAGGAAAGATCAACCTAAGACGACGAAGACACACTCTAGCGAATCTCCCAAGACACCTTGTCGTCCCTCAGCCAATTCGCATTGAATACTGCAATGATGGGCTTATACTCTCTAGAATTCCGAAGCTGTGCCACAGTTCAGTTCACTTCACAGATATCCATCTATTTGGCATTTTATTTGGTTCGGTTTGCACACTCGATGTATCATGGAGTTAAAGGTATACTTAGTTGGCTTGGCCTAAGCTGAAGGGAATCGCGCACTCAGACAGTTTGGCTGGCAGTCTTATGCATGGCTATGGCTGGCTCCTTCTTCGGCTTCGGTCACTGATGATGGTAGGTTAGGTACTACTCATGATGGTGGCTTACTATATCCGTCTTAGTGCTTCTTCTTCAGTAGCCAATTAAATTAAGAAATCTGTTTTCGCGATTTCATGCACAGTGCTTCTGGGTCTCAGTTCTTTGACTGCTCATCCTTGTTGGCCTCCGAAAACTCAGATTCGAGGGGCCGAAGACGGAACAGGGACACTTCTTTGACTACTGTTGGGAGTTAAAGATTTGCCATTTAAACGATTTTAATATTAAACATAAATCGTTGCCACTTGACTGGAATAGGACGAGTAGTTGCGACTCGATTCGTCGCGACAGACAATCTGAACAAAATTCGTTTTCATTGAGAAACTTGGCGATGACGATGGTCGATGATGCTGGTGGAGGTTGGTTTGGTTATTTCGCATCTTGAAGAGACGACCTTTAAAACGGTAGCGGTAGCAGAGACCAGAGAGGATATCTTCGCTTAAAGTGCTGTATAGACTTTTATATTGTAGTTAGTATGGGAAAACACTCAAGGTACACATTTTAACCGAGTTCCTCCGATGCCAGCCAACGACAACGAGAGGAACGAGTACGAGTATTCCTTATGGAGTCCACGAGTGGGACGATTTTCACAGGTGATATGAAAACACAAAATGTTAATGAGCAATTTGAGATGGTGCGAAGAGATTTGCAGATTTGTTGGCTTTTTCTTGTTTTCTATTTTGTTCGTTGATTCTTTTTTGGTTGTTTTTGTTTTGCGTTTTAAAAAAAATTTATCGTTTTTAGTTGGCAATGGAAAGAAAACACACATAAAGAATGCTTATAATTTTAAGAATAATTAACTACATTATTAAAGTCTGAATTAAGTTTAAGGTGCATTATTAAATTCTTAGCACTTATTGATGAGGCTAACGTGTTGTAGACACACACTTTTATTTTGTCCATACAGTATTCTATATTTTAAGATGACAGATGTATACAGAGGATGTCAAATGCGATGGTTTTTGTAAGCTGCTTGTGGCAGAATATAAAGAAGTGACACTTCATACATATTTTGTTTTCTTTTTTTGACTTGACCGGGTTGATAATGTGTCTTAGATTCTTAAATGTCAGACCATGCTTACAGTTACAATTGAGAGAGAATGAGGCCAGGACCGGATCCCGGTTGTCGAGCCGATAGTGGATGATGATGAGGATGACTTGGTGCACTCACAATGAGTGCTATGCTATTTGTACGAAATGTTCGAATTTTGTATTTTCGTAACCGTTCGGACACACAAATTGGAGAAACTTCCGAAACAAGTTTTGACGTGCGTTGAACAAGTCAAATTCATGCGATGCATGACATTAAAATCATTTTCACGCAAAAACGCATATCAATCAATGAGTCGCTTGTCGGTGTGTATTCATATTTTTTCTTCCGATTTCTCCGACAGAAAAACAGTGCGGAAATTCATGCGGCAAACAAATTTCAAGGTGGAGGTTAAACAAGAATTGCAAAAGCGGAATTTGTCAGTTTTTTTTATTTTTGTTTATTGTTATTTTGTCTTTCTAATTCAGTTTATTTTTTTCAAAAGAACAAATACAAAACAAGTCAAATGCAATTTTAAAAATTGCAATATGCATACAAAACCAGATATTGCGAGAAATTTTTTTTGACAGATTTAACGGTTGAACCGTTTTTTGTTCTTTGTTCAGATCTTTCTGCTTCTAAATATACTGCTGCGCAATCCATGTTTATTTTTCCATTGAATTTTTGTATGACAATTTGTATAACGTCAAATATACCTATGCGTTGACACACGTCAATATTTCTTCTCCGATTCGGTTACCACAAACATAAAAAGTCTTTCCCCAATATCTGTCAAAATAATAAATTTTGTATTGCCACACTAAGACTTTTAACATATTTGATATGGACTGCAAATTGATTCTCAGTCCTATACAAAAGTTCCCTTGAAAGTTAAAAGTGATTCCACCTTCTTTGCAACACTTGTAGCTTATGTAGGTGTCACTTGCATTCATCATTTGAAAAAAATACATTTACATATGTTTATATTTTGGTTCAACTATGACGCACGATGTTTCTAATTTTTTTTTTTTTTATTATGATATCTTTGCATAGATCTTTATGTGTGAAACAAGGTACTGGCTTAATGCTCGCCATGGCGTCGTCGTCGGTCGGTGGAGAGAAAAGAGTCATATTTCGCTGGCTGTGTGGTAAGTGCCACCATCTTGTTAGAACCACATCCCGTCCAGCTCCATATCTTCAAATGTTGGCCATCAAAATTCTTCGATAGATAACACCATTCATCGTTATTTACGACACGAACGTTACGTTTGAAATGGTCACTAAGATTCAGATATTGAGACAACTCGTAATTGTTATCTTGTAAATTCAAGTCTTTATTCAAAATTTGCTTCAGTGACGCTATAAAAATCGGAATACGTTGCTCAATTTTTAACCTATCCATTGTTAAATTTGTCAAAGATTGAAAAATTGAAATGTCAAACAAAGTTGGGCAAAAAACTTGACGTTAAGGTGTTACTCACAATTGTTAATATAATATATTATGGTTGGACCGCACTTTAATATAGACTTTTTCAGTAAAATACCAAAGTATGGAAGTGGCAGAAAACTGCATTTCAAGAAGTAGGTCAGAATGGCTGCAATTGCAAACCTAGCAGAAATGTTTGCATTCAAGTCCTAAACCATATGATCCAATAAAAATAAACAATTCTCCTCATGAACGTTCCTTATCGTATTCTACAATCACCTCAGCTAAATACACAGAAGGTACTTAATCCGGCACTTATTTGTATTCCATTAAATCGTCCTGTCCTGGATATCACCCCAAATAGCCAAAAATACTTCTAGCCCAGGGGTAATGGGTACCTCCTGCAAAACATCCATGAGTCCAAGTTTAAGCACAAATGCATGTTTATTGCATGATTATGTTAAATGCAAACTAAATACAAAAAAAATAAAAACACTCAACGAAGATGTAGAAAACATTTTTTTTTATTTTTAGCACAAAAATATACCCATGCAAAAAAAACAAGGAGAAAAACAAAAACATTTTTAAAACCCCGTGCGTGAGTTGATATGTTAATAATATTTTTTTTTTAATTTCATAAATCATTAATGAATTATGACTTTATTTCATATGCTCTTCTCATTCCTTGGCCGCAACACAGCCAGAGAATAGTTGCAGCAGGAATACAGGCCCCTTTAATCCCGCGCAACCATAAGAATTTCTATAAAAAAAAGAGAAGAAAAACCATTGTATACTGTTGGAACGCTTCCAGTCCGGTCCAAAAGCATAGGAGCGGAATTAAAATGGAGTGCGCTTTAATATTGCTTAATCATAGCACTGCTGGCGGTGCGGTGGTGGTAGTGGTGGTGGTGGAACAGAACAATAGAAATAACGCCATATTATGCAGCGACATGTTCACTCACTGCAACTCCAAAAGTCTGCATGTAAACTGCAGTCCAAAGTGAAAAGTGGAAATTTTATCGCAACTTTTGTAGCCATAAAAATGCAATGGAAAATAAAGAGGTGGTGTTTTTTTTCCATTTTGGATCTAATGGAATATAAGAATTTCTTCCGCACAAACAATTAACAAGTAAACCGTTCGTATAAGGTATTTATTCAGATAGAGGTGTACCGTGTACATACATATATCTATACCTGTGCTGTGAATACCTGATGGTTAAAGGTGATAAAGCATGCCAGCCATTAAAGTAAATATGGTGTGCTTTTTATTTTGTGTTTTATTATACTTTTAATTATATTCATAGCCTTTATCGATAGGTTTTAATAAACGCTTTTGTGGGAAATATTTCCAATTTATCACATATTAAGTTGATTTTAAACTTGCAACTTTGTATGACACTATATTTTAGCTTAATGTCGACAATGGAACGTAGCCTGATCTCACTCCGTGATCTTTTTTATAGCACTTTTCGCCATAGGTTTGATTTTACTGGATGTAATGGTGAATTTTTAATTTTTTTAATCAGAGCTTCATAACTAACCTGAATTCTTATAGGTAAAAATTCTTTATGAAATTCGATAAAAGGATTCATGATGAATTGCCAAACTTCACTGAACAGAAATGTCAATACACTTTGAAATAAATCTCAATTGTCAAGCCGTCAACAACAACAATTGAAACTTCTCACGCATAAAAAAAACACCATATATTTTTCGGCCTAGCATCGATCGCGCTTCCAGTATAGTAGTAAAGTAATCATTCTTAGCAATAAATTATAACCAAATTTTACAAACATAAGTTGATAATAAGTATAGCATTGGCTTTTTGTCGTCAGCATGGATCTCGGGATCCACTTTGAGTCTGTGAATCTTTCCAACATTTTCCCTTCTATTTTCCTCAGTAATACTGGGAAAACGCTTTGCCATGACTTTGAACTAAGACAATGAATGCCATGTTCCTGAGCAACCAGAATTGAGATCTTTTCTTTAGAAGATGCTTTGCGATTACATTTAGGCGATGATGACTTGGAATAGCCATAACCTTTTTTGATGAAATATTTTAGAAGATTTTCAACCACCTTATTATGTAAGTGACCTTTTCTAAATGCAGCTTTGGAATTCACATTCTGCAAGTTTAAATTTATAGGAGACTTCTATGTGGTTGAAAGTAAAATTTAGAAGATTATTTTAAGTTAAGTGCTTACTATTGGTATAGATATCTTAGAATATTGTCAGATCTGTAAAACAACGCTTATAATATCTTACATACAACAAATATGTAGTTAGAATATTTTTCTGACAATTAATTGTAAAGTTATTGACTGACAATTAATTATAAGAAATCTGACAATCGTGTAATCTTAATTGTGAGAAAATGTAGGTATCTGTCACTTAATTATATATAATATTGTAAGATATCTGACAACCGAGTACTGGCATAACCTAAAATTTTTTTCCAGCTTTTGACGTTTCTGACAATGCAAATACATTTTGCCAATATACGTATACATAACTAAGCATTTAAACCCTGGATTTTGACTATGTTAACAGCTTGTTTTATCCTTTTCATCTTAAATTGCATAAGTAATTTCTTCATTGTATTATACTATCGGTTCGTCACGGTATCGCACGGGATATAGATAATAATAGAAAATCACATCATATTAATGGTAGTTTTTGAGTTGAGTCAAAAGTCTGTTAATTTATAATATCTTTGTGCTAAATTTCAGCCGGATCCATTCAGCCATTCTGGCGTGATTGAGAAAATTAAAAGAAATTACCCCACGACAATCTTACATTTTACCGGGATAAAAATTGAGAAATAAAGCAAAAGCACTTATTATGAAAAGTAAAAATCAATAAATAAATTGTTTGGGGGCTCAACCGGGATAATTACACTTATATGGTTATAGTAAATAAAATATAACACTGAATCGATAATATATACATATAAAGTAAAGCATCAAATTTCTTTACTAACCTTTAGACTAACCTAATAAATTGTGTTAACACTATTAATGAAAATGCAAAATATACATACCGATATATTTCAAGTGCTTCACAAGTATCGAGTAGGTACTTAAATAATTAACAATTTAAATGTTGAATGGGAAATTTTAACATCTTATTGTTTTTTTAGTATCTAAGAAATGTTAATATTGTTGTTAGAATACAATGCCATCATATTTTGATAAGATATTTCATTCTCATAAAAAACCATAATCAGTAACAGTTTTTTTTTTTGTTTTAAGAAAATAAAATTGTGCAGCATATTTTTGTATAAGATAACATAAACCTCCGAAGTACATTTGACCAAATAAAAAAAAAATCGAAATATCTATGACCACTACTTATGCATACATTTATATTTTAATCTTTTAAAAACAATCTAATGCAAACAACATAGGAATACAACGGGGTCCCAATTAAGGGTAATTATGTCGATAAAAACATGGAAGCATAGACATATATAAGACACTATTTTGTTTCAACCCTTGCATAAGCTCATGCCATACATGAAACTTTAGTCCTTTTTCTGTTTATGTGATATTTACTTAACGTCGTAGTAACTATCTATATATTTTATCGTATATGTATATAATGTTTAGCTTATTTTGACAGCAGCGCTCTAACAACGCCCAAGGCTCAACACCCTTACACTATGGGCTTGGGGGTTGTATTCGGTTTATTCCCATTTTAAATAATCATTGTGGCACATTTCAGATTAATTGAGCCCGATTAGAATGCAGTAACAAGTAGGTATAGTATATTGTATTATAAATAGTTGGAAGGTAATGGAAATCAAACGGGTGGGTTGGAATATAGGGGTGTAACCGAATGTGGAAAAGTATAAGCCACCGAACTTTGTATATTTAAGACAAAAATGGCGTGGACATATTTGAGATTGAAGAACACAAAACAATAGCGAAATTTCAATAAAAATAAACACCACTTATGAATGCATATAATTATTATCAAAGGACTTCATTACAGTTACTTTCAAAGATGACATGACATAACATAGCGTGTAGATGGCGTTGTAAATAAATTCTTATTTGAGGGTTTTGTGTGCCTACGACTTTTTTTGAAATTTAAGTAAAGCCCCAATGGCTTCTCTAAGCTACTGCATGATAGTAAATATTAAATTTCAACTACTCGTTAACTAAATCAAAGTTCAGCCAAATCTTCTTAAATGAAAAGTCTATATAAGATAATGCAATATTTTTGTACTACACAGCCGGTGATTATACTTATTCCTTGAATTCAAAAATGAAGATTCAGAAACTTGAGTGATGTGCATCTTACTATGTTTGAAAATAGTCACTTGAATTTTTAAATGAGAGTTAGAAACAGTATGATGTTGAAAATTCTTCATAAGCATTAGGATTACCAGAGTAATTTTTTTCACATAGGTGTGCATATTTCTGAAGTTATTTTCTTATGGCAACACTATGTTGATGTAGGACGATTTTTAAGGTGAATAATTTTGTCAACTTGAAAATTTGTTGTAGTAAAACAGAGCTTTAAATATTTTCAAACTATTTGTTTGTATAATTATTCAAATATTTTCTTTTCTATTTGTATTACATATAATCTGCATTTGATTTTAATACCAATTTGCATGCTTTGACTTAAGTGTCTTTTAAATAAATTTTAAACAACAGTTCATGGTTGTGCATTTTCGACTCCCTCCAACCAATATAAGTCAAAAACTTCAGGTATTATATCTACTTAGCTTAAGGATTATTCGGTATAGCGGTATATGTTTGTGCATACTTCGACTTCCACTTAATCACCTTCTTCAACAGACTTATACAATTTAAATGTTTTTAACTGTCTCTCCAGATCACAAACTTCTCTCAATTATGGTATCCATAAATAGCTACAATCAAATTAACAGTAATACAATTATTTAAAAAAAAAAAACAATAAACGTGAAAAAATGTTATTTACACAATGATATCTACTGCTTCCGGGCTTTTGGAATAATTTCCCATTATTCGTTTCCTTGACAAAGTTCATTCATTTGTCATGTTGCTAACTGACCGTGGTTCTCTGTAATTATCTCCACAAAAACCGGAAACTACTGTATATATCTCCTTTTGTACCTATACCTTCGTTTACCTATTCCTTGTTTAAAGGACAATCGAGATAACGGTCAATGTCGATATTATTTGTATTTTGCGAAACAAGACCTAAAATTGCACTTTAATTAAATGGACGACTATTAGTGGCGAAATTTGACATTCATCCGTCAAGGGGGACATATTATGTTGCCATTGATGCGCATTGTGCATATTAATTGTAGCACAACATTGACGGAGGCTCAAAAAAGACCCCTAAAACCCATACTAAGTCGGGTTCCATTTTTTTTATACTTTTGACAAACAATTTATTTGCGAGCGGGATTTTCATCCTTAATAAGGTTGGTTGTATCTTTCTTGTGCTTGTGCCCTTTGCGATGATAGTGACGTTGTCCACGTTTTTTGTGAGAGTGCGGAAAATGAGGATCTGCAAACTTGCGTTATATTTATTTATTAGTGGCACCGTAATTCTACTACCTATATATGTATATAAATGTACTGATGTACATGTGCGACTGTGCGTGCGCGGACACTTTTTCTGGCATGGTAATCGGTGGCAGGTGAAGGTTTGCATTTACTTTCGCATCCGCGTCCCATCCATCCTCGATGGTTGATTTAAATTAATTAAAATTGGTTCGAAATGTGAAATATACACGTGTGCATATTACCAGTTAGACAAGTTTGACGATGGGAATAATTCAAGGAATCGTTCAGTTCGGACTTCAGGTTTGTTTTTTCTTGGGTTAATTTTTTTTATAAAGGAATATCTACTCACTATACTCTTATAAGACACATTGTCCTGCATTTGCGCTTAGTGAATATTCCTTGTTTTAAGAAAGGACTTTGTTTAATCCTCGTTGGCATGGTAATTTCAGAAGCAACAAGGATATCCTATATAATTACAGTGACGATGGCTTTTCGCAATGTTCAAAAGATAAGACTTAATCAATTTAATAATTTCGAATTCTGGGCAAATGTTATTCGATGTTTCAAATTTAAATGTGCATAATAATATCTGACTTACTTACCTTTGACTTAAGTACCTACTTGCAGAAAGCAGCTGTTTTTTTTGTGTATTTTGCTAAAGATTAAAGGGTTGTGGAAATTATATTTTTAAAAAGATATGTATGAGTCAAGAAAGCGTTGAAAAGTAGAAGGAATTGATTGTATTTAAACCTTATTGTGATTATATATAATCTAAATATAATTGATTATTATTGATACGCAGACATTCAGTGTCTGTAGAGGGTCGTCTATAGTTATTTTTATAAAATTTACCATACAGGAAATACGTAGAAAATTTTGTTTCTAGTCGATTAATTAATTTTAAATGTGTCAGCTAAGCCCAATCGTGGGAGTCACTTTACCTTTAAGAATTTTTTTCGAGTGAAACCGAACATTGACGAATTATTTTAAGTTTGAGAAAGGTTTCACCATACCATTTTTATCCGCTTGGGGATTTAGAAATCAGAAAGTTACTACCTTCGCGTTACATTACCGACAAATGATGTTAGGAGTCAGGATTCCACGGAGGAGTTCTTCGATACATTGGAACTGGCAACGGCACGCTTGCGGTCGCTCGGCTTTAGCTCGTCGCTTGGGGTGGTTCTTGCCATTTCCAGATGTACCTTCCTGCTCGACTAATCATTATTTTATCGTGCCTAAGGTAAAATATTTATAAGCAAAGATTTAATATGATACAAGTCTAAGGATATTGATGATATTCTAAAGAAAGCAAAGTTTGGTGCTTCAGTAAAAAATATAACCTAGCTAACCTAATAAATTTAATATGAAACCATCACCACTATAGAATAATATACCTAAAATAAGAAATAAAATACTAATATATATATAAAAGAAATATCCCTAAACTAATACCTAAAGCACACACTTTAACTTTTCCATAGAATCATCATACTAGACACAAACATTCGTCCGATGTTGTTGACGAAGGTTTAGCCAACCCGCCCAAGTATCGTGAAGATACTTCCTTCGCTACTTCCTTGGCTGAATATAGTGGAAGTAGCCCCTATGTTGATCTAACCAGTCATTAGTCCGTCAGTCAATTAAAAGTCTGTCATGTTAAGTTTACCACACACTTCATATTTGGACGGCTTTACCAAGCCTCCACACACCGTCAGCACAAAAAATTTAGAAACCCATTATTATTTCACTTTCAAATTCATGTATACATTTTATTATTTATTAAGTTTCAAAAATATAAAAATTAAAACTTTTTCAGCACTAAAATCAAAATAATTCAAATTTAAACTAAATATATTTAAGTGTATAATTAGTAGATCTTAAATAAGTTATTATGATATTTGGATCTTTGTATCCTGAATTTGTTAATACTTACTTTGTTTTGACACCTTCCAACGTTGTCCTGCCGGCAGCACTTGTGAGGTGAGTAGACACTTTAAACTACTTACACAATTAAATTCAATATCTACTATCTTTAAGATCACTTTTATACTTGTAAAATTAATAACAAAAAACCTTATTTAAATTTTGGGCTGAATTAGCTTAATTTTACAATATTATTAATTTTAATAATTTTTTTTTTGTTTATGTTTTTTTTTTTTTTTTTGATTTTATAGTTTTTTAGTTTTTTTGTTTAATTTTAAATTTCAAAATTTTATTTCTTTTGTTTTTTCACTATTCACTTCTGTTGTTCCTTGTTCTTTTCTTTGTTGTGTACACCTACACCTATATGTATGTTTCTTTTGTCCTCTGGCAAAGGATTCTCCTTCCTAAGGATGGTCCACTGGAGCCAAAGAAAGATAGCAAAAAAATTGCAGAGGCTTAGGACTCTGGATAAGATCCTAGAATTTTCCTAAACCTATCAACATCAAATTATCACCCATCAGTAATTTTTTTTTTGAATTAATTTAGTTAGTAACATACCTCTGCTGAAATTGGTAATTGGCTTCTTTATAAAATTTCCTCAGGAATCTGAGCTATACTTTTATTAGTATGCCTATAATCACATTTATATATTTATATGATTTATTTTTTTTTTCTTTAAAGCAAAATTCATACCTTTTCTATTTTGTTTTCACTATTTGCCTCAACTAAATATCTTGATTCTTGGGTTGTCCTTGTATAGAACTGACTATTTTTAAATTTTTTTTTTTTTTTGTGACGGTTTGTTTCAATCGCAACTGATTAGCCTCGTAAAATCGATGATAATGAGCATTGAAATTCTTCTTGGTCTTTCTTCACTTAACTAGGTAAATAGTTACCACTACATCTGAGAGAGATAACTATTTTCAATCTTTTATTTAAATACAACAATGGGTGGATGGGCAACTTTCCATCCCTGTCAGTCTTTTTCTATACACATACATATCCGCCTTCTACCCCTCTTCTATCTATCCGTCTCAGTCTTATTTCCCCTCCTATCTAATCATAACTAATCAATCAAATAAATTTAATTAATCATTTTAATTAAATTTTAATAAATCCTTTCAAAACAATAAATTCCTTCCATTCCAATTCAAAATTTCCTTTCCTACATTAACACTAAATTGTCCATATGTTCCTATCATTATCTTTTATAATCTCCGCGAATTCATTCTGTGTATGCTTCAAAGTGTTATACTTTTATTATTTAACCCTTTGAAAAAGTAGGACAAAACTACTTCCGCATGCGCAAAAGAGTCCGGCTATATGTGTCCTTTTACAAGTAAGTACATACAAAAAAAGTTAGTTGTCAAAAGTTAAATGTAAACAATCAGCATGGCCGCGAATTGAACTTGGTAAGTTTTATTTATTGAATTAATACTATTTAAAAAGCATTAATTTATATTTTTATTTATTAAATTTGTATTTTAGGTGGCGATAGACGTTTCTAGCTATACATGGGGTAAGTATTATACATTTAAGGGATAAAATTTTGTGTTGTGAAAATTTTTGTGTACAAGCTTTCATGTTTGTAAAAGTTGTTTTCATTTTCGCTACACATAATTTTATTTTATTTTACTTAATGTTTTTATTTTATTAATAAACTTATATTCTTTTTCAGTATAACAAAAAGGAGGACAAATAATAAAAAGTGGATGGTAGTGGTCATTACCAGCATGGAACAAGTCATAAACATCGTTGGACATTTACAACAACAACCACAACGTTGGACAATTACACGAACAACAACAGGTATAGTGTTTAGTAATAAACAGATTTAATTGGATTTACTGTCCAAAGTCGTCTGGCTGCGGCGGCGGCGTCGGCTTTGGATAATTTGTTATTGTTTTGTTTTTGGCCACGTAACAGGCTCGCTGAAAGTGACTGAATGGTCGTGAGGGCACTTGCGGCGTAAAAAAAAGTGGGCAAATATGTATGTAGATAATTGATTTTTTTTTGTTATTGAAGGGTCTCGTGTGTGTGGCTGGGCCTACTACCTGAGAAGGTGAGAACTCATGCTATAGTCAGGTCGGGCAAGTTGTATATTAATGTTTGTACTTGTCATATTATTTGTTGTTTATTAATTTTTTTTTTTTTTTTTTTTTTTTTTTTTGTTTGTTATTAAGTTCTATTATTTTGTTGTCCTACTTTCAATACTAAGAAATAATTGGAATGGACGAATTTATTGGATATCGTCAGAAATTAGTCAGATCTTTCGCTACTTAAAATTATTATCACAGATGGAATTACAACTTAAATTTTCTCTAAGAGAATTAGGTACGATGACTTTAGTAAATGTCATAAATAATTGAAGTTAGGCTTATATTATAAACTAATGCTAATATCACAGGTAAAAAAAATTTTTTTTTTTTTATAAGGTTTTATTAAATAGTAAATAAATAAACTTTAAATAAATATTTAATAAATAACTAATATATCAGGTACATAAGTCTATCACAGTTTAGTATTAGGAAAGCAACATCATCTGTGTTCGTTATAGACATAAAACATTTAGGTGTGCAGGTCTTTGGCGTGGTAAACTCCAACCTTTTCACCTCTCAGATTTCCAATTTCATACAATGAATTTCCTATTTTATTCAAAACTATGGACTTTAGGAATTTAGCTGCTAGTTTCGCATTGTAATTTTCAGCCGCGTTGCTTTGTTTAAAATTTCGTCGATATACTATTTGTCCCGGTTTGTATTCTACGTCCTTACTTCTTGTATTGTATGTTTTCATGCCTTTTTGGTGTGCTAATTTTAAATTATCGAAAATTTTTGCTCGAATGAGTTCTAATTTGTCCTGTTTGTTTAATATTTCGAGATTTAGTTCTTTTACCGCGTCAAGTTTTCTGAGGAGTTCATAAGATTTTGCATTTTGAATCATGTGAGATCCGAATACCGCGTAATAGGGTTCTACTGTGATTGCATCGTGCACTACACTACGCAGTGAAAATGCAACGTTGCTCACATGTTGGTCCCAATGTTTTTGATTCGTACCGAGATACGATCGTATTTTTGCTAATACCGACTGATTTACTCTTTCCGAAGCATTTGCTTGCGGAGAGTAGATTGCAGTTCGGGTGTGTCTTACACCGTAACGTTTTAAGAAGCTGGTAAATAATTCTGAAACAAATTGTTTACCGTTGTCAGAATGGACAAATTCTGGGACACCAAAAACATGAAAAACATTTTCTTCCAAAAACTTTACTACTTCAGATGATGTTGCTTTCCTAATGGCTTTCAGAAAGACAAATTTGCTAAAGTGATCAAGTACTATGAAGATATGAGTATTTCCGTTTGAAGTCCGTGGGTATG
The DNA here is from genome assembly GCA_905146935.1 of Scaeva pyrastri. Lineage (NCBI taxonomy): Eukaryota > Metazoa > Arthropoda > Insecta > Diptera > Syrphidae > Scaeva > Scaeva pyrastri. The sequence goes on from LR989927.1 coordinate 80,030,754, forward strand.
GTCCTAGAAAGTCTATGTACAAGCGTTGAAATGGTCGTTCAGTAATAGTTTGTTGTCCCATCGGCGGTCGAGTCGTCGAATTTATAGATTTGTTGCACTTGCAAGTGTCACACGAGCTCACCAAGCGTTGGACATCGGCAGTCAACCCGGGCCAATAATAAAATTGACGCACTTTCGCCAAAGTCTTGTTGATACCACCGTGTCCAGACGCTGGAGAGTCATGTGCTGCTTGTAGCAACTCGTTCCGAAGACCTTCTGGCACCCACAGTTTCCAGGCTCTGTCTTCCTGTATAGCGTCACCTGTTCGTATGTCTGTCCGTTTATATACAAATCCGTCTGAAATACAAACGTCTGGAAGTCGGTCTTGTTGTTGTTCTATAATTTTCTTTAGCTCAACATATTCTTCCGAAGAAAAATGTGGAGAGCTAAAGTCAACTCCGGGCGCTAAGTCGACGGTCGTAATCTCCTCCATATGGATACGAGATAAAGTATCAGGGACTACGTTTTGGACGCCTTTTCTATGTTCGATCGTAAAATCGAACGCCTGTAGTTTAAGGCTCCATCTTGCCAATCGCCCTGATAAGTCTTTCTGTGTCATAAGCCACTTTAGACTAGCGTGATCGGTGATGATAGTAAAGGGTAATCCCTCAACGTAGGCCCTAAACTTCTTCACCGACAAAATAGCTGCGTAGCATTCTTGTTCCGTCACACTATAATTCCTCTGAGCTGAATTAAGTTTCTGGGACATGAATGCTAGTGGTAACTCGTTTTTCTCATCATCCAGCTGGAAGATCACACTCCCTACACCTGTAGTCGATGCGTCACACTGTATATAAAAATGTTTTGTAAAGTCCGGATTGTTTAGTATTGGTGCTTCCACCAGTCGCGTCTTTAAAGTTTCAAATGATGTCTTTGCTTCATCTGACATTTCGAAAGATTTGCCCTTTTTCAGGCAGTCAGTCATTGGGGCTGTTATTGTTGCGTAGTTCGGAATGAAGCGTCTGTACCAGCCCGTCATGCCTAGGAATCTGCGAAGTTGCTTGGGGGTCTTTGGAACGGGAAAGTCATCGATCGCCGATACTTTGTCTCTGTCCGTTTTTATATGTCCGTCTCCTACTACATATCCCAAGTACTTGATTTCCTTAAAACAAAATTTGCTTTTTTCTACGTTTATGGTTAATCCAGCCTGACGCAAAGCAAACGCAACTTCCTCGAGAGTCTTTATATGTGATTCAAAATCTGGGGAACAAATCAAGAGGTCATCGAGATAGACAAAGACATGTTGGCGTAAACGTCCAGGTATGACTTTGTCCATTAGTTTAGACATTCTCTGTGCGGCGTTGCACAATCCGAATGGCATCACCTTGAATTGGTACAACGGCCGTCCAGGGACTGTGAAAGCAGTCTTCTCCCTTGATTTGTTCTCCAGAGGAATCTGCCAAAATGCATCTTTTAAATCTATACTCGATATAAATCTTGTGTCTTGGAGTCTACTTATTATACCCTCAATGTGTGGTAACGGGTATGCAAACTTTTTGGTCCTTGCGTTTACTTTGCGCGAGTCCAAACATAGTCTATTTTTACCATTTTTCCTAACTAAAACGACTGGAGAGCTCCAAGCACTATTGCTCTCCTCAATCACTCCCATTTCAATCATCCGATCAATTTCTGCGTACAGTAGTTTTTGAACGGCTGGTGAAATAGGGTAATGTCGCTGCTTAATGGGAATGTTTTCGTCATCCACTTCAATAACGTGCTCTTCGAGATTGGTTTTACCCAATCCTAGCACGGCGAAGGAGGGAAATAGAACCTTGACACCCTCCAATCGCTTTGTCTGTTCTGGTGTCAAGTCGATGTTTTGTTGTAGTTCTGCCTTAGGTGCGTCTGTCATATTAATTTCATTTACTATATTTGGAGCTACATTGAAAGAACTCCAAAAATCTACACCCAGATATAGTGGTTGTAACAGACCAGGGACAACCATGATCTCCAACTCTTGTGTTTTACCACCCCAAGAAACATTTGTTCTAAATCGTCCTTCTATCTTTTGGTGATTTCCGTCAGCTGTTTTTATGTCATTGTTCATTTTTGTTATTTTTATGTTTTTCCTAGTTATAAAATCTATTGCATCTTTCCCTAAACATGTCACTGACGCTCCACTATCTAGTAGTCCCAAAATGTCTTCTCCTAGTATTTGCACTTTCGCGTATGGTCTATTGTCATCTGTTATCGTCAGTATCGTCGATTCAATTTTATTTTTAGTCAGTTTCGATATTGCACATTTTTCCCTTAGTCTTAAAATTTTTAAAAAGTTTCTACTTTTAGGTTTGTCAAGATCAATTTCTTCACCAAAGATTCGTCTTCTCGCTTCATCATATTCCAACTGCCTCTGGTGAAGACTCTTTGCAAAATTTTGATTGTCATGTTGGTAAGTATGTCTAGTATTCTCTTTAGTCTTCCTTTCTAAAATCCTTATTCTTTTAGATTCTTTTTCGGATCGTCCGGGATAGGTTTCGTTGTCGGCGGTTGACTCCCGGATGAACTGCCGACCTTTGGGTTTCCCTGGCAAGCAGTACACCTGAAAGCAACGCTACCCTGTCCACAACAAAAACACGTCAAGGTATGAAACGTCGACGGACAAACACTCGTAGATTGTTTTTCGTCTTTTCTTATTTCATTTGTCTTTTCTTGTCCTTTGAAATTCTTGTTAGTTTTGTCGGTTTTCATAAAATCTCTTCTGTCATGTCTTTTTGTTTGAAATTCAGCTACTTCGTACGCCTCGTCTTCTGATTCACTTACTCTATGTCTTCTTCGAGAAAACTCTTCTCCATCTATCTCATTTACGACTCGTTTCGTCCTTGAATCCCTAACAGCTAAATGTTCTTCCGCCCTCTTACATTCTTCCCTCAAGTCTCTTATTGTCCTTATGTTGCATCCGAAAATCAAAGTACTGACTCTGTCTTTTAGGTTTTTCTTAACCATGTCAATTAAATCTTTTTCTGGTGGTCTTGTCTCTAATTGCAACACTAAGTCTCTAATGTCAGCATAAAATTCGTCAAATGTCTCTTGAGGTTGTTGTTTTCGATACATGATTGCCCAAAGGATTTCATGGTCACGTTTATTGTTTTTGAATTGCCTAACCAGCTCTGTTTTCAAATCATCATAATTTAAAAGCTCATCATCCTGGTTCTCTTCTAAAAATTGCCAATACCATCTTTCAGCATAGCCTGTTACCAAATGATGAAAATTTGCAAAGAGCTGGTCGTCCGTCATTCGGTTCTTTTTCTTCAATGCTTCCACTCGAAAAATGAAGCTTCCGATCGGCATGCCTTTTGCCGAACCATCGAACTTAATTCCCCATCGATGAACATCAACTTTTCGGTTGGTATCCGTCGATGAAGAATGTTCGTTTGATGGCTGCATTGACGACCGGCCATTAGACGAGTGGTCTGTCCGTCTGTTAGTAAATGTGGTGTTCGTTGTTTCCCGTCTTAATTCTTGTCTGTAATTTGTGTCTTTCTGATCGGTCAAGGAACGTTCCATACTATGTAATTTAGTATTTACTTCTTTCATATTCTTGTCCAGTAACTTGTACATTTGTGTCAAGCCATCTGCAAGAATACTGAAAGTTTTAGTCTGGCTTTCCTTGACCGTCAGAGTAGCAACTTCTTGCATCCTTTCGTATAGGTCAAGATTTGTCAATGGTTTCGTAACATGTCCTTTGTTTACTGTCTCTGAACGTAATCTGTCTTCGTTTTGTTTCTTTATTTGTTGTAGTTCTCGTTCTATTTGTAATCGTTTCTGTTCAAGTTCTTTCTCGTGTTCCGCGAGTCGTTCTCGTTCTAGTCGTAATTGTTCTTGTTCGCGTAAGTAAAACTGTACGTCTGAAAGTCTTTCTCGTTCTGTCACCGTATTGTGTTGTTCGTTATCGTTACCTTGTTCTTCTTGATATTCGGCTCCACCTGTAGCCTCATCAAGTTCTTCTGTCGCGTCTCGTAAGTTCGTAAGTGACTGTTCATTGTCTGTCCTTTCTGTACCTTGGATGCCGATGTCACGTATTATTTTGTTTATTTCGTGAAATGTATTATCTAAGTCCTCAGTCTCAGTTAAGGTCGGTGGTACTGTATGGAGTTGGTCTGACAGACCAACTCTTTGCATTTCCTCCTCTAACCCTGCTGTCTGACGTGTGACTCTTCTCCGTTGAAAGGTCTTAGGAACAGTTCCTGAATTCTTCCTAGCCTCAGACATGATTCTAAATTTTTTTTTTTTTTTTGTTGCTCTCAATTCAAAAAAAAAAAAAAAATTCAAAAAAAAGCTAAATCAAATGTTTTCTGAAAACACTCAGCGAAAATTCAAATGTAAAAAAAAAACTTCAAATTGTAATAAGAAAGTAAAAAAATTAAATTATGTAAAAAAAATGAAAATTAAAATTTAAAGAGAAACTAATAAAAAAATGTAATAAAAAAATTTAAAGAAAGTTGAAAAAGAATGTAATCAAGTAATAAAAAAAAACAATCAAAAACCGATTCTTGTGATTTCAAAAAAAAAACTTAAAATTATAAATAGGAAGTACAAAAAAATTATAAACAAAGTATGTAAAAAAAATGCCAATTAAAATTAAATAAGAAATTAATAAAAAAAATTTATTAATGAAGTAAAAGAAATAAAAAAAAATAAGAATTACGAATGTTATTTCTAAAAAAAATGTAATAGTAAAAAAGTAAAAAAAAAAACAAAATAAAAGAATAAAAAAATTTGAAATTCAAAAAAAAATTGTCGATTGTATAAATAATAATAAAAAAAAAGATGTTAAAAGTTTAATAAAAAAATGATTGTAAATTCAATGTAAAATAACTAGTAGTAAAAAAAAATGTATACAAAAATGAAATTAAAAGTAAATAAAAAAAATGTAAATCTAATAAAAAAATGTTAAAATAAAATGTATAAAAATTTAAATTAAAAGTAAAAAAAAATGTATAAAAATTGAAATTAAAAGTAAATAAAAAAATGCAGATCTAATAAAAAAATGTTAAAAAAAAAATGTATAAAAATTGAAATTAAAAGTAAATAAAAAAAATGTAAATATAATTTTAAAAAAATGTATTTGTATTCGATGTATTGATTTGTGTGTTTTTTAAAATGAGACGCTTAGGTGTGTGAAGATGGCAAAGTTTCCTTTCCATCTGTTAAAGTGGTAGTATATGTCGCGTTCTTTTGTATGTATGTCTTTGTGACTGGTACGTTTGAATTTAGCACTTGTTTCTGTTTATCTATCTCCCTCAACCACTACATATTATCTGGCATATAGCCTAATAAATGGTTGGCTGAAGGTTCAAAATAAACTTCCACTCGAACAAAGTTTTCGGATTCAAATCCCTACCTCACTAAGTATCTGGTTGTACCTGATTATATGGACAGCCAGGATTTGAATCCTACGTCTTTATTCCACTCCCAGTGTTGTCACAGCTTTCCAATTACCTCACAAAATTTCTGACTCACAGCCTTGAAATTTGGACAGCCATCTTCAAACTGTGACAAAACTAAGAGTTCTCCGTCCTTAGATTTGTATCTTGCAAAAAAATTAATAAACAGTCTCAAGGTGATAAAAAGTTTATCTCCTTGAAACTGTCTAAGTTTTTCTAAGTGAAAAACCATTAGGTCTCGTTGGGCGCCATTGTTAGGAGTCAGGATTCCACGGAGGAGTTCTTCGATACATTGGAACTGGCAACGGCACGCTTGCGGTCGCTCGGCTTTAGCTCGTCGCTTGGGGTGGTTCTTGCCATTTCCAGATGTACCTTCCTGCTCGACTAATCATTATTTTATCGTGCCTAAGGTAAAATATTTATAAGCAAAGATTTAATATGATACAAGTCTAAGGATATTGATGATATTCTAAAGAAAGCAAAGTTTGGTGCTTCAGTAAAAAATATAACCTAGCTAACCTAATAAATTTAATATGAAACCATCACCACTATAGAATAATATACCTAAAATAAGAAATAAAATACTAATATATATATAAAAGAAATATCCCTAAACTAATACCTAAAGCACACACTTTAACTTTTCCATAGAATCATCATACTAGACACAAACATTCGTCCGATGTTGTTGACGAAGGTTTAGCCAACCCGCCCAAGTATCGTGAAGATACTTCCTTCGCTACTTCCTTGGCTGAATATAGTGGAAGTAGCCCCTATGTTGATCTAACCAGTCATTAGTCCGTCAGTCAATTAAAAGTCTGTCATGTTAAGTTTACCACACACTTCATATTTGGACGGCTTTACCAAGCCTCCACACACCGTCAGCACAAAAAATTTAGAAACCCATTATTATTTCACTTTCAAATTCATGTATACATTTTATTATTTATTAAGTTTCAAAAATATAAAAATTAAAACTTTTTCAGCACTAAAATCAAAATAATTCAAATTTAAACTAAATATATTTAAGTGTATAATTAGTAGATCTTAAATAAGTTATTATGATATTTGGATCTTTGTATCCTGAATTTGTTAATACTTACTTTGTTTTGACACCTTCCAACGTTGTCCTGCCGGCAGCACTTGTGAGGTGAGTAGACACTTTAAACTACTTACACAATTAAATTCAATATCTACTATCTTTAAGATCACTTTTATACTTGTAAAATTAATAACAAAAAACCTTATTTAAATTTTGGGCTGAATTAGCTTAATTTTACAATATTATTAATTTTAATAATTTTTTTTTTGTTTATGTTTTTTTTTTTTTTTTTTATTTTATAGTTTTTTAGTTTTTTTGTTTAATTTTAAATTTCAAAATTTTATTTCTTTTGTTTTTTCACTATTCACTTCTGTTGTTCCTTGTTCTTTTCTTTGTTGTGTACACCTACACCTATATGTATGTTTCTTTTGTCCTCTGGCAAAGGATTCTCCTTCCTAAGGATGGTCCACTGGAGCCAAAGAAAGATAGCAAAAAAATTGCAGAGGCTTAGGACTCTGGATAAGATCCTAGAATTTTCCTAAACCTATCAACATCAAATTATCACCCATCAGTAATTTTTTTTTTGAATTAATTTAGTTAGTAACATACCTCTGCTGAAATTGGTAATTGGCTTCTTTATAAAATTTCCTCAGGAATCTGAGCTATACTTTTATTAGTATGCCTATAATCACATTTATATATTTATATGATTTATTTTTTTTTTTCTTTAAAGCAAAATTCATACCTTTTCTATTTTGTTTTCACTATTTGCCTCAACTAAATATCTTGATTCTTGGGTTGTCCTTGTATAGAACTGACTATTTTTAAATTTTTTTTTTTTTTTGTGACGGTTTGTTTCAATCGCAACTGATTAGCCTCGTAAAATCGATGATAATGAGCATTGAAATTCTTCTTGGTCTTTCTTCACTTAACTAGGTAAATAGTTACCACTACATCTGAGAGAGATAACTATTTTCAATCTTTTATTTAAATACAACAATGGGTGGATGGGCAACTTTCCATCCCTGTCAGTCTTTTTCTATACACATACATATCCGCCTTCTACCCCTCTTCTATCTATCCGTCTCAGTCTTATTTCCCCTCCTATCTAATCATAACTAATCAATCAAATAAATTTAATTAATCATTTTAATTAAATTTTAATAAATCCTTTCAAAACAATAAATTCCTTCCATTCCAATTCAAAATTTCCTTTCCTACATTAACACTAAATTGTCCATATGTTCCTATCATTATCTTTTATAATCTCCGCGAATTCATTCTGTGTATGCTTCAAAGTGTTATACTTTTATTATTTAACCCTTTGAAAAAGTAGGACAAAACTACTTCCGCATGCGCAAAAGAGTCCGGCTATATGTGTCCTTTTACAAGTAAGTACATACAAAAAAAGTTAGTTGTCAAAAGTTAAATGTAAACAATCAGCATGGCCGCGAATTGAACTTGGTAAGTTTTATTTATTGAATTAATACTATTTAAAAAGCATTAATTTATATTTTTATTTATTAAATTTGTATTTTAGGTGGCGATAGACGTTTCTAGCTATACATGGGGTAAGTATTATACATTTAAGGGATAAAATTTTGTGTTGTGAAAATTTTTGTGTACAAGCTTTCATGTTTGTAAAAGTTGTTTTCATTTTCGCTACACATAATTTTATTTTATTTTACTTAATGTTTTTATTTTATTAATAAACTTATATTCTTTTTCAGTATAACAAAAAGGAGGACAAATAATAAAAAGTGGATGGTAGTGGTCATTACCAGCATGGAACAAGTCATAAACATCGTTGGACATTTACAACAACAACCACAACGTTGGACAATTACACGAACAACAACAGGTATAGTGTTTAGTAATAAACAGATTTAATTGGATTTACTGTCCAAAGTCGTCTGGCTGCGGCGGCGGCGTCGGCTTTGGATAATTTGTTATTGTTTTGTTTTTGGCCACGTAACAATGACAATAACTTTTTTTCTTGCTTTGTAGTGCAATATGTACAATTTAGGAAAAATTAAAGTAACTAATTTGAATTATATATTATAAAAGTTAATAGAATCACGTTTTTCTCTTCTTTTTACAAATTTACGTTTTCATTATACATTTTTTCATAAAATTGTTGTTAAATGTATAAAGTTCTCTTTTCATTGCTTTTTTGTGATTAAGAAGTTTGTTTTTTAAGAAAAATATCCGCAGTGAAGTATAGGATTTCGTTTTCGTTATAAAATTCTGTTATCAAAGCAATTTTTCTATAGTGTTTTTTTGGAAATAATATCCGCAGTGAATTCTAGGATTTCCCAAAAAGCGTATCCGCAGTTGTGCGATTTGTTTTTTTTGACAGATATCAAAACAAAAGTCATTTTATTATTATTTTTGCTTTTGTTTAGTCTAAAAAGCATGAGTTTAAGGTACTAACACAATACCTATTTTCTAACTTATTAGAACGTAAACTTGTAAATTGCACAAACAGATCTATAATTTCAAAAACAATTAATGATCATGTCAAATTCAATAACGTTTCTTAAACGCTTGTAAAAAATACTAGAAGAAGGACACGTTCTACCGCTTTGGAAATCCATTCTTAAAATTGCCTCAATTCAAAAATGCGTGCACACCCATGAAAAGGGAACACTAAATTTGATTTAATTTATTTTTTTATTTTTTAAAAATTGATTGTGAACAGTTTATACGAATTTTATATAAACCCGAAAACTTAACAGCAATTGACAGTAATTAAGGCCTTTAATTCTTCATTTAAATAATAATTTAACTTTGACAAAATTTATCTTCATTTACCTATAATTGACACTCGGCCTAGGTTCTAATTAAAACAAATATAAATCTATACAACACTATATAAATATTCATCCAATCCCATATGCATAGTGTCATCAATATGATTAATGAATACACCTGAATCAGACAATGTTGGTTACATGGACGTAACTCAAAGTCTGAATCCCTGAATTATAAATAAAATGCAGAAATTGCCTCCCAGTAGAAGCTCTTACCTATATTCCAGAAGGAGGCAATACTAAGATGCACCTTTGATGATATGTCTTACAATACTCCACCACCGCGGAAAGGAAAGCCAATCGAACCGTAACGAAGTTAAACATAAATCTTAATCTCTGATTTTAATAGTGCAAGTGCATTTTTGTTCATTCTAGACCTGGATCTTGTATTCTACAACAATGTTTACGGGCGTTGAGTTGTACAATAACTTACAAAAGCATTTCACAGGTACGAGTATGTACATACATATACATATATGTATGTATGGATATCAAATATCTTCATGTATTATTATTTATGCATCTTGAAGGGAACACCGACTCGTATAATTAAATTCATTTAAACCTTTGCTCATTAATTATGTGTTAAGGATTAGGTATAGGTATGTAATGTAGATACTTGTTACTTTGGAACTTGGGAACTGGGCATACTGGGGGTGTTTAGATATTTTTCTGTGACGGTATGTTGTCTGACATTTTTGACAGCCAATTGACGAGAAGAAAGACACAAAAGCAAACTGATGTATATATAATAATTGTTGCAATCACCTGGAAGAGAAAAAGAAAAACCAACTTTGTCAAAAAAAAAAATAATAATAATTAATTTTATAAAAAAAGGAACGTTTTGAATCCTTTTTTCAAGTGTCTTCAATTGAGATGTTTAAAATAAACATAAAAACAGAAACTTTTTACATACAAAGAAATTTATTTGAAAAGTGTATTTAAAATCAATCGACGCTTAGAGTTGAAGTAAATTTGTAGATTTCGTTCGTACATCGTACATACGTCGTACCAAGTACGTACTCGTACATATGTACATATGTATGTAATGTAGGTACTATGCATTAAGTGACTGTTATTAAGTCAAAAAATCTCGTTGAAGTCGTTTTAAAGAAAATAGAAAATAACATAAGGAAAAAAGGAATGGAAGTAAGAAGAACTCACTCCTAAGAAACACGCTTTTAAAAAAATGTCGAACACATAAATTAAGCTCAATTAAAATTAATCATTTTCAATGACGTTTTTAATAGATTTTGTCTTAAATCGTTATTAACTTTTGGGTACTTTTTTTTAGTGAAAGGTGACACTCAACTGGGTGTGATGTTAACATTAAAAGAAGGGACAAATTTAACCTCCTAAAAAACATAAACAAAACCCAACCGTTAAACTAATAAGACTCCATAGTGTGAAAAGAGGATTCAAAAATTGGACTCTTTCATTAATCTTACTATTAAAAATCCGTACATAGCTTCCGACCATATTGTTGATTCCTTGACTTTTCGATATACTCGTACTACTCCTGATTGAAGAAAATCTTCAGTGTTTCTTTTATCATCTATGTGGTTAGGCTGCATTGAAAGAACAAATTCGTCAATGTTGATTTATTTATTTATCAAAAAAAAAATATGCTAAGTAATGTAAGCTTAAGTATAAAGTTTATTTTTAAATTAATAAAATAATAATATCAAAACTAATCAAATTTTCTACATAAGTTAATATATGAAAACTGACATTCAAAAATGTTGATAACACTTAAGCATTTTTGTAGAATATGACAAACATTTTTTTTTTGTAAATTTAGTGTAAGGTTGACATTAAGAACTTTCTCAATGTGGATTTATAGACAGAATTCTTGAAATTCATGTATGTATGTACATATGTTATGTAACTTTTTTTAGTGAAATTTTAAATACGGGTATTGTATGTACGAGTGGACTCTCGCTAACTTGAAAAGCCCTTGTTTCATACGTGTTCAAGTTAGCGGGATTCCACGTATTTTAAACGCTACCTTATGTCTCTAAAACTTAACTTGTAGTTTCAATAAGAGGGTCAAAAAGCTGATGAGTCGATGAAGGCGAAAGTTTAGGTGACTTTTGTGAAGTTTCTTTCAATGTTTCATTAGTTTGAATAATTTTTCTGAAAAGGGGAGTCTTCTTCTTGACAACCTAGGTATATGTACTTGATTGGAACCAGGAGAGGAAATTCAAATTATAAAGTGGAGTTAATGTGAAAAACAGATTGACAAAACATACATATAATAATATACAAAATTGCACCTTGATATGTCACGTATAAAATTAAATATGGAATAAAAGTGATCATTGGGCCATGTGACCATGACTCAAAATATTTTGGCCTTAAATCAACTGTTTTTAAAGATATTATTATAGTAATGAATTGGTAAATCTTATCTTACCTAGTCTTGGAAAATTTTTTCACCATAAAATCTAGTTAGAGTATACGGTTTCGACTACGAATGAGAGTGTCTGAAAACAAAAAAGAAAGTATACGCCTAAGTGTACCTACCTAAATTTCATATTTCTTTCCAATTAAGTTAGGAACTTTTACAAGGCTTTACAATATTTGTTAGCTTATTCGAGAACACAAATTCCTGAAATACTGAATCGCAACCTTAAATTTTCACACAAAGTTTGATCTTCTTGTGCAAGAATATTTTTCAGTGCTAATAAATATTATTAATTTTTAAAGTCGTTTCTATTAGAGGAGTGTTCAATAATGAGGTCACCAAGAATTGATAAAGGTTTCTTGTAGAAGGCTCAAAAACAAGCATTTTTTAATATGGGTAGGGTGGATTTTAGAAAAAATTACTCAACAAAACTAAAATCTGTTATCAAAATTAAACTGCTTTATTATTTGTGTGCATATGTATGTATGTACATACGTAAATTATTCTTTATGATTTTTCCACCTACTTATGTTTAAAGATATACCAAATCGACTACCATTATAGCCTATACCGCAATTAAAATTTTAGGATCCTTTGTTAAGCGTGTTACGCAATATGGAACGTACTCCCATGGTATTTCGTGGAACATACATACATAGTCCACATGGAAGGTAACTTAGTATACCTATCATGGTATGTATAGGCATCAGTTCAGTAGTTAAGATAAATTTACTATTAATTCTTGGAGGCAATTCACTTTATTTACAAAAGGAAACATAAGGATGTTTGTGTCCAAGAGATTCGGCAGTTTTTTGAAGCACTTGAATTTGAAATGCAATGGTCGTGTTTGAAGACTGTGTTGTTCCATTTGTCCACTAAAAATCCTGCATTTAATTTGTCCAATCGGAATAAATAGCTGCACATCGGGAAATTAAAAGAAACTTCTTTCTTAACGTACCCCCATCAAAAGTTGTCTATTCTTTTTTCTAAGAAAGTATTTATATTAAATAAGCTTTGTTTATAATGTACCTCAAGCACATTTTTCTGTCGAAAATACATATGTATAAATATTCATTTTTTCTTCATATTGACTGAAATCTTTTATAATAAAAGCTAGAAATATACATATGTCCTTTATTGTTTAATGATTCATAACAGATTTCCTAAGAGCCATTTCCTTCACTAAAAGTTGAACTCAACTTGAGGATTTTTTTTCTCAACTTGTGATTTTGTTTTTCTTCACTTAAAGTTGACAGTATCAACTTTCGATTCTCAACTCTCGAGTTGATCAACTTCTGGTTTCCTCAACTTCCGAAAATAGTAGGAGTTGAGAGAGCAAACTTGAGAGTTTCCTATCAAATTCAAATTTGTAATACATTTTGTTTTGGTTTGGTAATATTTGGGATTGCCTCATAAGAATACATACAAAGCCCGACCGACCTAACGCTGTATTGTGATTTAGCTATAATTTTTGAATAATCGCACAGAATAAATTCAAATCCCAAGTTAAAACATATGTACGTATCTGTCAAAAATTTCTCAGGGAAATTTATAAAAACGCAAGTTGGCTAACTTTTAAATTTCAACTCTCGAGTTGAGATTTTAAATAGTGAAGAAAAAAAATTTTCAACTTGCCACTCAACTTTCAAGTTTGTGTCAACTCTAGAGTTGGCCAACTTGAGAGTTTGCGGCAAAATTAAAATTCATAAAAGACTTTTTGACAACTGAAACTTTTCTATGGGAATTCATAACAGATTAACAGAATAGCAGAATAATATACATCGCCGAATAGGTCTAATTACCTTCCAATCATTAAAAAAAATTAAAAAAGTTGAGGTTAAATTTCTCTTCAACCATAGGCCCCGGCGAGATTCGAACTCACGATCTCCTGTTTACTAGACAGGCGCTTTAACCAACTAAGCCACGGCGCCCTTGTTTTCGTTTGTTGTCATAGAAACTTTTTGCTTTTCTCGAAAGCTTTTACGAGCTTTTTATAGAATTGTAATTTTATCGACACCTTCAAATCAGATAAGTTTGTAGATTAACTACATACGAGTAGATGAGAAATATGCAATTTTTTTTAATGTCTAGAGTCTTAAAATCAGTTTAGAAGTAAGAAGTTAAGATTAAACTTAAGGAAGTTTTTTTTATTTACTATGTCTTTTCTTTTTAGGTATTACGAAGTACCTATGCAGATTTTTCAACAAAAGTTTAAAAAAAAGTTTTTCGAAGGACTACATAACTGTGAAAACCAATTTTGGACACTGACTTATTTGGGTAATATTATGCCCTTGCACGTGCCAAAAGCCTGGATAAACCTTATAAATCAGATAATTTCAAACTCGGTGAAACAAACAGCATAGGTATAGGTATGTACATACTTTTGTATAGAACTTTTTTTTTCAGGGTACCTATATATGATACATTCATCTCACTAAAAAAAACTTGCACAATATGAAATCATTTGTGTCGGTTGAATTATTCATGTTACATTTTGCTTACCCGTTTTAATTTAATTTTTAAAAAATAGTTATTTTTTTCACAATAGATGTACAAAAATCTTAACACACCTTCGCGAAATCCAAAGTATTGTTTTCATAATAACCTCTCTTTATATTTTCAATTTCTTCAGGATCCATTAGTTGATTGAAGTCCAGACATTCATTTGAGTAAATATCATAAATCTGTTTAATGTAAAATAAGTTAAGAGTTATGTTTGAAATTTGAAAAGACTGTAAAGTTAAAGTAGGATTTCTTTCGCATGTAACACTATTTTGACATTCGAAAGTATTTTTGGCGATTGCTGCTAAATGTCAAAAGCAACCGCTATATTTTCACTTTTTATGTACATGCCAAAAAAGCTATTGAAAAATTGCTAGGTCTTTAATGATATTTTGTCACATGTGTAATGTCTTCTTTCATATGGGAATATATTATTTGCTAATGGAAACATTTTTAAGAACCTTTAAAATTTCTTGTAATTTTTAAAACTGGGAATCTAAACTGCAAGATTTCATTCGTAATCTCCATTTTCATTACAACTTTTATGTCTGAACAAATCAAAGGTTGCTAAAAACTTAATGTATTCATGTGAAAGTGGACAAATTGATATCTATGAACATAAAACTGTATTGCTGGTTGGTTTTATGTTTAATACTTGGTTCAGCAATTTTAATTCACTAATGTTTTTTAAAATCAGTAATTTTTTATAATGGATAACTGGCCCTTTGTTTCAGATGTTTAAAATATAATTAACCTGATTTTTTCCTTCGCATCTAGGAACTGGTTCACACATTTTTGTGGTAGCGTTATAGAAATTCCTTTTTCCAAAGTATTTTTCTTCACAATTGACAGGTGTACAATTATTTAAAAAATTCATATCCCAATTCATGCATTCACGAAATTCATCACCTGGGGATTAATATTTGTATATAAAAATAACTAAAAGTGCCTTATAATACTTCTTCTGGATCATTAGAGGACTGTTGATTTGACCATTTGAAAAGTCAAAATCAATGATCATTAAAGGGTTGAAATTTCAAAAATCTCATACTCACGTTTCCTAAATGTGGTCCCTGTTGGATCTATTTGTGTAAATCTGGTGTCAAATTTCAATTGTTGGGAGAAGTGTTTTTCTTCGTTCTTGACATTATTCGTTGAACTAATTATTATGTCACAATGTCCCACACGATTAAATACTTCCTTTAGTAATTAAATTTAAATAGAAATAGTAGTTTTATATTTGATTTAAAAAATATTTTATTTACAGTTGTTGGCCAAATAACAGAAATAGTTTTCATTTCTCCAGGTTCAATATATCCAAAGGAACCACCAACAATTTTGCCAGCCTAAATTTCAAATAAGTTTTTTTGTTGAAACTTTAACTGTCATAACAAATATAGTATTCTTTTCCCAAATCGTAATTCGTAAATCAATTGTTTAACTCAAACTCAAAAATTTTATATCGCTCTCATTTGCTTCGAGAAGCAAACAAAAATGTTTAAATGTCAAATAGGAAAGAGTTTCAAAAAGATGTAATTTTGAAACACCAATAATTATCATATTACGAAATGTAGGAAATTAATATAGGAGTGTTATACCTATTTGCAACTCCAGTTAAAACGGCAAGACTATTTATTTTATACATACATTGGCAGTGATTGAGTTTTCTGTCAAATTTATACAGCATTCCATTTCTGATCGCACGTGATATTCTAACAGTTCCTTTTCTTCATTTTCCGTGTTAATTAGGTTTATATCTTGAAATTCAAAAGTTAGTACAACATTGTGACATCTTGTATATTTACAAATTATAAATTACCAAATATTAATCCAATATCGTTTTCATTTGGTATTCTAGTTATCGTTCTTATAATTGAAATTGAACACAACTTAATGGGTATTAAATTGACTATGAATAATGCACAGAAAAGCCATTGATAGATTCTGCAATAAATAAAATAATTTTATAATCCATAATATTTTTGTGAAAAACCGATAATTTTAAAAAAATCACATTTTGTCAGAATCCAATGAGAAAAAAAACAAGTTTGTAAAGTCTAAGTATTCTTGTTAAACGAGATAAATTTGCTCTGACTAGTGTTACAATTTGACAATTTTACTACGGCAAGAACTGTCAAAATTTGGTCGATATCCTCTCTGAAATCTGTGTGTATATTTTAGCTTATGTATACATATTTTTTAAGTATAAATTGAAAACAAACAGTGCTTTTTTACGATCAAAAATATCGTAAGAAATATCAAATCACTTTTCCATCTGTCACTTTGAGCTTTCGATTTTTTTTGACATCTCGATAGAAAATACAGTGCAGCAAAGTCACTTCTTTCTCAAATAATATCATAAATATATTTATTTCTTTTGTTTTTAATTATTTCTTTGCAAGTTAAAATGGAAATTAATGTCCGTGATTATACAGCACTAAAAAATATCAAGTTTGACGATGAGAAGGTATCGACAATTACATCCCGTGAACAGGTAAATCGCAATCAATAACAAAATTCGGCTAGATTTGTGTTGTGACAAATGTGAATCATAATGAAATATTCATTTTGTTCTAGCAAAAAACTGAGGGAAGTGTGGAAAAATGCTTCGACAGATACCAGCAATCCTTGTCCTTTAACTATCATAATTCAAATCTAACAGAATTCTTTCGTGAAGAACATCAGAGATATGTCGAGGCATACCTCAGACGATTGCCGACCAAGTATGAGTGCCTCGACTCCAGCCGTCCATGGAATGTCTATTGGATTCTAAATGCAGCCCATTTGCTTAGTTTTCACTTCTCTGACGAGGTGCTGGGACATGTTGTGGGTTTTCTGGAAAAGTAAGTAAACGACGATCCGCTTTCAATTTGGGAGTAAAAGACAAATTTTGTTATACATCTCTAATTTGTTTATTCATATCTGCAGATGTCGTTCCCCAGATGGTGGCTTTGCCGGAGGACCAGGACAACATGCACATCTGGCACCCACGTATGCAGCAGTTAATAGTTTGTGCATAATTGGAACGGAATCTGCCTATCGTGCTATAAACAGAGATTCGTTGGTAAAATTTCTTTGGTCAATCCGGGAACCAGATGGTTCGTTTAGGCTCCATGTCGATGGTGAGACTGACGTCCGAGGAGCGTACTGTGCTATTTCGTGCGCCAAACTAACAAATGTTCCTGAGGATGAAATGAACAGGTTATTTGCCGGCACTGCTGATTGGATAGCAAGCTGCCAGACATACGAGGGCGGATTTGGAGGGGCTCCTGATCTGGAGGCACATGGAGGTTATACATTCTGTGCGATATCAGCATTGGCTATGTTGAATGAAGGCAGTAAATGTGATACGGAGTTGCTTTTGGTGAGAAAATCTATAATTGTACACGAATGATTTATGTTTACTTGTTGCTTCTAGAGATGGGCCCTCGGGCGACAAATGCCATATGAAGGTGGTTTTCAGGGAAGAACCAACAAGTTGGTTGATGGGTGTTATTCATTTTGGGTAGGGGCCATTTTTCCAATTGTTGAGGCAATAATTTCAAAAGAAGGCAAGATACATGAGTTTAATATTTTCAAGTTGTCTAATGAGCATTTTCTTATTTCAGGTCATCCTATTAAGAAATCACTTTTTGACTGTATTGCGCTTCAGGAATACATACTCTTATGCTGTCAGAAGCCAAATGGTGGACTCATTGACAAGCCAGGAAAGTGAGTAAAAGCTATAAAAATGTATTACAATTTATTCATACGAATATTTTTACTAGACCACAAGATCTCTATCATACGTGTTATACTCTCAGTGGTGTGTCAATAGCTCAACACTGTGAATCAACAATGTACCCAATTGTTTTGGGCGATCCATCCAATGAACTCCTTCCTACCCACCCACTTTTTAACGTTCCACCAATAAGTGTAACAAAATCACTTCATTATTTTGCCGACTTTAATGATCCAAGAACAGGCAGTGTAGATCGCTCAACGCGTTCTGAATCAGCTGACAGTACGTCCAAATCAAAGAACGGTCGAGAATCAACCTGCGAATCGGAAGACAATACCGAAGACAATTCAACAACACCCTCATCTGTTAGTTCGTATTGATGAGACCAAATCAATAGCAAACAATTTTAGGAAAAAAAGAAACAAAACAAAACAAAACAAAACAGAATCCTATGTACACTTAAGAAAAGAAAACAGTTAACTGTACCTGCTGTTTTTATTCCCCAAGACTATCATTGTTGATCCAAAGTTGAAAAGAGAACAAAATATGAATAATCTTCTGGCCGTGTAGTCTTGCAGGAGAGAGCAGCAACTGTTCTTCTGTTTTATATAATTTATTGTTAAAATAAAATATAAGAAATGATTCTTGAGACTGTGTTGCGCCTGGATAAATTATTAAACAAAGATTATATATTTTATGTAAAACTTTCCAAGATCTATAACTAAAAACAAAACAAAATCAAAAGCAAATTTTTTAATGGAGAAAATTTAAAATAAAAATTTTGCGATAGCTTTATCCACGATACTTTATTTATTTTTACTTATTTTTTTACTTTACTTAACAAGTTATGAAACGTAAATTGTTATTTAGATTGTATAAATTTAACTGATTATGACATCATCATTACTTGTAACTTCCACTTTGGTGTAAAGATTCATTTGGGCCTCCTTTTGTTGATGGATTATTGTGAGGAGATGTTGCTTCAACTGATGCGTGCGAGAAAATGTCTTGTTGCAAACTTCACATCTAAAAAGAAAGTAGGTATATTCAAAATATGCTAAAATCAATTTGGAGGTGTTAATGCATCTAAAAACACATTAAATTGTTCAAAAGAGGACCTTGAGCAGGAAAGTACATATTCTTAATATATGTATTTCAAATAATAATAACCCGTAAAAAATCATACACAACTTAACAACCTCACCATTCAGAGGAGCAATGTTAAAAGATCAAACTATTAAAATATTCATTACACAAATAATATTTTAACTTCTATTGCTCGTTGGAACTACGGACAAAAACTTGATCCGTATGTTTAGAATTAATTTGTAGAAGGAAAAATACGTGATCGGCTGCTCAACGTCCGTCAAAGGTCTTTAAATCCAGAAACGTTCTCATAACTTCTAAGCTGCTGCTGTACAGAACTCACATATGGATCCGAGACCTGGGTGCTTAGTAAAAGGCACTCCGACCTCTTAGGCGCTGTCAGAATAAATGAAGAGACTTGTTGAAGAAGGTTATCCTGGGTTAATATCAAGTCTATACACATTTGAACTAGCAAGGGTCGGTAAAAGGTCCACAAACAGCCTAGTTACGCCACCGCCATTGGTGTATAAATTACACCAATTAATATGGGTTTGACTAAATATCATTGAAATAACAAAGATTGACGATATAAGACAAGACGGTATCACAGGACCTTATTTCTAAATGAGGAAATAGAGATTTACCGTCAAAGATACTATCCACACAAGCGTCACTCGCAAGTAGTTGTGAAGAAGAAATTTGACCACTGGGTCACACGACTATATTTTTTTTTCTCTAGCAATGCATTAAGTCTTTAGAGTATGAATACAAGACAAACACTTTAAACGAGCTCGGCTTGCGAGACATAGTGGAATAACGCTACAATACAGAGAATGTCATCTAGAATTAGACCGACAACATGAAACTCTGTCAGCCGAAGGCTATTATACCATTATTTAAAATATAATAAATGAAAACTTACTTAAAACGTTTTTCGCCTGTGTGCGTAAGCATGTGATTCTTGAGAACATTTGAATAAGTGAAAGCCTTGCCGCATGTCATACACTCGAATGGCCGCTCGTTCGTATGAGTACGTTCGTGTTTGATATTCGTGCTACGATCACTGAATCTTCTATCGCAATATTGGCATTTAAATGGACGTACACCAGTATGAACTCTCATATGACGATTGATTTCTGATTGGCAGGTAAACCTTTTCTGGCATATTCTTAAATTAAATAAAAGAAGAAAAATCAAATCCAATTGGAAATTAATATTAAACAAAGAAAAACTTACTCGCAGCTAAATGGCTTAACATCAGCATGTCTTCGCATATGCATTACCAAAAGACTGGGACGTGAATAAACATTTCCACATAATTCACAAATTTGTATTTCTTTTTTCTTCGGCCGTCGTCCTAATCGTCGTGCTGGAAATGGAAGTGAATCTATTTTCTTTTTCTTCTTTTTTGTTTGTATAATTGGTTTGTATTCTTTTTCGTCTTCTACATCTTCTGGTTCTTCTTCATCTTCTTCTGCTTCTTCATTTTTGATTTCTTCTCCACACGGGATGTACTCGCTTGAATCATTCGAAAGCTCTGACATATATTGAGAAGCATCTTGAATTTCCAGCACTGAGTGACGATCTGTTGTTGGTTCATCTTTTATCTTTACCTGTATTTAGAAGCATTTATTTAATATTTTAAACTATTTAACAAAGGGATAATTTAAGTTTCAAACTGGAACTTTTATGATCTGTCGAAAAAAAAAATCTAACATAAGAAAAGCTGAGTTTCGACTGAACTAACATTTCATTTTTATACTAGGTATAAGAATATTTTCTGTGTGCATTTCTAAGAAATTGGACAGAACTAATTTTATGAACTAATTATTCGAAAACTTGTCATTACTGATTTCTTTTCAAATAAGTCAACCATTCTGTGGAACCAAAACAATTTTGTATGTCCGATACCGTTATTTTTGGTTGTTAAACATAAGAAAAATCATATAAACTACCCTATTTATCAATAACTTACAATTAGGTTATGGTGGCTGCTGGAAAGAAGACCAGCCCACTTAGACCATCAATGGTCCATTGTGATAAGTTACAACTAACTTACCGCACAATTCTGACGCCTGTTATAAGCTAATTAATATGATTAGAAATGTTAAAGGTCAATACAAATTTCTTGTGGTCGGCCCAGCATTCAGCGGTGAACCCAACAAGGAATAAATTAAATAGGTTCAAAACAAATCTTGTATGTCTTTACGAACAATTTCAAAACAGACAAAGAGTTAGGTATTGGTCTGATTAGTTTTGTGGTTAATAAATCTATAACTTATTAAGTTGCCTAAAAGGGACCTTCTAAAATTTCAACATTAGCTCTAGATGAAAATAAAAACACATAAGAATTGTGTTTTCTTTATTGAAACCAATACAGTAAATTTAAAAATAATAATATTGAGGCTATAACAAGAGCTAAAAGAAACTGCCTCGTAGCGTTCCTGAGGTATTAATATTATGATTCTATACTTAAGCTAAAGTCTTGTAAAGACCTTACCGAAAGAAATTTAAATATATAATTATAAAATTTAAGGACCTCACCTTTCCAGAAATGTAAATATCTTTTAGTTTCAAGTCATTAGTTTGACAAAGATTGCGAAAGTCATAAGATATATTCAGGGAAAATAAACATTGTTCACATATTTTCCTTGGCAAATCATCCCGAACTTCTATCTGTAATAAATTGATTCAAATAAATAAAAATATACACAAAACTATGCCTAATTCTAATTGATAACAAGTACTTTAATGCCACCGCAAAGTTCAATTTTTTCAATAATTAAATTTTCTTCGGGAAATTCCTTGAAAAGAGGTTCCATTACACAGTTTTCATCTGGAAGCAAACAAATTCGGCAAGAATCTACTGAATTCATTTTCTGTACTATTGTTAATAATAATTAAAATACACAAATATTGTTTGGAGAACTTTTTATTTATTTAATAAAAAATTCAATTCAAATAGAAACAAAAATAATTAAGTGAGCATGAAATAAGCTATTGGCGTTGTTGACGTTTGTCATGTAGATCTGTTTGTTTGAAATCAACAAGCTTGCCAACTGTAACATATTTTCCAAATTAATATAAATCTGTTTAGTAGCTTGCGATTTTTAAATTATTTTTATCAACAGTTTCCACACTAACACGAAAGGTTGTGGGAATTTAGCAAAATACAAAATACTGACTGTGATACTTTTGGACGTAAAAAGAGAATATTTTTCTCAATTTTACACAACCGTGAATGAAAACGTTAAATGGATGTTTCTGATTGTACAAATTTGCTAAATCTTTTTTTTAGTCGAGTCAAGTTTTCATTTACTCCCCTTTTTTGTCAGATGTCAGTAGTTATTTTGCGTGTATAAAATATGGACTGTTAATTCCTTTTTCTAGTACATTTTTGTATGCTTGGAAAAAGAAGTCAGAGGCGTAGACAATGCGGATTGTCAAAAAATTTGTTCATGCAGAAATCTTATTCGTGATAGCTGTGTATTTGGAATTTGAACGAGTAGGTTCTCCATATTTTATATATTAACAAAACAGCTTTTATTGAACTGACCTTATTTCGTTTTTGACGTTTCTCTTTATCCAAAATTCCAAAAATATGTCAAAAATCCGAAAAAATAAATAAAAGTAGGTATGTATTCAAAGTGTGTGCACACGCTCTCGCTCATAAAAAAAATCAATATTTAAATCATCTTTATTTTGTAAATATTGAGTTAAATAGAATCATGGAAAAGAGCGGCCCCAGATCCTCGTCCAATACTCCAATGGCTGGTAACAAAAGTCAAGAAGCTGTCTCTGATCTAAAGACAAAAATCCCAGAAATTGACAACATCTTTAATGTTCTTGGCCGCATTGGAAATGGCACATTTAGTACAGTTCTTCTTGCAACATTAAAGAAGGATCAAAACCAGGTGCATAGACATCGGAGAAAGTACGCCATAAAACATCATGTGCCGACAAGTCATCCGGACCGGATTATCAAGGAGTTAAAATGCATGACTGAGATTGGTGGAAAGGAGAATGTTGTCGGAATCTACTGCACCATCCGGCACAATGAGTCAGTAGCATTTGTTATGCCATACTTGTCGCATGATAGATTTCACGATTTCTACGACAAAATGCCTCTTGAGGAGATCCAGTGCTTTATAAAGAATCTTCTTATTGCCCTGCGTCGCGTGCACAAATTCAACGTCATCCATAGAGATGTAAAGCCCAGTAACTTTTTATACAACCGCCATTCCCGCCAATTTCTTTTAGTCGATTTCGGATTAGCTCAGGAAATCGCTCCAAAACCAGTGAAAACGAATGCCCCAGTTAAAGTAAAGAAGAGGGATGCTGCTTTGGATGACGATAGAATACCAACCCCAGAAGAGGAAAGCAGTGCAAAACGTCTTCGATGTTCCGAGCAAACTGAAACCCCGACTACACCATTTAAAATGCCTCTAAGGCAACTCAACATCATGACAACACCAACGAAGAATTTAAATGGCGATTTGCATCTTCAGTCACCTCTCAGCAGACAAGTTAAATCCGTTCTCCTGGGGGTAAGCTTAACAGACCGTCTACAACAAAGACATACAAATAATACTGGACCGCACAGGGCAGAAAATGTTGCAACTCCACCGTCATTAGGTGAAACCAGCCGCACATCCCAATACAGTACAAATCGAAAACTGAACTCCAAGTGTTTTTGCTATGGAAAACCCCAGATCTGCAATATCTGTTTGATAAAAAAAGAAGTCCATGCATCACGTGCTGGAACACCTGGCTACCGTCCGCCTGAAGTGTTGCTAAAATATCCCGATCAAACGACTGCTGTTGATATCTGGGCGGTAGGAGTAATTCTACTATCGATACTCTCCTCCGTTTATCCGTTTTTTAAAGCACCCGACGATTATGTTGCACTTGCTGAAATAGTAACTATTTTCGGGGATAAGGCAATTCGTAAGACTGCCTTTGCTTTGGGACGTCTTGTCACACTGAGCCATTGGACTAAACCTCTTGACTTGCGGAAACTCTGTGTTCGACTTCGCAATCACAAGAAACTTGGGTGGGCTTCCGAATTGGAAGCAAAATACATGGCTATGAATGTCACAAATCCTGAAGTCTGCAAAAACTGTGAGCAGTTATTTTATGACTGCTTGTGCAAAGAATCGCCTTATGAGTCTCAGGAATCTCTATATAATGATATTTTTCCGGCAAGCGCTTACGATTTGTTGTACAAATTGTTAGAACTCAATCCTTACAAACGGATTTCAGCTGAGGAAGCATTGCAGCATCCGTTCTTTGATGCTGTCGATGCCAATCCAAAGCTGGATTGATTTTGAAATGGTGCTGGCAGCACTAATTTCTTTATAACAGTTTGTCAATTCAAAAAAAGGCCAACGAGTTCTACACTTGTAGAATCCGAGGGGCCTCAGAATCAGTACCTTAATAATTAGAACTGTTGTAATTTGGTATATCTTAAGTAGTTTTCGTTTACGATATTTTGTATTTTGCGAGTAAATTAGTGTAAGATATAATTTAAGATAATAAAAACGTTGCTGAACACCTATACACCAGATCGATGTAATGCTTTTTATTTCTGTTTTGCTGTTTATTTATAACATTTGACAATAATACATATGATGAATTCAAATAACCCTCAGAACGCTACATTGTTTTGAGAACTCTACACTGGATCATATATTAGAGTAATCAAGTTTTTAATTTTATGAACATTATCTTTTATTTGTAACCCTTAATCCTATTAGATACTTTAAGAGAATCATAAATTTGAAGTGAGTTGGATTTTTTTAATACGAATACGAAATAACATAAATGCCAAAGGACCAGAAAATTGAATGAATATATTAATTTTGTTGACGTATGCCTCAAAAGTATCTTTAGTGTGCGGGAAAGAAGAACATATATTTTCTCTAAAAACTATCGATTCCATCGTTGGTTTTTTCAGGACTTCATTGAATTCTTAGGAAAGTTTTCACAAATTTTTTATTTGTGTTTTCTTCGTAAGGGGAATAATACCGATAAATATGAAGAGGTTTTGAAAATATCAGGGTCGAAATCGCGTAAGGCGATAGGTGATTGTCACTGTTTTGATAGTCAATTTTGATTATCAACTTCTCTTTGTTCTGTGTAAAGCTATAGCTAAAAACTTAAAATTACTTAAGTAAGTTTGGGAAACTTTGTTCGAATTTTAAATTATCAAACATGAATAAATGACATTTCTATTAGTTATTGTGTTTTGTAATGAAAATTATTTTCAATTGTTTTTCATTGTAGCTGTAGTTTTGATGTTTTGTTTCTGCAAAAATGTAAGTATATACCTATGTATGTATATAAAATTGCATAGTTATAAATAAATATTTTCTTTCAAAGGACTACCACGAAGAAGCAAATTGAAATTTTATTCAGCTACATGGAATCACATCCCGAGCTGGTCAAATCGTGAGTACTGCCTCCAAATCTAGCATTTGCTGCCATAATTTTTACCTTTTCATCGCAAATCTAGAAAATGTTACGGTTTTGTAATTTTAATTCGAATTTAAATGTGTCTGTCGAGTTATCACAATCATTGCATTTATGCTATGCCTTTTCTTACGATTAAAGAACATGTTTTCGTTTTCTGTTGGCCTTAAAATCATTATGTCTATCTATAACTGCATGTATGAAATGTATGAAAGCGACACCTAAATAGCTGTCACCAAAAAACTACACTAGAAAAGTGATAGTCAATTTGATAATCACCTTACGTGGAGCAAAATCATATATTTTGATAATCAACAATCAACTATCGCCTTACGTGATTCCACCCCCAGTTTATTTCTTGCTCAAATAATTACAACTTATGTATACCTAAAATTAATATAATTTTAAAACAAGATTATGTACTTTTTATATCAGAAAATGTGCAATACCTATTATAACAAGTTACCATTGAAAAGATACAAGAATTTTTTTTTTTGATTCATCAATATAATGGTTGTATTTGAGACTTAGGATGATTTTAATGGGAATATTCATTTTTCGCTTTCCTTAAGTAATACATAACTCAAAAAGCAAACACTTTTCTGTTAAATAAAACTTTTTAACCACATTTCATAAGAACAGGAATGTGTTTCTTTTTTTTGTGTCCTGTTTTGTATCACATCGCTCTGGAGATCAAGATTTAAAAAAAAAACAACAATCATGATCAAAATCTCGTAAAAGAATTTAAACAACTATTAGTTTTTTTCTTTTAATTATAATGTGTTAGAAACCTCAATTATTCTTAGCGAAATAAAAGAGTGTTAAATTATAATCAAGACTTTTTGTACATATTTTAAGAGGTATGCTAATGCTGACGATTATTATGACCTTAATACGAGAATATTCGAAAAATGTATTTTACTAAAATGTATAACGGTATAACGTAGTACCTTAGAAAATTTAAACAATATAGCAGATATTAGATGGGGCACAGCTTAAAAAAACTATTACACATTAAAAAAAAACTCATTTAAATAAAAACTACTTCCCAAAATTTCCCATACACATTTTTCTACAGATATTGGTTTTCTCGAAAAATACTCAAAAATACATCATTAACTTATTTTTAACTCTCTTCGAGTTGATACTATATTGATTTATTCGAAAAAAATACGTTGGTGGAATATTTTTTTTTTCTGAATATGATGGTCTAATATGTTCTTTTCTAACTGCTTAACATTTTTTATAAAAATACTTTAGGCTTTTAACAAAGATCGTGACTGTTGGAAACCCGTTATATTTGCATCCTATATATAGTTGAATTTATTACAATAATGGTTTTTAATACCGATTTACTTTTGTTTTATTTTATTAGACTTTATTAAATAGGCTATTGCAATTACCCTTAAATTCATCAATTTAAATATACATACGTTTCTATTTCTTACAAAAAGTTTCTTATAATAAGTTACACACTCTATTCAGTATGCCTACATATTCAATGAAAACTTGGACTGTCCTTTTACCAATTCCAATGGTCAGAAAGACAGGGGTTTGTTATTTCCGAGGCAGCCTTTTATTTTTAGTTTACAATTTCTGCTTCAAAAGTATTTTTGCTTAATAATAATTTTCTGGACAAAAAAAAAAAGGTAAACCAACAAAAGTTTGTCTATACAATGGATTTGTAAACAGTGCTGATATCAATATACATTATATCGTTTTCATCGAGAATGAAACTTATAACTGAGAAAATTGTAAAAATAAAAAAAATATTATAAAACGAAGGACTTCTACAAATCATATTAACACATCACATTTATGAATGGATTGATAAGGTAATCCGTAATAATAACACTGTGCTTGAAAATTAAATGTTTGTCGACATTTATGGATTTTTTAGCTCGAGAAGGTGGTAGCATTTATTTTGTATGTAATTAAGAATTAAATTAAAATTCAAAAAAGTTAATAAATATATTTAGCTCCATATTTATTGTAAAATATTGAAACCCTCCACTTCCACAAAATAAATAAAAACATTATTTAAATGTTTAAGCATTTTTAAAGTTACACAATCTACTTGGTTAGTTGTAACCATACAAATTCTATTTAACGTTCTGTTTATTGTAACAAAAACTCAGAAGGTCTCTCCACCTTCAATCCTTACGAAAATATATCGTCTTTTGTCGAATATACATACATTTGTTATGTAGCTAATATGATAATAATAATAAATTAGAGTCGTCGACACCTATTTAAAGGGTCCGGATGTGATTTTTATTCGCTCACCGAAAATTAAGAAAAAGTGCAATACAAACAAAAAAACGATGGAAAAAAATACAATCGAAATTACTTATATTATATTAGTACGTTTAAACAAAATTAAATTGTGAAATAAGCAACAAAATGGAAGAATGTGTGTTCAAATACAAAATTAAAAAAAAGGGTTCAATGGAAGCAAAATATATTTAGTACTTTTTTATTTTCTATAATCTTTATTTTATTATTTCATAAAACTGGGCTTAATATATCAACCGAACTGATAAAAAACCATTGTAATTTTTTTTTTTTAAATACAACAAAATGACCGTTAATGGGTAAAGGAACAAAAATTCCCATTTGTTTTTTTTTTAAGTGTAAAACACCATATTACTAAGAAACGTTAACCCAACAGAATTCTTATATAAGCTAACTTAAAAAATTACGATACCTTCGTTATCAGCATGCTCAAATTATCTTTAAGAGCTATAATGCCCAGTCTGTTGTTTTTTTTTTAACTAGCACAGTGTGATTACAACCTTAATACATTTACAATACTGTCTAGTTACCTTCTACTTGTATTTATTCAATGGTATTAAAACTAAGAAAAAAGAATAAGCTTACATAATAAATTAATTAGAAATATTGTGTTCGATTTGAAAACTTTCATCTTTTTTGATTGGAAAATTCAGTTTTGCTTCTCTCTGTTTATGGGTAATCGTAGCCAGGTGTTGTTTCAGCTCACACACTCGGGAAAATTTCTTGTCGCATACATCACATCTGTAAAAAGGTTAAAAAAGAAACATAGTTAATTCTAATCAGTCTTATATTTTTATATTTCATTAATTAACTTTTTAAAACTATTTATATATTGATGAAAAATTGCACATATTAAATTGATGAACTAAGGGTAAAAACATATTACTTAATCTGAAATCATTCCAAGTTTACGCTTTCTTTCTAAACATTAGATTAATCAAAATGAGTGTAATCTATAACTGGGATTTGTTTTCATATCTCAACTATGTCTACTTTATGGCAACATTAGTTTTTAACCTTTTGGTCTGAGAAATTGTATGGTTCATCCAGATTTTGATAAATAAGGTTAAAAGTTTATTTTAAAAGCATAATTGTGTTTAACAAAAAATAATCTTACTCAAATCGTTTTTCGCCCGTATGCGTCAACATATGGTTCTTCAGCACATTAGAGTAGGTGAATGATTTACCACAGGTATCGCACTTAAATGGTCGCTCATTGGTATGTATACGTTCGTGTTTGATATTTGTACTACGATCGCCGAACGTCCTATCGCAGTATTTGCACTTAAATGGTCGATCTCCAGTATGTACTCTCATGTGTCGATTGGTCTCTTGTTGGTTTGCAAACTTTTTGTGACATATTCTTAAAAAATAAAAATTTTTTTGTAATGCAATTTATCGAGTATATATTAGGAAGGTGTAAATATACTCGCAACTAAAGGGTTTTTCTGAGTCGTGTCTTCTTCTGTGCATTGTCAATTGATAGACAGTGGGATAAACATTACCACAAAGTTCGCAGATCTGACTGTCTTTCGTTCTAGGTCTTCCAACTTTTCGCGAAGGAAAGGATTTCTCTTTTTTCATTTTAGGTTCCTTCCGGACTCTTTTCTTTTTTTCTTGCTTTACTTTGAGCTTTGGGCTAGATTGATTACTGTCTGATTGATTTGAAAGTTCCGATAGAAGTAGATTTTCCAGTGTACCTAAGTCCGAAACGTATTCAAAGTGTGGTTCATCTTTTATATCGAGCTGTAAAAGAAATTGTGTTTACTTCAAAATAAATATATTAAAATTTAAAATACATACATCTTCTGAATTTGGCTTTAACTCATGGGAATCTAGCATTTCCTTGAGTTTCAAATCGGTGGTCTGGCAAAGGTCGCGAAATTCATAGGAAATGTTTAGCGATGTAACACATTTGCTGCACACTTTCTTCGGTAGATCATCTCTTAGTTCCAGCTAAAAGATATCAATGAATTTTATTTTTTATAAGATTAAGAGAACAAACCTTAATTCCTCCACAGATTTCAATTTTGTTTAATAAAATACTTTCTTCGAGTATCAACTCGAAGGGCAGTTCCATTCCGGATCCTTCGTCTACTTTGAGACAAATTCTACACGAATTGATTGAGTGCATTTTTGTAAACCTAGTTCTTCTGTTTGAAATAATATTAATATCTTTTTAGACTTTATACAACATTTAATACAAAATTCTTTTGATTTCGAGTAAAATAAAAAATGTATGAATGTTTTCATGAAAGTTTATTTATGATTGAAAATTGACATTTAGAATTTGACGTTTAAACAAATTTATAAGCCCTGTTTGACTTGATATTAAGAGCGTTCGAGTATCGATAAAGTATAGATTACAATTATCCGAGAGGCAGTATGAACCACAGAAGCGTCACTGCAGATTAAAACTAATTTCCAACTTTGTAAGGTAGGCACAAAATTATATAGCTTTACTAAGAATCATACTAGGAAGTCTTTTTAGAAGCCAGACAACAAAAGATGGTATTCACAATGAAGTCTTAAAAGGTGATTCATTTTCACGCCTTATCATTTTATCTGAATTACATTTTATTGTTATGTTTCTACTTATTATTACATAATTATATTTTGTAAAACTAGATATTTACCAAAGATGTACATACTATAAAAAATCAATCCCGAATCAAGTCGTAGATATGTCTGATTGATCTGGTCTTACCACAATTTGAGTCAAAATCCGCATGACTAAATATTAAATAAATCTCCTCTCCAATTGAAGGCAACCCTGTATCCCTATGCAGAGAGAAAATTTTGTAGAGTTCTTGTAAACATAAACCGACCTTTTAAAAGTAAATCTACGTTTATGTAAATACCATCGCTGATTTTTGTTTTGATTATTATTTTTCTTATTGGTCTCATCAGTTCAGTTTCAGTGTTTAGTCTGTCCTCTTAGTTCTTCTTACATTTCGTTAATGTAGTTAAATTGGTTGCACTCAATTCCAAAATCAAATAATATGTTACTTTTATTTGAATGAATCATATTAAATTCGTTGATTTAACCTTATCATTTATCTTCAAACGCATAACATGACCTTTAGAACCCTTATCAATTATTGATTGATATATTGACCGTTGCCGTAGAGCCTGATAACACATAAAATTCTTATCGAATAGTTGTTTTTTTTTTGGCCTAAAAGCTATTTGGTTAGTTTAACATTATTAATGCAGTCAATCGTATAATATTTTATAAGACTCTTGTACCGAATATGGGTCTACTAAATATAATAATTTTCTTCGTGGATCCTTTTGGGATCATGCGAAAGTTGTTCTTTCGTCCGGCTTTGAATTTAACATCCAACATTTATGATCAATTTCGTACAAAAACCAATAATGGAGTACTCACACTAAAGGAACTTTCGTTACGACTGTTTATAGTGAGCTTTGCAGTTGCCCTTATCATCTGGAGCGCAGTTTTTCTGTATGTGGCTTTTTACTATGCTTATATGCCGGCTATGTCGCATATAAGACCAGTCCACATGCAATTCAAGTGAGTTAAAAAAGTATTAGTTTGAGTCTTCATTGCAATCTATTTGTTCATTATATATTTTAGAACGTGCTTGGACACTAGCGGGCCATGTACATTCCCTCACGCACATGTTGCCCTTACAAAAAGACAACAGCTTCTCATGGTCGGCCAGGCATATAAAGTATCCATCGAGATAGACATGCCTGAATCGCCCCAAAACCAAGAGCTGGGTATGTTTATGGTTTGTGCCGAAATGCGAGACATCGAATCGCTCCTTCGTGGGCATTCCTGTCGTTCAGCTATGCTTCGTTATAAATCTCCTCTCATCCGTACACTGACCACTTGGGCGCTCAGTCCGCTTTTCGTCCTTGGTCTGAGGGAAGAATTTCAAAAAGTTCCTGTTGTTATATTCTCCCGATACCTTGAAGAACGGCAACATCCCATAACTGATGTGTATGTGGAGATACAATCGCACAAAATACAATTCTACACTGTTACACTTCACATTAGTGCCGACTTCACAGGCTTGCGTTACGTCATGTTCAACTTCCCTGCAATGTCTGCCTTTGTTGGTAAGCAATGATTTTGTCTGGCTTTTGATCCATTACCCATTCTAACCAAACAGATGTTTTATCATTTCTATTCCCATAGGTATCAGTTCTAATTTGTTCTTCATAATGATAGTGTTCGTACTGAGTTGGTACCACTGGTCTGATACAACCTGGGTAAAGAATCTGCAAGCTAAGTATATGCGACTAAGTAGACTTTCTATGTCGAGCAGATCTTTAAGGCAGCGAGTAAAGGGCAAAGATGCTTTCGAATCGCCAGCCCTTAGTGACAAGAGTATAGTCGATGATGATGATATTAGTTATTTTGAAGAAAACCCGACAAGCGACTCAGAGGAAATAGTTGAATTAAGCTCATCACTGGCACCGATACCCACTGATGAGACACCACAAAAAAGTTTACAAAAACGCCGCAAAGAAAAGGAGTCTTTATTAAACTCGTAAAAAAACAGATATCTGAGATATTATTTAACTTGCACAAAAACTGCAAAGCACAGATTCATTATTGTTTAAACTGAATTCGCCGTTAATAATTATATTGAATTCTAGTTTTAGATTGTAAGAGTCTTTAAATGTATTATACATATGTAGCAGGAATATTCTTATCTATACGTTTATTGAATAGTTTTAATATTCATGGAAACAGGTTTGTGATCAGATATAAGAACAATGATAAAAGCTTTTTGTTTTATTAAAAGTAAATTTATCAAACGAAAACATATTTTATACAAACTGAAAAATAAAATAAAATATCTTAAGTTATTATTTTCATTTTATTTTAAAAGAATCTTGATGAAGATATTCGTAACAAGTCGACTAATCAAAAATTAATCTGAAGGCTCATACATACATATTGAAGCCTACGTACATATATAAAGATTAGAGCAGCTACTAATTCAGTGGTAAGATTCCATTGAACTTTTTTGGAGCGAAATTTGTTGATTAACGATATTGCATACATACATATATTATTAATACCCTTAAATGTATTTATTTCCATCGGGCGATACATTTTGTTCATAAAATTTATGTAAACCCAAAAATACTTATGAAGGTTACATTTTTGAAATATGAACCATTAAACTATTTTCTTAAAAAAAATCCGCATTGTATCGTGAATCTTAATAAATAGGATTCAGAAGTTCAGTTTCATAAACTGGCGATTTTTTAAATTTTTTTGGAGCAGTCAATACAAAACTGGAATTGAAACAGGACCTTCTACCTGATAGTTCTACTTACTAACATTCACGTCTATGACATTTTACTATTGCTTCCAATTCGTTTCCATGTCAAATTTGTATGAAGTTCCCAATAGTTTGGCTTCTAAGGAGGGATATTTGTATTAGTTTAATTGAGCAGTTTATTTTCGAAGAAAAAGCTGCTTGTATTTCGAATTATTTAACAATAATAAAAACAAAATATATTTATTATAAGCCCCCTTCATTGATTAGTGTAACACAAAAATTGAAGCAATCACACATTTTATAAAATTATATATCATTTATTCATACAAAAATATTAAATCAATATAAATTGATAACATTAACAGAAGCTTTACAATTTAACAACACTACGAATGCTCGCGCCTTCGTGCATAAGGTCAAAGGCTTTATTGATATCATTCAATTCCATATTGTGTGTTACAAACTCATCTATCATCAATTTTTTGTCCATATATTCATCGACTAATTTCGGAACTGAATCAACACTTTTCCATCCACCAAAAGCAGTTCCCTTCCATGTACGACCGACAACAAGTTGGAATGGCCGAGTACTTATCTCTTGACCAGATGCAGCAACACCAATTATAACCGATACACCCCAACCCTTATGAGTTGACTCAAGAGCAGCACGCATTGTATTTATATTACCAATGCATTCGAATGAATAATCAAACCCACCATCTAAAAGATCAATTAGAACATTTTGAATTGGACCCTTGCCTTCGTGATCTTTTGGATTGATAAAATCAGTAATTCCGAATTTCTTGCCAATTTCAAATTTGTTTGGATTTATATCGATGCCATAGATTTTCGATGCACCTGCTTTTTTGCATCCCATTGCAACGGCAAGTCCGACTGCACCCAGTCCCCAAATGGCACAAGTACTTCCGGGCTCGACCTGCAAAGAAAGGTACTAGGTTATTTTCAATGACAATAATTATATCTGTACGTAAGTACATATATCATACGTTATATTATATAAACATCGACCCATTCAATTCTATCGTAAGAAACGTTTTCAAAATTTTTCAAAAAGTCGAAAGGAAATAAATTACTAATTTGTTTTTCTAACAAAGCTTTTTTCTATTAAAAATATTGTTTATACATTTATGGTATCAAAATATAGACAGGTACCTGCATACGAAGATAATTCCATTAATTCCTAACCTTAATGCTTTGCCATAAATTAAAACCTGTATACCTATATATTATGCACTTTTTCTAAGAATTTAATACCTACCGTTTTATACTTTCATTATATAATAATGTTCATTGTGAAATAAAAAAATGCTTTACCTTAGCAGTATTCAAAGCTGCTCCGTATCCAGTTGGAATACCACAACCCAATAAGCAAACTTTGTCAAATGGTGCCTTCTCATTAATCTGAAAAAAAAAAAAATGTTAATGTAAGCAAAAAACTGAAATGTAAAGAAGATCTAGACTATGAATGTAATAGTAAATACCCACCTTGCAAACAGATATATCAGCAACTACAGTATATTCTGTGAAGGTCGAAGTTCCCATGAAATGAAACAACGATTTTCCCTTGCATCGGAATCGAGTAGTGCCGTCCGGCATCACTCCTCTGCCCTGGGTTAGACGAATTGTCTGGCATAAATTAGTTTTTGGACTGCGACAAAATTTACAATCATTGCACTGGGGAATGTACAATGGAATAACATGATCGCCAGCTTTGAACTTAGTAACTCCAGGTCCAACACTCTCGACAATGCCGGCACCTTCGTGACCTAAAACAACGGGAAATACACCCTCCGGATCGCAGCCATCCAAAGTGTATGCGTCTGTGTGACAAACTCCAGTCGATAAAATTTGTATGCGAATTTCATTAGCTTTGGGTGGATCTACTTCAATTTCTTCAATAGAGAGGGGCTTTTTTGCTTCCCAAGCAACAGCAGCACGACACTTAATAACCTTCACAAAGACAAGATTGTTCTTATCACATAATTACTATATATTTCCGGACAATCAGAAATTACCTTTCCTTCGGTTGCAGACATTTTGTTGGTGATTTGTGAGCGGATTCAGTAAATGCTAAACAATAGCAATTTATTTCTATCAATATGTTGAATGCACAAAATTAATAGCTAGTTTGATGAATTCAAACACACATACGAGTGAGTACACGAAACTTTCTACCAAGAGTCAAGATAATCTAATCTTGAGTTTAAAATCAGACACGAAATTGGAAGTGGAAGTTAATTGAAACGTTTATTTGCTTTTGACACTGACAGATTTCACATTCATAAAGCTTTAATGGTCTGGACACACGGTAAACAGATGACGCATTTCGCTCCCAAAAGCGCAAAATTAATACATTTTTTAAAACTACATAATCCTACACTTTCATAATATAACTTATCCGTTTTAATAATTTAAAAGCATCGATATTATTGGGAAGGTTTTTTTTATTTATTTTTTATTATGTACATTCATAAATTAAATGGCTAATATAATATGTAACAAGCCTAGATGCGGCTTTTGTTGTTTAGGACTTTATTTCAACTATTTTCTTTATTTAAAAACTGATTGAAGTTAATTTTTTTTTGTTAAATTTATTAAATGGTTTTTAAAAATTTGACTGATGTTGGGATGTGACAATGTTCCAATATATACTTGAGATCCAGGTTAGAGGATCGATTTCGATGAGGAGTTGTGGATGGGTTGTAGTCCAAGTCGAAGTTGTTATTTTTGTTTCGCATTATATCGGCGCAGATTTTTGGAAATTTTTTAAATTTCAAAAAATTTAATTTTTTTTATATTTCTGAGAAAACGGAAATCTCAGAAATCTTAGAAATATTAAACTGGAAATATCATTTCACATTGAGTTTTGTGAAAACATACAAAACATAATTATTATAATTAAAAGAGTTTTAAATGTAATAAAGAGGTAAATAAGATTCAATGAATGTTGGCTTATTATATTATATTGTATTAACTTTTATGGGGGTTATTTCACCTTTGAAGTACTGCATATGAAAATAATTTTTCTTTTTGCGATCATTATATACGGTATCACCAATGTTTCTTCTTGGTCACTTGTTGGCTTTAATTTGATCTATTCTATAAAAACCTCTCTATCAACATCAATACATTCTAAATATAAATGTGTTGTAGTTTTATCTTCTTATAAATAAAAAATTATTAAATAATAGAGTGGTATACTGTGGCGTATACACTCTTTTTGCTAGAGAAATGTTCTTGGGTTTATTGTTTCTATACACAACATGCCAGAAAATTGTTTTTAGAGCCATTTATTGGGGATCCTGTTTTTCTGTTTTTACAATCACACATGCATTCATTGGCATCTCATATACATACGTATATATTTTTTGTTTTTATAATTTCGAGAAAAATTATAAGCTTTTTACGGATTATGACTGTTATCATTCATAATTCACTTCACAGTACACTCAAACTTTAAAATACAAATATAGTCAACTAATTTATGTACAATGAATCAAAGCAAAATATGTACTGAAAAAAAAAACATTTACACTCACCCATTTATAAGTTTTTAAATACATACATATGTATGTATTGTACATATGTATGTATATGCATATGTACAAATAAACGTTTCAAATTAAAGAGACTTTTCTTAAGTCGGACTTGTAGTTTCTGAAAAAGCCTACTTCAGGAAACAAACCAGGATAAGTTTAAAAAATCTTTGTGGTTTAGGAACATAGAATTTATTAGTAAACTTTGAAGACAAATTCATTTGTTTTTGGATACTGTATGTGTGTAAATTATTTTTAGCTACATACCACATTTAAATAATACTGGCCTTGGTTAATTATTATTTGAATACTTCTGAGTTTCGGATGAAATTGCAAGTAAGTACAAGTGAAATTAAAAAGCAATCTTTTATGGGTCCATTTTTTTTAAAGGATTAAGATGCAATTTATTCCAACTAGTCTGAAAATCTGGGCCTTATAGGAGAATATGTATAAAAATAAAACAAAACTTTCAGCAGACACTAATAATGTTTTTGTATATATTTTAAGTTGTAGTTCTCAAAAAAACACTATAATTACTATTTTTAATGCTTAGCTTCATATATGCTAATACCGATAAGAGAGTAGTCTATGGTCAAAAAACACTTATTCTTCTTTTTGTTTTAATTTGTCATTCTCTTAAAGTGAATGTTTCGTATGGGATACTAATTTTAAATGTGCCAAGAAAAAGTGTTAAAGATACAGCTAATCTGTGTATATTATAAGCATGAGAAGTGCGTATCCTAAAGTTACTAAATATTTTTGTATAGCCAATGCATTTTTGACACCTGGTTCTAGGTCTGAGATGATGGCGAAGGGGGAACCGGAAGTATAGCTGGAGGGACAACTGCAGGGGGTGGTTGCTGTGGCGGCATCGGTTGTGGTGGAGTTTGTTGTAGAGCACCTGAACTCACTGCTGGAGGTCCCTGTGGTGGAATGTTTGGCTCTACGGGACCAGCTTGCGGCATGGGAGGTTGTTGGGAATGTGGTTCTAACATAAAAAGTACATGTTATAGTAATTCTAATATTGAAATTTCTTTTTGACTTACCTAAAACAGCTGGATTCTGTAACACACTTGGGGGTTGTGGTGGAACAGGTCCCGATGGTTGCGCTGTAGGTTGCGATGCCGTTGGTGCTGTTACACCTGTTGATGATGGTGGGGTGGGACCGGTTGCGCCAGGCATTGGTGTTGCTCCAACAGCACCAGGTGGTGGTGCTTGGGCTGCATTACCCTGCCATTGTTGCTCTTGCTGCAGACGATGATGAGCTTGTTGTCTTGCACGGAATTCGGCCGCTTTGAGTTGCTCCAAATGGAACTGTTGCCGCTCTGTTATCAGTTGCTGTCTCTGATACTCTAGACCTTCGCGTTCCTTTTCCATAGTCGTCTCAAGTTCTTCAAAGTGTCTCAATTTAATTTCCAATTTCTTCATTTGAGTCTCTACCAACAGAGCCACAAGAGATTTGATTTTACGTTCCTCAAGTGCAGCCAGATGTTTAGCCTTAACAGCAGCGGAAGCAAGAGCTGCTGCGGCAGCAGTCTGAAGATTGGCTTCGTTGAAAATTTGCTTGCGACTACCATCGCCATTTTCCTTGGAACCATTGGTTGTCTCTGTACTGCCCGATGTTGATTCCATTGACGATTCTTCAGTTTTTATTTCTTTTTCGTCAATACCTGTTGAAACGGTGGGGTTTGAAGATTTATTAGGCTCAACTCCAGCAGAAGGTTGGGAGGAAGATTCGGATTTTGGGGATTCAGGATTGCTAGAATCAGCTAGGAATCAAGGATATACGATAAAACAATATAAAAACAAACCAAAGAAAAGCAAAAATTAGTTTAAAATAGCTCAAGCAATTTTACCTGTTCCTTCTTTCTTGGTAATGTCCTTCATTTCTTCGTCTTGGGATGCATTTGGGGGCATTATCATTGCAACTGGGGGCTTTGAAGGGTCTTCATCTTCTTTGTCGGCTCCTGTTCCAGCTATACCGCTATTAGACAACCCAGCATAAGGATCGAACTTTCCAGTGGAGTTGAGCTTCTCAACATTTTTGTAATGCGTATCCATTATGGACGATGGAACTTCATCCTTTAAAAAAAATCATAAAGTTTATAAAATATTATCAATGAGATTGTGGAAAATATTCAAACCTTAATTGCAGCAAATTCTTCCATAGCAGCCTTGGCTGCTGCAGCAGCAACCCTTGGATCAACAACTGAGGCCAAAAACGCTACAGTCGACATAATTGGATTTCCAGACTTGCTAAACGGAATGGGTTGATAGCCAAGCGGACCCAAAAAGCCACCATCATCCTCCAAATAAGGATCTTCGATGGGCAATCGAAGGAAATGCAAAATGCATTCATCTTGAGTACGTGTGCCAACATGCTCACACACTTTGTTCCAGTCATCCTTATACATCTCCAATCCTTCGAGTAGTAAAAGTGTTTCCTGATCTGTCCACTCCCGGGACATATTAGCTGCGGTGCGATTTTTCATTGCAGCCGGTTTCTTTGTATACTGATCCAATTTGAGTCCAAATTGTCCACCACCATTTTCAATGGTCTCTACTTTGACGGCAGCTCCCGCTGTAAGAAGTGTTGGTTTTTCACCATCGCCCTCCTTTGAAGCTTCTTTTTTCTTATCAAAATCAAGTAAGGCTTTAGCAGCCGATGGTTGTGGTGTTTTTTGTGGATTCAATGACTGCAAGCCAGATGGTGTGTCACTCAAAATGTGGAAATGCGATGTTGGTGGTGGGCCCATTGGTGTGGGACGTAGTTCGGCATCTATTTGATAATTAATCAAGCCCCATTGTTCAAGGAATGCATGCACGCGCATTATAGCACATACGTCCCCAGCTAGATTACGTCTACATGCAGTGCTCGTCAAGTATTCAGTAGGATTTAATCTTAAATTAACAAAAAGTGGTAAGTCAGTGTAGGTATTTTTCAGAAACTACAAATAAATACAGTAATATGTGTCTTAATTGATAATTGTTTTTTCATGAAAATTAAAAAATGTATTAAGAATAAGAAACCTTTAGAAAGTTATGCCTTTCGGAGAAAAAACTTTAAATTGAATGAACAGTTTAAATTCATTCAAACATCTGAGAACTCAGATAATTCTATCTCCATATAAAACTAACTGTCGAAATTTGTATGGGATGATTTTAAGAGTAGATAAATTTATCCCACGAATTTGATGCTGAATGATAACCGGATGAAAATATCACATCACATAAATTAAAACTAAATCACACTGATAACTTCCATTATACTTTCAAACTTGGTATTTTTTTGTGAAAAAATACATATTCAAACATACAATCTTTAAACAAACTAAATTTGTGACTTTTTTTAAACTGTAAATTCGATTTATTTATGATTTTGCTAATTAAAAATGTTATTAAACAAATTTCAATATTTAGCAATACATAATAATAATTAATTATTAACAATCAAAAAAGCTTAAAGTCAATATCATTGTTCGTTGTCAAGATATGTATTTGAGTCAAAAGACAATTTTTATCAGTTTTTGTTAAAAATAAATTTAATTCATTATTTGTTGAAAAATTTTATCAGATGTCAAAAATGCTATTTTAAATAGTAAATACAACTTGTATTGAAGTTGGTATATTTATTCCAAATTTATACCAAATCTATATTACATTATTTGTTCCTGAGATACAAATATTTGCGACCAACTAAAATTTTGACTTTTTTGTTAATTTGTGGAAAAAACCGCTCGCAATTTTTTATAAAAGTCCTTAATGTATCTTTTGAAGTTATAACCTATTAAAAAAAATTAATTGGAGTCTATCTCTCTATCCGTTCTTGGGATATCGTGGATGAACGTACGAACGTACTTACATACGTACGTACACGCACACACACAGAAAACTCTCTAGAAATAACGAATTTAGATTCTAGACCTTAAAATGTCCTGATTTTGACAGAAATTTCAATTTGACAAATCGGACACATCTTCTTATGCTAAGTTAAAAATAGAAACAAACTACTGGAATACACTTACTCTAAATAAATAATAAGTGAAACTAAACAATTAGTTTTTAGAATAGTTTATAATGTTTAAGTTAAATCATAATAAAAATTAAAAAATTGTATCCTTTCCGATGAACAGTGCTCAATAGGCAGTAGAGAAAGTAGAGAGCTTCCAATACCTTGGAAATATCTACTGAAGAAGGAACCGAACTAGACATCGTCAGCCGCATTGTAAAAGCAAAGGCTGCGTTCGGGATGTTCTCCAATGTTTGGAGGAACAAATCTCTCAGCTTGAACACGACTACGACTACGACTGTTTCACTCTAGCTTCGAATCAGTTCTGCTATATGGTTGCAGCACCTGGAAAATAACAACTACCAGGAAACTACAAACCTTCTATAATAGGTGTCTGCGAGACTTCGTACGGGTTTTCTGGCCTAATCGTATCTCCAACGAGGACTTACATAGGCGAACAGGTCAGGAATCCATCGATAAGATTACACAAAGTCGCAAGTGGCAGTGGATTGGACACACGCTTCGAAAAGGTAATGACTGCATTGCAGGAAACCACTCTCACTCACACAAGAAAGAAGAAGAGTTGGTAGACCGAGAAGCAC
Source organism: Scaeva pyrastri (assembly GCA_905146935.1). NCBI lineage: Eukaryota > Metazoa > Arthropoda > Insecta > Diptera > Syrphidae > Scaeva > Scaeva pyrastri. The sequence continues at coordinate 80,071,946 of LR989927.1, forward strand.
GTGAAGGAGAACAGTTGAGGAGGAATTTGCGAGATTGGGAAAGAGCTGGAGGGAGCTGAAATGCATCGCTGGAAACCGCGTACGATGGCGCGTAGGAGTACTTGAGTACACCAACAGACTTCGTAGTTCTGAGGACGTAAGTAAGTAACAAACTTAGTGAGTACTATTTTGTTTTGAGCAGTATAGAATGACATCTGTTGATTTTGACAGTTTTTACCAACCTGCACTAGCTCAAAAGATAGCGCAGGATATTTAGAATAAGTGCAATGATTTAACTAAAACTTACCTATAAGTATCTATCATAAAATTCCTATAAGCCATGTAAATTTCCGGAGTCTTTGACTTGTTCTTGCTATTAAAGAACTCGGGCATTGCCCGTTTCTCGATCACATGGATCGAATTATAATCAAACCAAGCCGAGTACGAGGGCACAATTATGTGATGTGTCTGCTCGGTGACATTGTCTTCCATGTCCTCCTTGGCGGTGAACTCTTGTGTGTTACTGTTCTCACTAGTTTTTCCTGGTTGAGAGTTATCTCCTTCGGCTGGAGCCATAATCTGACTGACCCCGCCGGAACCACTGCCAGCATTTCGTTCCATATCATCGTCTAAATCCGTCATAGTTCCTCCCTTAATGGGCATCATGTCGTTGTCTCTTGACTTTGAAGCAGGGGCCGGACTGGCTGTACTTTGCATAGTCGACGGTTTGATAACCTCTTGAATATTCGGTTCGGCGATTGGGTCGTCCATATCTCGGGTCAGATCTTCATCATCATCACCGTCTCCGCTGCGAGACTTCTTATGTAAGACCGCAGGTGAACGTTTCCTCTTTCCAGCCTTTTGAGTCGGCGATGGTGAGCGTCGACGCTTCTGCTTGTTGCTGGATCTCTTCTTCTCATCACCCGAATAGGCCATTAGATCTTCAACGGACAGTCGATGTTTGTGCATTTTCTTCTTGCCATTTTCGTCGACCTCATAATCCTCCTCGGCCATCCATTCGTTATATTGCTCTAGATCCAGGATCCAAGAAGCTGAGACCCTCCACCTCTCTGAAGGAGACTCCGGATTATCTGGAATATTGTCTGGCAAATCGTATGTGTTCAGAGTCCATGAGTCATACGACTCTGGGAAGCAATACCAATGCAACATGATATGACTCCCGCGTTTGAATATTGGGCGAGCATACTCGTCGGGGTGAGGATCAACCACGGGATAGATCACATGGGTTACTTCATCCTCTTCGTCAGAAACGATCTCGACACGTCTAGTTGATAAAATATCACGCAGGCGAGCAGCTAAAGCCTTGTCCACATCTGGACGGATGTAAATGTAAGGAGTACGATAGAGGTCGGCCTCAATCAGAGCTTGCTCGATATCCATCATCAGTTGAATGTTGGGATCTTTGCGCTGAGGATTTTTCCCAATTGTAAAATCGAACTTTCGTCCTCGCTGCTCGGCACGGAATCGGAACATTGTTGCAAAAATTACACACAACCCACCGCTCGGCTTGAAATCTAAGAAGCATCGCATCTAAAAATTGAAAATATATAAATCTGCCCGCAGCACAAGAGACAAACAAAAGTAGAGAAACGTAGATACATACTGGTATACGAGTTGTAGCTGGTTCTGCGGTGTTCTTGCCCAACTTGGCCTCCATATATTGAAGAAATTGAATGAGCAAATTACATAGTGACTGGCTCGTAATTGGATCCGGACTGTTGGCTAAATACTGAAAGATTTAACAAGTTGAAATTGATAAATTTAATCAAAACTAAAATATTAAGTTATGCGCCAAAGACCGCCATTTTTGTTTTGTTTCCAATAGAGTACAAGTTGTAGGTATAACACTCACTTTTTTACAATTTTTTTGTAGCCAAACTCTTATGGTTTCGAAGCCTTGCATCGATTCGGGAGATTGGAAAAACTCCACATTTGGATTTCCGTCCTTTTTGGGACCTAGAGTAACCATTTTTTAGGGGTTTTCTATTTATTTCTGATGAAGAAAATATATTTTTTTCCAAGAAAATAACGATAAAACGGACGCAACGCACACGCACACAGCACAAAAGTACAAAACTGACAGATGCTACTTTTTGTATGCCGAACAATGTTGTTGTTGTTGTCATTTTTTGACAATGATAAGGTGAGAATTTCCTGAACAGGGATGATGTTTAAATTGGAAGAAGGAGTTGTGTTCAAGTAATGTGTAATGTGAACAAAATCGTTGTTGTCAAAGACTATCAGCTTGCCATTTTCTAATTAAAGAAGAAATCTCCGTTAGTTCACTTTTTTTTTGTTAAATAGTTGTAAGACAATTGGAAAGTTATTTAAAAAAATCGATAAGGAAATCAACAGGTAGGAAAATGCTTCTCCAATGGGACTTTTGTACGCCATGACGATGATGTTTCAAAATAGAGTGGAAATGAATTAAACTAGGAAGAAAAATACCAAAACACTATTTGGCTTACAAAAATTTTTTAAAACTCATTTGACATTTAGGCATCAGCAAAAGTCAACCCATTTCGACATTTTAAGTCGATTAACAGTTTAAAGTAAATAATAAACCAACAGAAGGCGCTGCTGTTGCTGTTTTAGTTTGTATTGATTCAGTGGAATGCATTCCTGCCTTGTTTATGGTTTATGTCTTAAGGCCAATGTTGTCGACGTTTTTATACAGATCATAGATTTCGTAGTTAAATTATCTCCTAAATTCGCCATTAACACTTCACGCACACTACAACGCAAAAATACCCCCTCCCCATAGTATGAGTCCTTAGACTTTAGCGAAACAGTATACAATATAGAAATTTACTTACATTTTTTCATATAATTTTTAAATATCTTAAAAAGTCTATTACTACAAAATATTTTTATATATTTTTTCCTGGATACTTTCAAAAATTATTTAAAACGCAACAAAAATAATGTAAATACACTCATTATTTCGGACATTCAAACTTAAAAATTTGCTTTCGGGCCCAATTACTCAAAGTGGCTGATTACTTTGATGAAAAAAAGAATTAATTCTCGCTGGAGGAAGGATAATTTTTAGAAAGAAGAAAGGGATAAAAAAAATCCTCTATAGAATTAACTCTGTTTTGCGTCAATGTAATCAGCCACACAGTTAAATGATTTCACTCACTTTTTTCACCCTTAAAATATTTATTGCAAATTCACTCATGTGTTTACAAATTTTCCATTCAAAAATTGCAATTCACTTGTATTTCATTTCATCATTACTACGTCATCCGAAGTTGGAGCAATTTAAATTCACAATCCGTATACTTGTCGAACACATCCCTAAACTTACCACTTACCACAGAAAATAAAATAATTCTTAACTTTTCTCGTATGGCAATACCTGTTTGACAGCCACAAAATCGCCTTACATCGTCGGAATGGCTGACAGTATAAATTTGACTTTCAACGATGGCTGCTTTCCCTGGGAAAAGTGGAAATTTATTAAATTTAAAAAATATAAGTTTTTCTTTAAATAAGCCAAGTGTAAAATTAAAATAACTGTGCGGTTGTAGCAGTGACCATTTTAAAAAGCCCTTAAAACAAGTGCCGCCCAAGTGATTGTAAATAAAATACAATGAACTAGTCTTAAAGGTAAATTATAATCTTTCTTTCCTCCGCCCATAATAATAAAAGTTTCAGAAAAAATAACACACAACACAAATCTCTGAGATAATCTCCTCGATTGCCTCGTCGTCGTTTGTGAAAAAAAGTATATTCTTTCTATTTACTCACCCAAGATCCAATTGGACAATGGAAAATTCTGCAAAAATACTTCCAAAGATATCGGAATACGATATTTTTTAGAATTGCAAAACAAATTCCAGGGCATTGTGCCCGATTTTTAGTTTTTCTTTCGAATCAAAATCAAGAAAAAAATCCTCGAACGCTGATTAGAGAGGTGCATTGCATGCAATCGCAATGTCGAAGCTAATCGATTTGTCTGCTTTTGCCTTCATCCACCATCGCCTTATATTTTATTTTTTATTTTTCGTCGTCGTCGTCTTTTCATCGTCACACGCATGCAGTTATGTTCTCATTTATTTATTTTTTTGGTTTAATGAAATTTAAAGCATTATTTATTGGGATGACAATTAAAACCCAAAGAAGCCTTGAGGCCCTAAAACAAGTACAAATAAAGAAAAGACACTTGAATGTTCTATTGTGTACTCAAATGGTTTTTGTTTGAAGTGAAATGCCCTGAGTTATTTGAATTTGGGTGACTGGAGTTATTTCCACTATTTGTACAGATGGCTAGGCCAGTTTTTAGATGAGATTCTCATTGCTTCTTAAAACATAAAGATAGTTGTGTCTGTGCAACAACTTTGCACTTATACTGGCGCAATTTGGTATCAGTAGGTACGAGTACTTGCTCTGTCCCTCTGTAGAGATAAAGTTGAGTCAGGGCAAGTTGTTGTTTTTTTTTTTATTTTTTTTGTATTTCTTAAGCCGGTTGTCTATTGAAATAATTTAAATTTAAATTATGTATGTTAAGCTGCAAGTTTAAAGCTAGAAACTGTTTTGAGTGACGAATTATGAGTTGGAATCGAGGGGTGGTAAATTATAACAGCTTTATCTTGGTCCAGTTGGTAAGGAGCATCTTGAAAATGTTTAGATTCACGTGGGAAAATTTTCAAAGCAATAATTATATTACCCCATTCTATGTCTAAGGTTAAAAAATATTTGACTTTTCCTTATCTCATCTTCTAAAGCTTGATTTGTAGTTAACAACTAAACTTAAAAACTTAGTAAAAAAGCTAATTCCTTTTTTTGTTTACATAACCTTAAGAAAAAATTGCGGGTAAAATATTTTGCATAGTAATAAAATTATAATATTTTACCTTCGCAATGGCAAACATTTTGGAACGAAAAGTTTAAGAATATTAGGCTTGGTTATATTGGAGATATGCAATTTGATTTTAGGTTAAATGATCAATGAATTGTGTTTGGGGTAAGTGCATTGTGTTTAATATTAAACGAGCATTAAAGAAAATGAGCCATTTTTCTTAGTTCTATTATAGTGTTTTTAATTATTACTGAATAAAACCTATTACAGCCACAAAATCAATTTAAGAAGTGTAGTATACTACTTTAATTCAAAGAAAATGTCACAACTGTTCGAAAAATACAACACGCATAACAGTTTTAATTTCAGCAACAGGAAAATCCAAAATACATAGCAAAATCTAAAAATGCTTTTTTGCTGTTTACGAAAATAAAAATATATCCGTTGTTGAATTTATATACATATGTACATACAGTGCTCCACAAAAGTTTGCGTACAACGATGAAATACCAAAATACAGCGATTTCTCACAAATAGTAAACGCTAAACTATCCTGGTCCATACATTCCATTAAAACAAAACATAAAAATTCAATTTCACAAGAAATACATGTAACATATTTTTTTATTTTAAATCCATGCAAAAGAAAACAAGAAAGCCGTTAAATTTCATCCACAAAAGTTTGCGTACAGCTGTTAGGGAATAATAAAAAAAGGTGTTAAAAATTGTCTGAAAATGAATTTGAATATTTTTTTTTGGTGTTGATATTATGTCGGGTATCCCTACAATCTTATAACCCCTTGCAACCGGTTAGGCAGAGATATAAGAAGTCTTTCAATGTAAAAACTACTCATATTGATCTATTCTGATAAATTATACGTCTTTTAATTGCTTTTTATTACCAATATCACACGACCTTTTTTTTCTTAATGCATTCCAAACATACTTAAAACGGTTATTGTCTGGTGTATGTGGGAGAGTTCTATGGAGGTGTAGGGTGTTATACAACAGCCACATACGAACTTTATTTGCGGTATACTTTTTATACATATCCTGTTGAAAATAATAATTATTTAGGATGTTACTCATCTCTGCACTGGATCTTAATTTTTTTGTTGAGAATATCAATACTCACATATTGATTCATAGTAGCCTCGTTTATTTTCTATGTGCCACCTCCCGTTGTCGCCATACTACCCCTAATCATAACATCCCTATCTCTATATTCCGCAGTTTCAATCTTACACATTTTATTAAGATCATCGTTTGGATTCATCTGCACTCGCAAATTGGCAAATGGCCGTAGTCAAACCAATAAATATTATATTTTAACTCTTCCAACTAAATTAACCACCGCCAAAACTCTGGAGTCTTTGTAACATACTCCTTGTCAAACTCAAGAAGTTTCCTCCTATTTATTTTACTTGTAAGTAGCTTTTTTCTACGCATTTGTGACTTGTATCAGTGTTAAAATATGGCTCTTCGAACTGTTTTCAAGTGCACATGAGTGTAGTGATGAGTTACGAGGACAGTGCTGACCATAGTAACTATTGTGAAATGATCCTGGAGCACCATTCGCTGCATCACATACTTATCTCTTACTAAAAAATTGGACGGATGGCCTGATCTTACCTTCGATTCTATTTGGCCTTCGGTTCTAAAGCGGTTGATGGTTCTTTGGATCGTTGTATAGATTTTAAAGATTGTTTGACGATTTTTTACCAAGGCATTTTTTTATGTAATATGAAGATTTCGATTTAATTGCACTTAAAATAAGCTCTTAGCGACATTTTTACAGCAACAATTTAACGAAATAAGACAAATTATAATTGTATTTAAGTTATCAAGGGCAGAAAAACAATTAAAAAGTGTCAAAAGCAAAAACACCGTTTCTTGTAGTGTAAAAATAAAAAGTATTTTAAACTGTACGCAAACTTTTGTGGATAGAATTCAAATATTGTTTTTCTTTTTTTACCATGTCCTACATAAAAAAGCATTGCATTTAATTTTTAAAAAATTACCACCAAAAGTGAACTTCAACGACATATAAATAAGTTGAAAATTTATAACATACCGTTTCTGATAAATATACCTGTTTTTAAATATTTTATTGTTGTACGCAAACTTTTGTGGATCACTGTATGTATGTACATAGTTTTAGTTTTAAAAATTTATATTTTTCAATAAAATTGTCAAATCTGGCTTTATTTATTATTGATTGTAAGGTTTCTCTCAAAACGATGGAGTAACACTTAATATCAAAGAATGATTCGAAGATTTATCATAATGAACCGACTCCATACATTTAATAGTGCAAAATTCGAATCTCAACTTAAAGTGCTTTTTTCACCTAGGCAGCTTGGTGCGAATCTAAATATAATAAATTACATATTTAAATTAAAACTATTTTAACTGATATTTTTCTTGTGCAAAAATTGAATGTTTTTTTTTTTTTTTTTTTTTGTAGCGGTAAATGTAGAATTAATCACAAATGTTTAAAAAAAACGAAAAAAAGTTAGTTTGCAATGCTTAGCGAAGTCATCTCCTCAAAAAGCTTAATTCGATTAGATTGTCCAATGCATAATCGTATAATCAATGAACTATTTAAAAACCTAAAATATGAACATTAATTGCATTTTTTCACTTTTGGTTTAGGAAAAAATTGGCTATTCAATGAATTGGACTTGGCAAAAAATAAATACATTTATGGGGTCAATATCATCGATTTTTAAATCTAGTCGGTTCATAGTACGTCTTCGGGGATAATTTAAATGTCCAATACATGATGAATATATGTACCTACCATTGGTAAAGTATAAGAATTTATATGATTATAATGGTAAAGGAATTGCTTGTAAAGAAGATAACGTAAATGATGCGGAATAAAATGAAAATAAAAAAAAGCCGTTTGCTGATATGAAACATGTAAATATGTATGCTTTGAGTTTAACCAATAGGCTTATCTTCTGAGAACATAATTAAGCTAAAGTATTTAAAATCGTTGCAGAGAATAGTTCTAGTAAACATTTAGAGTGAGTCAGATAAAGATCATGTAGAATTAAGAAAAGGCAGAAGTTACTCCTACATTTTTGTTTTTTAGGTATTTCGGTTAACATTAGAAATGATTCCAGTTTTGTTGAGATATATACAAATTCTGAGTTTTTAGTAATTGTAAACATTAAATTAATTAATTAAATGAAAGCATGTCCGCCCAATGAGTCATGATTCAATTCGAAGACAAGTATTGTGGTTTCTTATTATTTTGTATTCAAAAACAGTAGCTATTTGCTCATTTTCTAGGTGAATTCATTTAAAGCCGGTCAAACAAATATCCATTAAAACATGTTTCACCTAATGTTCAATTATATCATCTCATCATCAAGCATTCAAACAAAATTTAACCTGCGTATCCCTTAAATCCTAACTTATTTTCTCACCTTTTGTGCAATCCATTTCACATTATACTCGATTGCCATGCAAATCATCCTTAGTTGTGTGTAGCTTATTCAAACATAGATATTTATTGATATATGTACATAGTTAAACATTACCTACTTCTATAAGTCTAAATAAATTCCTTTATATTTTGCAATGGACTGTTCAACGAAGTTAATTAATTTATTTATTACTAGCTGACCCCGCAGACGTTGTTCTGCCCTGTTTTTTAAATTGTTTGAAAAAAATGCTTTAAATCTTCATATCTAGGTTCTAATAAAGTTTTGGCATTCATAGCTTAACCAATGAGCGCAATTTTTAATCTCAATTCGATTAATGACTTTTGAAATTCTGGAAACGTCATTAATTTTTTGTTTGCAAAATAAAAGCGTTTCCTAGATCTATTCTCTTCACATACAGGACCACATCATAGGACCATGAACAATAGCAACTTATATGATTAGATTTTAAGATTCAAAAAGCCTTTACAGAACAGATGGCAGGAAAATACCAGCTCCAATCTAGCATAAAAACCTATAAATGGACCTTATATTTTGTTCACTATGTTTCCCTCGTATTTCTCTTAAACACAATCTTGAGACACTATTTTCTGCTTCTTTCCATATCCAATTTATCACAAACATATACATAGCTAGCTTTCTATTGGTAAAAGAATTTTAAAAATCGGTTCAGTAGATCTAGAGATTACCTAATACAATCTTAAAAATGTTACCAACTCTTTCGAGAAACGATGGATTTAGGTACTTTGGCCGTTTTGTCAAAAATTCAATTCGACCATCTAAACTTCAATCTTCAATGTTATGACTGTTTTGTAAACAGTGCTATTTGGCAAGTCTAAATTATATCAATAAAGAAATTCAGATTTGAAAAGTGGCAACCGTTTGTCTTGATCATACTTCCAGGAGGACACTTTTTGTATTTTATTATTATCGATAGTAATAAATATTGATTTTTAATGTCAACTGTGACTATTAACTGTCAGTTAATTAGTTCAAAAACACGGCGGCGGTTTGAAATATGCTTCGAAATAAGACTTGTAAGACTTTTAATTTCGTAAGCAATTTAATTTAAAATTTTGAAGGAAAAAACATTTTTTTAATATATTATTTGGCATAGTACAGTGTTCAATAGTGCAGAGACAAAAATGAGCCATAGTGTGTTAATTTTCATTGTTTTAAGATGTATTCTGCTATTCGGGGTGGAGACAAATCCAACGAATCAATAACCATGAAAATTGGTTCAGCAGATCTCGAGTTATAAGTGTTGTAACAAACCCGTCTTTGTTTTATATATATAGATTAATTATTATCTGTTTAATCTGAGTACCACATTAAAAGGAAAAACGCGCATGACAAACATTTTCGTCATCATATCAACCCAAGTTACTTCCTTCATAGACCACGTAATCTATTTTGGTTGGTTGACATGAAAAACAGGTCACCACATCAAATCATGATTAGCATCAGATGTTAAAATATTTATTTATTATATCATTTTGAATACGTGTTTAAAATAAAGTTCTCTTGAAAAATATTGAATAGAAAAAAAAACGATGAAAAGCTGTGCAAATAAAGTGTAAACAGCACTTTTAATCGAACTTGTAAGGAAACCTATATTCAACGATAAGCTATGAAAATTTTGAAATATGTACATACAAATATTTAATTTTCATCGTCAAAATTAGTTTCAGTCTCTTATTTTAAAAATATATTTTGCAGGCTATTGCAGGCACATTATTTTTTTTATTAATTGATTTTGTCTTATCTATTTGACACATACAAAAAAAAAAAGAATATAAATTATATTTTTCTCAAGCTTTATGTTATCAGTGCTAAAAATATGGTTTACTTTATTTTTTGAATTGCACTTCCGAGATGCTGACCCTTAATTATAATACTGTTTTGGTGGAGCCATAACCTTTATTATTTAAAATACAACTAATTATAGGATTAAAAAGGATTTTAAAAAGTAGAACATAATGAAAATGTGCCAAATTGTTATTTCTATTTAAGCCTAGTGCAAAAAGCTTATGCATTTACTGCTAAAAAGCTAAGCATGTTATATGGTTTTGTTTTGAATTCTACTTGAACATCAAGCCTGGGCAGAGATTTTTTTCAAATAGTTCCGACATGAAATAATAATCAGAAGATATTTTATGATTGGTCCTTAGAGTGAGTTACGGAATTCTAAATAGTTAGTAGCTAGACTTTGACTAATTCATGCAATTTGTTTCAATTTTGTTTTATTAAAGGTGACTAACTGACACTGATAGTTTTTCCAATCATGTCGTTTTTGATTTAAAATTCCAGAAAAGTACGAATTAAACGTTTACAAGTGCTTTTATTATGGAGATATTTTATTTCACAACTGAAATTTAATTTTGTCTTTGTGTTAGTTATGTAGGTTCCAAATGATTCTATTATGCACCCTTTCTACATTGGCTTCAGTAGGTATGATAGTCATTTTGTCGATGCTTGAAGAAAAAACCAAAATTTCTATTCCACGACATTCATTTAAATCTTGCCAAATAGATGAACTCCATTATTTTGTGGCTAAATTTAGGTAAAAGATTAGAGAAAGTTTCAGATGTTGAAGCGAATGCAATTTAAAAATGTTTGACCAAGCATCAATGCATCCAAACATGGAAAGAATGTAGCTCATACAATGTATAGTTTTATTCTAATTGAGAACTTGAGATTTTTATGTTTGTTACAATAATATTTAACTCTTAAACCTTGAGCTCATATAATATAAATAGATAAATAACACTATAATGAATAATTGTCCAAAAATACATTGATAATGATACAAGCAGTTTCAAAGCTTTGAAACAACTCTTTAGGTGAAAAGTCTTGTTGAAGTTCATTTTTGAGCTAAATAGCTTTATATTTTCCAAGTCATTTGAAGCTACATATATATTTAAACTAGCTTTTACCCGCCACTTCGTCCGCATAAGTTTTTTTGTTTTCTCCCGGCTGTAAGTCCCCTCTGCAACAATGTCCCACTATCGTGTTCCGGTCCTCAACTTCACATCAAAATTTGTTCAAAAGCAACCTAAGCACATAATGGATAGCTCCGAATATTGCTAATATTGTAATGTAACAGTCAGTTGAATAAAAAAATCGTATACAAATCAGATCAATAGTTTTGGCGTAATGTTATTCTAGACATAGTTTTAATGTTGTAGATACATATGTATGTAGCTAGAGAAACAAAATATTGAACTGAATGAACAATGGTTTCATAGCAACAGTTTTCTACGAATACACCACCCACAAAGAATTCGCACTCCATATCACGAAAAATTTACAAGGGAGGAATGTATCACATTGCTTCGTTTCCGAGTAGGGAAAACAATTTTTAGCACCAAACATCTGTATAACCAAGGTGAAATTGAAGAATGCGTAGACTGCAGAGTAGGTTTGACTGTTCAACACATGCTATTGGAATGCCCCAGGTCCAGACGATGTTTGGTTTCTACAGAAGTGTCAATACAACTAGCCAAACTTCTTGATCCCACAACTTTAGAGACGAGCAAACAAATAAAAAAATGCACAACCCTGCATGGAAAAAATAATGAAATATAAATATTAACTTAAAAAATGGCATTATATGGTCTTGCTACCCTAATGTCTTAACTCAAGTGTTTGTAAATTAATTTTATAAGCTACTTTCTATATAATAATAATAATAATAATAATAATAATAATAATAATAATAATGTATGTAGCTATGTATAGGTTCCTGTGGGAATGAGATATTTTCCCGAAGTAAAAAGTAGTCTGAATTTTGGTACCTTCCTACCCTATAAGTTAAGTAGTGTAATGGAATGTCGCTAAGTTTCGATCCAAGTAAAACTGTTAAATAAGGACAGTTGCATCAAAATTTTATCATAAATTCCCTAAATTATGGCGCTACCTACCCTCGTAAGTTAGAAAAGTGATCAAATACTAACTTGAAGTCTTAGTAACACTCGGTAAAAAAAAAAAAACATCAAAATCATTTCAGTAGCTATGGCGTCATGCGCTTCTTGACACGATCACGCTAGATTTCCGAGGGAATGAGGTATTTTCCCGCCGTAAAAAGTAGCCTGTGTCCGTGCCTAGGATCCTAACTTTAAATTAACCAAGTCTTATAAAAATCCCTTCAGACGTTAAAAATCACTAACTCAATTTAGTTATCTGCCTACTGCCTACCCCCTAAGAACGATGGCGTGATTATTTATAGCCTATGACCATTTCTAGGTTATCATCTATCAACATACCAAATTTCAACAAAATCCGTTCGGCCGTTTAGGCGTGAAAGAGTAACAGACAGACTGACAGACAGAGTTACTTTCGCATTTATAATATTAAACTATGGATAACCAAATTCCTTAAAATAAAATTTATTTGGCCACAATTATTATAAATAGCTCTCTTGAGCCATTTGGACAACTTATAACTTACAGGGTCATCATCGGATGATGCTGTAGAGTTAAACATGTGCCACTTTAAATATTGTCCATTATACATACCAATAAGAATTATAGAACTAACTTTTTTGAAACAATTCCACATAATGTATGTTCAAATTTTTTCGCGTGGTTACTCTGATTAATTTTGTTCGTGTTTGTGAATAATATTTAATTAAAATCAACTAAAATTAATATTAAATTTGTATACTTTTCATTTTTAATTACAGAGAATAACTGCGTTCATAAATAGAGAAATATATATCCAAATATGACTTCCAGGTAATTTGTTTATATTAAATAATGTTATAATATCTGAAATAAAACAGTGTCGTTTTGTTTATTTCAGACTCGATCGATTATTTATCCTACTTGAGTCGGGTTCTTTCACAGTAACACGTAAAGCTGCCGCTAAACAAATAGGCGAAGTCCAAAAACTATATCCACACGAATTGCATCATCTATTAAATAGATTGATAGCATATTTACATAGTAACTCATGGGACACGCGCATAGCTGCAGCTCAAGCTGTTGAGGCAATATTAAAAAATGTACCCGATTGGAATCCAATTAGCATAAAGAAAGAGCAACAACAACAACAAGATATAAATAGTGAAAGCGATGAGAAGAAAAATATCGATGCGACGAATTTTCTGTCTTTTGCAGAATTCAATCTTTCACACATTCTTCAGAAAGGAGCACGTTTAATCGGTTCCGAAGGAAGTGAATTTGATGTTCATGAGGAAGGTGACTCCTCTAAGTCGGCAGAACGTTTAAGCAGACAAAGGGCACTGTTAAATGAAAAACTTGGTATCACGCAAGCATCAAGGCTCGGTGTTAATCTTACAGAAATGATAACTGATGAAGATGTTAATCAAGCATCAAATGATTATAATATAAATGAAGAAAAGGCACGTGTTACATTTGTAACTTATTTTGAGTGTAAAATTTATAACTTTTATTTATTAATCCTATCAGGTACCCGTTGAACATATCTTAAATATAAACACAAATTCTAGCCATTCGGCTAGTACTTCATCGAATGGACATACCCTAAGCTGCCGTGAAATCAATCGCGCTAAAAGAAAAGCTCGACAAAATGTTGCGATTAATGCCACCACCTCATCCTCCAATCTCAGTCGTAGTAACTCATCCAGTAATGGCAGTATTCCGCCTGATGAGCCTGATAAGAAAAAAATCAAATCGGAAACAATTGGTCGAGCTGCTACAGAGCTCTATTATAGTATAAATGGTAAAATGAAAAAACAACAACAAATGAAAATAACAGTTGGGTGGAATAACGTTTATTAACCTTTGAACAGCTCCAGTTCCCGATGCAACTGGTACATGGGTTGATGCTGTGTCCTGGCCATTAGAGAACTTTTGTGCTCGCCTTTATCTTGACTTATTCAATCCTAAGTGGGAAATACGCCATGGTGCGGCGACAGCTCTCAGAAAACTGATTAACAATCATTCGGCAGGCGCTGGAAAATCTATGAATACGACACAAGAAGAGGTACTTAAATTGGTTAATTTAATAATTGGCTTTTCAATCTGAATTTTAACTTTGGTTCATTTAGATGGATTATGGTCATACTCTTTGGTTGGAAGACGCTGCTCTACGACTTTTATGTGTTCTAGCTCTCGACCGCTTCGGTGATTTTGTATCAGATCAAGTTGTAGCGCCAGTAAGAGAAACTTGTGCTCAAGTCTTAGGTACCATAGTTCGTGATATGCCAACAGAAAAAGTGCATGAGACAGTTAGCGTGCTTCTCAAATTAATCAAACAAAACGATTGGGAAGTGCGTCATGGTGGATTGCTTGGCTTAAAGTATATTTTTGTGGCTCGTGAAGATCTCCTGGAAATATTTCTTCCTCTTACCATATCCGACATCTTGATAGGATTATTTGATTCTGTAGATGATGTTGGTGCAGTAGCAGCTTCCACATTGATTCCAGTTGCATCGTGGCTTCCAAAATTATTGAACCCAAGTCAAGTGTCAACAATTGTTAAAATGCTTTGGGATCTGCTGCTTGACCAGGACGAATTAACGTCGGCTTGTAATAGTTTCATGGGCTTACTGGCAGCTATTCTTTGTTTGCCAAATGCTTCGACATGGATTCAGTAAGTCTAATAAATTTGGTGATTTATTATTCATATTAACTTCTTTTTTCTATTTTTTTTTAGAATGGAACCGATGTCTACTCTAGTCCCACGATTGTGGCCATTTCTCAGTCACAACACAAACTCTGTTCGTAGATCCACACTAACAACTCTAAAAACACTAACACAGGGAACAAAAGGTGAAGAAGGTGTCGCGCCAGACCAGAAAATGGAATCAGATACCAAAGATGATATAAGTTTCGATTCTAAGAATCTGAAATTAAATTTCGGGGTTATTGACTGGCAGCCACCTTTATTACAAGAAGCACTTCGACATATTTATCAAAGAATCCTTGTTGAGCCCCAATGGGATATACAAGAGCTAGCCAAAGAAGTTTGGTTGAATCTTATAGATTATGCTAATCTGACGGCATTACTCCATGCTGCTTGTCCTTATGTCTCTCCTTGGATTTGTCTGGCAATGCAACCAGCACGTTTGCCATTCGACACAAATATTCTCATTCAAGCCGCCCACACCCAAGTCAGTGAAAGGCGACGAGCACGCGATGATTTAGGTGGAGGTTCTAATCTTCAACAAAAATTGTTTTTGGGTGGAAACGAAGCCACCCCTGTAGAAGTGAGAGAGAAAAACTTTATTCGTGCTCGTATAAATGCAGCAAGGGTTTTGGGCGCTCTCTCACACTTTCTCGTACAACCAGCTCCTGGAGTCGAATATAATGCAGTTACAGAAAGTCCAATGGAATGTTATACCAAAGTTTTACATGGTCATTTGCAATCCCGATCAGCTGTACAGCGCACAGTTTGTGGATTGATTATCGCCTTTTGGGCACAATCCGATTCAACAGTGAGGCCGGCATGTCCTAAACTGCAGGAAAAACTTCGTTACTGTGTAATGGAATACGTTTACTACGATGAAGTAGCAATGTCCATAACGAGGTTTGTAAAATCAGCTTTTTAGTTTTGCCAGCGAATTATATTTTTTTTTTTAGACTCTTACAAGAGGCACATGATTTTATCGCCACCTTAAAGCAGTATAAAATTCCAATAAATGATTTTAACAATGCCAAAATTCTTACGCTTGAACAAATAGACGCCTTAAGCACAAAAATGACTGAAAATTTGAAATTGAAACATAATCTTAAACCCAAATTAGGGGATATGCTAGAAGAAAGACGCAAATGTCTGCAGAATTCTTATCAACAAACTAATATGGAGCGTAATATTCTTGACATCAGGTATTTTTCTTGTAGAGTTTGTTACTTTTTTTCTTGTTGTTAATTCATTGTGTCATTTTGAATTTAGTACGCAAGCTGCTCTTGCTGGTGCAATTGTATGTATGCGTTGTCTGCCAGAGAAGTTGAATCCAGTTGTTAAGCCATTAATGGAGTCAATTAAACGTGAAGAGCGCGAATTATTGCAACAATTGTCTGCGGAATTTCTAGTTTATCTAATGGATCAAATAAGTGATAGGAATCCTAGTCCGAATAATAAAATAGTCACTAACTTGTGTACATTACTGAAGAGCGATACAGAATTTACCCCTCCAATTGTAAGTAAAACAAAGTATTAAAATACAAAAAATTGTTATGAATATCTGCATTTCGGTTTGTCTTTGTTAAAGTTAAAATTTCTTAATTCAATTTTTTCCATTCCATTTTATCATATACAAATATTAAAAAGTGTATTGCTTAAGTAATCCTCAGTACAGTTTTATTTTTTGCTTTTATTGTAGGTGACTCCAGATTTACCATTTAAATTATCTCCACAATCAAACGGAACTGATACAAAAGATCATTATTATGGAATACTCACCCTATCAATTCAACAGAAAATTGGGGGAAGTAATAACAATAGCACCAATGCATCAAGAGGTCCAGGTAGACCTCCTACTGTAGTTGAACTCCCTGCAGAAAATGGGAATTCTGTCATCGATAGCAATGTAACTACTTTCCTTTACTTTATCGCCAGTTTATCATTATAATTAATTTATTTATTTTAGGAAGCAAAGCAATGCCGTATACAACGTATTGGTTCTACATACACTGTTGAGTTCATTTGTAAATATTTTGGAGCCTCATTGAATATAAAAGTTCCGGTTATCTGGCAAATTATGTTTGGCAAAATTGATAGTTTTCTCTTGGCCAATACTACCATGGATAACTTGAAGGATGCATTGATTGATCCAATATCTAATAATGATCTAATGACAGCCTTGCAGCTAATTGAAATAGCTGCTCCTTGCATTGATGTTAATTTGCATGAAGAACTCTTTAAATTACTTCCCAAGTTGGGAGTCCTAATAAAACATCCATTAAAAGCCGTGAGTTATTTTTTCTAAGTGATCTTGTATTATATAAATTTCTATTCGATTATACTCGCAGGTGCGACACATGGTAGCACGTTGTATTGCAACTATTGGTAATATCGATATCTGTAAAACGATGAATTTTGTTGTTGACCATTTGATGGATCTTTTGAAGAAAATTGAAGACGTCATATGTCGACAAGGAGCCATTGAGACTATTGAGCGAATGGTTGAGAAATTGCAAATAAAAATGGTTCCTTATGTCGTCCTTCTAGTCGTTCCGTTACTTGGTAAGTGTATTTCGATTTTGTATTAATTAATGTATCCGGGTTTTTTATGAATTTAAACCAAATAGTGTCATATTAATTGCGTTAGGGCATGGTATTAATTTTCTGATTGGCGAATATCTTATGAACCCATAACAAATCATATAATTAAGAGCGTTCTCATAGAGATAATGGTATTCTATCTTAATAGCTTAAAGATAGTGCTAAGAACTTCAACCCACCACTGTTTTGCCGAATAAAATTTGACCTTTGAACTTTTAATTTTTTAGGTTGCATGAGTGATCCAGATGAGTCAGTTCGCTTATTATCAACACATTGCTTTGCTACGCTAATTCAATTGATGCCGCTGGATAGTAAGCTTAACAAAACAGAAATAGCTTCAAAGGTATATAAATTCGACATACTCATTTTTTTGCCATAAATAAGACCTTTTTTTTGTTTTAAGGAGTTGCAAGCTCGGAAAACTCGAGATCGTGAATTTCTGGATTATTTATTTGCACCAAAAACAATTCCAGATTTCAAGGTTCCAGTACCAATAACTGTAGAATTGCGATCGTATCAGCAAGCCGGTGTCAATTGGCTCTGGTTTCTCAACAAATATAATTTACACGGTATTCTTTGCGATGATATGGGTCTGGGCAAAACACTTCAAGCCATATGCATTTTGGCAGGAGATCATCATCAGCGAATCGCAGAAAAATGTACCGATTTACCGAGCCTTGTAATCTGTCCGCCAACCTTAACCGGTCATTGGGTATATGAAGTTGAGAAATTTCTAAAATCATCTTTTCTACGACCATTACACTATGTTGGCTTACCCGGAGGACGAGAGAAGCTGAGACCAAAAATCGGTAAATGTAATTTAGTGGTTGCCTCGTATGACACCGTCCGAAAAGACATTGATTTCTTTAGTACTATTCATTGGAATTACTGTATCCTTGATGAGGGTCATATAATTAAAAATGGAAAAACCAAGAATTCGAAAGCCATTAAGCAATTAAAAGCCAATCATCGTTTGATTCTTTCCGGAACTCCGATTCAAAATAACGTCCTTGAACTGTGGTCGTTGTTTGATTTTCTCATGCCTGGGTTCTTAGGAACAGAAAAACAATTCATCGCTCGTTTTAGTCGTCCAATTTTATCTAGTCGTGATTCAAAGAGTTCCCCTAAAGAACAGGAAGCTGGGGTGCTAGCCATGGAATCGTTGCATCGTCAGATATTGCCATTTTTATTGCGGAGAGTGAAAGAGGATGTGTTAACCGATCTTCCACCAAAAATAACTCAAGACTTATTGTGTGAACTAAGTCCTTTACAGGAACGCCTTTATGAGGACTTTAGTCGAACACATTTGAATTCAGAATTAAAAGACTGTTTGGCAAATCTCGGCGAAACTGAAAATCTAAACAAGAAAACACATATATTTTATGCGTTGCGTTATTTGCAAAATGTCTGCAACCATCCAAAACTCGTCCTCATCCCTAGTCATCCGGAGTATCCTAAGATAACACAGGAATTAAGCCAGTTCAATAGTTGTTTGAACGATATTGAACATTCAGCCAAACTGCCCGCTTTGAAGTAAGTATTTTTATTTTTGTTTCCACATTTTTTATAAATTGAATACATTTTTAATTTTTTAACAGACAACTTTTGTTGGATTGTGGTATTGGAGTAGAAACGGAAAGTGTGAACCAGCATCGTGCTCTAATATTCTGTCAGCTCAAGGCGATGTTGAATATTGTGGAGAATGACTTACTGAAGAAACATTTACCTTCCGTTTCGTATTTACGCTTAGATGGAAGTGTACCAGCTTCATGCAGACAAGAAATTGTGAATAATTTTAATAGCGATCCTAGTATCGATGTTTTATTATTGACAACTCAGGTAAAAATATAAATGTGCTTGAATAGAATTGAAATTTTCAATGTCTTATCGTTCGAATAGGTAGGAGGATTGGGCTTGAATTTAACAGGAGCCGACACAGTTATCTTTGTCGAACACGACTGGAATCCAATGAAAGATTTGCAAGCAATGGATCGTGCGCATCGCATTGGTCAAAAGAAAGTAGTTAACGTCTATCGTTTGATTACACGAAAATCTCTAGAAGAAAAAATTATGGGATTACAAAAATTCAAAATTTTAACAGCAAATACAGTAGTTAGTGCTGAAAACGCCTCCATGGATACAATGGCCACAGAACAGTTGTTTGATCTCTTCAATTTAAGTGACAACAAGCCAAACAGTGGCAATGGGGAAGGAACTAACGCATCAACAAGTAGTGCGACTGGACAAATGTCTGTGGCTAGTGTCATTGAAAATCTTCCAGAACTGTGGTCCGAAAATCAATATGACGAGGAATATGATATAACCCAGTTTGTCCAAGGGTTAAAAAAATAACATATCTTCAATCATGCCACCACCATAAGAAGAAATATTTATACGAACATAAATATAAAGCTTTCTTAAGGATGTTTGAAGTAGTGTTGTTTTTTTTTTTTAACTATCTCTTCCGTTGTAGCAGTTGTTTTGACTACACATTTAAATACCATAGATTTAATAATTTATTCTCATTTCATTTGTATACCCCTTTTTCCTATTTTTAATTAACGAATAAAAGTGAATACATGAAAATTAAGAGAAATATGTTTTTTTTTTTATAATTTTATTAAATATTTTTTGTCATTATAAAATTTTATTAACTATAAATTCAAATTTATTATATGTTAATTAGCTGCTAAGGTTTTTGACTCCTAAGGAATATGAAAAGATTAATGTATTTTCTTGTTAATGTGACTAACTTAAGACTTTTAGATTAGTAATAATGTACAATATTTTAATTTGAAAATTATTTATGTTGGTAAAATTGTGTATTTTACGGATGTTGAAAGTTTTGGAAGGATCAAAGTTTTGCTTGGATATCTGTCGCTGACGAGTTTGTGTTGGATAAGCTGGATGTGTTTAACGTCCAGAACTGCAAGGCAACCAGCACAAATTGGAGGACTTTCTTTTTTAGAAGGTGTTGGTACTTGTGTGTTGTGTGCCCTGGTCGTAGTCTGACCAGAGCAGTATTGATCAGTTTTGAAGTTGGGTAGAGTGGTGGTAATTAATCGATGTTGATGGATTTGTAGAATTGTTGGTGCCAGTCATTTAATTTGTGTACCTTAACTTTACGATTAACTTCACGTTTAGAAAAGGTCGAAATGTCAATCTTTAAAGAAACTCACTAAAACACTCGCGAAAAACTTTTTAAATTAGTTTTA
This sequence comes from Scaeva pyrastri, assembly GCA_905146935.1. NCBI lineage: Eukaryota > Metazoa > Arthropoda > Insecta > Diptera > Syrphidae > Scaeva > Scaeva pyrastri. The sequence continues at coordinate 80,092,633 of LR989927.1, forward strand.
TTTTTTTTATATTTTAACATAATAGGTGGGTATACAGTCAATGTTCCATTCGCAAGTTATAGAAGAAGTGTTAACTCTTTTAAGTGTTAGATTTTTTTTATGATAAGTCCGCTGTCCTTAACATTTTGATACAATTTTATTTTTTAGTTTTAAACAAATACATATTACGAATATAACGTTTATAGCGGAAGATCTTTGTGTTTTTGTTGCATGTAATTAACATAGCTGATATACTTTCAGAATTTTATTAAGGAAACTCATTAAATTTTATTAATAGCAAATGGAAGCGGCATCATTCAATAAATAATACTCAGATTGTTTTACATGTATACTTTTATACTTGTTTGTTTATTATTACAACTTTGTTGTACTATAATTAAATTGTTGGTTTTAATTTACTTGCGAAATTAAATTTAGAAAGAATTTTATTAGAATCATGGTTTATTCACTTATGTATAAGTATTTACAAAACTTTTCTTTTATAATTACAAAAAGTTAAAGTCATCGACATTATTTTGAATGAAATAAAATCACATATGTATTTATATACATATATACATAGATTTTTAAACAACATTGTGTGATTTAAAGATCTAATTAAGTCACATATACAAATGGGTCGCAATAAAAGTTTTTAACGGTTAAGGTATTAATGATATAATTTACTCTTTTTAAACTAACTTGTACTAAAATTTTAACAAATTAAATAGTTTTGTAAGATCAAATTTGAATGCTTTAGTTGGAAAAATATCAGCTTCGAACTTGGGTTTGATTTCAAATCGAAATAAAAAGGTTTCTTAATCCTTTTGAGTAAAAAGTTACTTCAAAAACATGAAAACATTGTGTACTCCCGAGTTACAGGTCCATATACATATGTATTTTAATTATAATTATATACAAATTACAGCAAATATTTTTTGGAAGTGATTCAAAATGTGTCAGTATGTATGTATGTAGTTAGAAGTAAATGTTCAGGCATTCAAATACAAACATTATTGGGACCTGAATGCTCACAGTTTTCGAGAAGAAGAAACAAAAATTGTGAAGAATTTTACAATATTGTTCTTTGGTGTTGAAATCTTATCCTATTCCACCCCGAATTTGTATGTATTTCATGCGAATTACGGTCTGAATTTATAATTGACAATTTAAACGAACTCTGCAGGCTTCAAGTTCCAAATTTATAATCATAATTTTTATGTTCTGTCGGTGATTGAATCAATCAGTAAGTTATGATTAAAAAAATTATAATTCAATTAAGTACTCCATTAAGTAGGGTCGATACAAGAGGGCCTGGTTTCTGCCACAGAACGAACCATTTTTGTATAAATAATATTTGGAGAAATACATTTGAATGAGAAAATAATGTACGAGCAGGGTCATTTCTGCCGCCAAACGATAACCTGTGAGATGACAAAAATAAGAAGAGATTGAATTGTAATTTTATATTTTATATTAAATAAATAAAGTCTTAATATATTGAAACAAGTCTTACAGTTAATTAAAAGAAAATGTTGCTTCAATTTTTCTATGTGATTATTATAAGTATACAATGAATAGTCCTTTAAAGCTTTTAAAATCCAGAAACCTTACCATACGTCTACGTCATTTTTTATTTTAACAATCCGTTGCATAGATGTAATTATGGGTGCAATGAATCTTTTTTTAGGTGTATAAAAGTTTTTAATTCTATATGTAATGAACTGGGTTTCTTCATTAATAGATTGGAATTTAAAATTAAATTACAAAATTAACTTAAAGTTATTTTTTTTCTCTATTTAAATATAAATTATTACTTTTGAATTGTTAGTAGTCTGTAAGATTTACATAATCGATAGATGAATAAATAAATAAATAATAATTAATTAAATAATAAATTCTTTACAAATTTAGACCAACAACATTACTTTCATTTGTTTCTGTCAATATTTTTTTCAAAAAAAATATTCACTTAAGCAATGCATCTGATTATAAAGTATTTCTTTTCTCTCCCTTCGTCCAAAAAAAAAAAAAAATTTAATGAATTATTCAGATTTATTAATTCCACAGCATTGAAGTTCAGCTTTCAATTGCACGAAAGAAAAACATAATTAGCTAATATCTTGTCACAAATACACTTAACTTATATTAAGCAAAGTTTTTCTAAGACCATTTTTTGACAGTTAAGGACTTACCTGTATTATAGAAACTTGCCTTACCTAACTATTCGAGTCCCTCAGGAAGTCGAAGGTATAGCGCATACGAACCTTACTTCAATTAGACTGTATATGTACAATGTACATACATACATAAGTTCTACTTCGAATATAATTTCGATATTTTTAAACAAATTTGTTACTCATTTGAGAACTCATTTATGAATGTACAGTTTGGATGACAAATACCGCTAAATATCGTCGATACATTTGTAATGTACTCTTTTGGTTAAATACGGTATAATCTAAAATTCTAAAGTATGTAATTTAAGTTTAGTTTATTTGTTTAAAAAGTGCTTGGTAATAAAGTTTAGGATTATTGGAATTTGGGTATCAATGCTGGACTACTTCGAATTTCCACATGAAAGAAACTCATTGTCTCTTAAGAGATTCGCATATGTATTTGAATGGGTTATTCCTCGTAATCTTATTGACGTTTATATCTAGTGAAGTGATTCATGGAAGGAATTAAAAAATAATACCTAAAGAAAGAAGTTAAAAAAAATCACCAGAATCGCTAGCTTCCAAAAACCGTATGTACGTAACTTATATATGTATGTGGTATTGTTTCAAGTTAACTATTTAAGAATTTGAAAACAACAAAATGCAATACAGTCAGTCATACCGGACAATACTCTTTAAACTTTCAGATTATGGCCGAATAACGGTTAGTTTTTCGTTTCGAAGAACTAAATGCACAATATTTTGAAGAGAAAATAGGCATATCATAAATTAGATGATAACAAATATCAAGGTATATAAAATGAAATCTCTACTTCAGCCATGATAAGACCTTTAATTGATGAATCAACAAATAAACGCATAAATTAAATATCACTTTAGTTCTGGATTGGGTATAAAAGTCACGGCTATGCACTGTAACCATCATCAATTGTATCGTCTTCATCTTATCACTTTAAGATACAAGTTCAAGAACCGGTGGAAACTGTTTATTAGAATACTATGTTTAAATATGTATTGTACACCCTCGCAATATTAAGTGTTGTCCTTAGTATTTTGCTTACCGGAGTAATTGGACATGGAATGCTATTAGATCCTGTCAGTCGTTCTTCTAGATGGCGAGTTGATTCATCAGCCAGGGCCAACTACGATGACAATGGGCTCTTCTGCGGAGGATTTGGTGTGAGTTTTATCGATTTTATTTATCTTCAAATTCCTTATGATCCTGTGTGTCTTTAGACGATGTGGGGTAAAAATGGTGGCAAGTGCGGATTATGTGGTGATGATTACAGCATACCAACTCCTCGTCCCAATGAATTAGGTGGGACCTACGGACAGGGAGCAATAGTCAAACGTTACGTCAATCAAATTCTGGTAAATTTGGGCATTCGAATCACAGCAAATCATTTGGGTTTGTTCTACTTTAACATTTGCAACTTGGATGAATTTGGTCGAGAGTCTGAAGCTTGTTTTAACAAATACCGGGTTCTGTTATCTGATGGGAGTGACAAGATGTATATTGGAAGTAGGAGTGGATGGGTAAATGCGACTATAGCTCTTCCTAAAGGATTAAATTGTAAGCATTGTGTCTTGAGATGGAACTATCAAGGAGGTTAGAAACTTTTCCTAAAAAAACTTAACAAAGTTTTCTAAAAATATTATATGTACAAATATTTTGATACTAGGAAACAATTGGGGTTATTGTGAAGATGGCAGTGGTGCTTCTGGTTGTGGACCGCAGGAAAATTTTAAAGGATGTTCCGATATTAGTATTGTCACAACAGATCCTAGAATAGCAAGTTTGCCAGTTGAAATCCCTGATACAATTTCAAATCCAGAAGAAGAAGTTGATTATACACCATTCAAGCATGTGGAAGGTGAACCAGTTGAACATGTCGAGGTTGTACCAGTTGAGCCAGGTGAGGAGGCCTAAAAGACGTCATCGATTTAGTGTTGAATTAAACCGCATTTTTTTTTAAATATCTGGAAGCATAGGTATCTCATTGTTCTTGGATTTTTCAAATCCAACCATTTAAAATCTATTAAAAATGTATAAAAATAAAATTCATAGCATGCATAAAGGAAAACCAAAGTTGTACATAACTCAAAAATACAGCTGTTTTGTATAAATCCAGATTTTAAGTTTCAACCATGATTCAGTTTTAAAAAGTCAAGCTAATCAAACACAGAAAAACAAATTGGTTGTCGAGCCAAATAGTGTGATTGGACTCGATCTAGCCATTTTTATTTGAATAGGTTTAGATTTCCTAATTGCTGATTGAGGTAGCCATTTAAGTTACCAGACATTAACAAATCCACTGAGCCAAATTGGTTCAAAACCAAATGGCACGTTAGTGCATATTTTTGCATTTGATCAGAATTGATGATAGCTCCAGCCCAGTTAAGCGCAAAGAAAAAGAACCCATATTTTGAACTCAGTATTTAAAGGACCTCTAAAAGATTAAAAAAGAATCACAAACCTCATGGATGGTTCTGCCTGTCAAACTTGTCTGTTTGTGCTGCATGACTATGCAAGATTCGTACTGCTCTTTAAAGCTTGGAAACAACTTTGCCGAACTAAACAAAATTCTACCTTAGAATTATGTAATTTTGGACTTGGATTTTTTGTATATTTATTTAAAAAAAAATATTTAAATCTGGCAAAATTTATAAAAAATAAAAAAAAAAAAAATACTAACAAAATATTAAAAAATAAACCAAATTTGATTTTGCTTTGACTTACTTACTAAGGTCCTCAGACCTACGAAGTCGGTTTCCAGCGATGTGTTTGAGCTCCCTCCAGCTCTTTCCCAATCTCGCAGATTCCTCCTCGACTGTTCTTCTCCACGTGCTTCTCGGTCTACCAACTCTTCAGAAAACCCTTAAGATGTTTCGAAGACACCTATTAACGAAGGTTTGCAGTTTCCTGGTTATTGTAGTTGTTATTTTCCAGGTGCTGCATCCATATAGCAGAACTGATTTGACGTTGGAGTTAAACAGTCGTAGCTTTGTATTCAGGCTGAGAGATTTGTTCCTCCAAACATTGGACAACATCCCGAACGCAGCCTTTGCTTTTCCGATACGACTGACGATGTCTAGTTCGGTTCCTCCTTCAGGAGAGATGATGCTTCCAATGTATTTTTATTGGTGAATTAACTATAACACAAAAACTTAAATAAATTAAAAGTTTTTAAAGGCAAACATAAAAAGTTATCAGTGTTAGTCGTATCCCAGCCTTAAATTAAATTGTGAATGAACTTGAGAGGACCACCTCGTTTGCAAGATACATATACTAATTCAAAGCAACTATATTTTTCGAAATCCAACTGAAGGATCCAGAGGAAAAACGGCATAAGTCACATCAAAACAATTTCGAGAAAAATCAATACTAAGGTTTACTAATTCACACAGGCTAATATAGAAGAAAAAATATAAATCTAAAAACACAGTTTTTGAGCCCATAATTTTCCTAGATCCAGACAAAAATTTAATGTTCTTTACATGGATAAATAGATTTAATAAAAATAATTTAATGAATAAGTTACGTGACTTGTGCACTTTTTCCCTTTTGATCAATTGTCCATCGGTGAGATCGTCATTGAATTAATCGTCACTATTGAAATAACTCTCAATTATTTGGCAGAAAGATTTGTAAAAAATCGGCTAAATGTTGTGAAGTTTTGAGATTTGCTGCCTTTAAGGTTTTTGATGCAGATAATCACATTCTATGACCTTCAACAAACCCTTGGTGGTTTAAAAAAGACGTACCCTTTTAAATTTTTGCTGCTACTCGCACTCACTCTCACTTACAACAAAAAAACATACTTGTACATATGTATGTTTATAACAAAAGCAACAATATAATACGATAATTTAGTCCATTTAACATGGACTTGTGCAGTTCTTCCTCTTTATGGCTTTTTTAAAAAACGGTTTTTAGGTAGAATAGCACTTTTTTAGAAAAAGAGAATAGAGCATCAGAAAATAGGTACCTACTTGCAAAAACCTGCAAGATGGCATCATTAGGTTAATTTTGAAAAAAAAAATGGACTTATTCCGTTTTACCCCTGGACCCTTTAACTGTCAAAACTTTTATGAGTATTTATGTCTGTATAGTTAAAATATTTATTTATCCCAATCCCAATAAATTGGTGGGGAAAGTGGAATAATAAAGTTGATAAACTTAAAAAAGTCATTTCTGAATGGAGTTTGCGTATTAAAATCAATTTTAAGACAACCTGTACGGAAATTTGAAAAAGAAAATGTAGAATCATAAAACAGCATATCAATAAAATATCTATTGGTATATACCTACATATAAATTTAGACAATTTTTTAAACTGTGTTCATGAAAACGTACGGAAGTTATATCTTTCTGCAAATTGGTTACAATACTTTTACCAAAAATTAACTTTTATAACTTATAAGTCTTCAACACTAGGTATATGTATGTATCTTTATTTATTTATAAACTTTAAGAAGGTTTTATTTTTAGTATCTATAATAGTTTACTAAAATGTAAAGCAAATTTTTTTTTGAAATCAACTTATTAACATTGATTTAAATATTTTCAAGGTCCAAAAAATTATCATCAATTCCATTATCGAAGTCATAGAAGTCTGACTCTTTCTCAGATTTAACTGCTTCTTCCAGCTCTGGAACTCTTTCCTGCATTTCGTTAGTATCAAAAAGATTATAATCTAGGTTATCTTCTTCCTTGTACAACTGATCATCATTAATAAAAACAGGAACTGCTTCTTCATTTTCTTTAGATTGTCTAAGAATATTATCAACATGTTTCTCTTCGCCGTGTTCTTTAAAAATATTTTCAATTTTTGCAATCAATTCTTTTTCCAAATTTTCGGCTTTTTGTTTTTGTTTTTTCAATTCAAAAATAATACTGTTGATATAATTCTTCCAAGGTGATTCATATTCATTAGAATAATCATCGTCCAAAGGTTGATTTGAGTATGGCTTCTCTTTTGGGACGAAATCGTATAAGTTATTATTTTGTTTACTGTAGATTTGTTTAGAGAGTTTTTTGTCTTGATCTTTAAATTTGGATTCCTTTGTAATGCTTATATCTGAACATCCTTTAAAGTTCTCTTGGGGTCCACAACCCACGGCCGATGTTCCATTACCGCAAGGGCCCCAATTATTACCTATGTATGCGAATTAAAAAAAATTGTCAAAGAAATTGAAAAAGTTCTGTTTTCGTGTGGAAATAATAACATCCTTAAAGTGACTTACATACATACATACAAAAAAAAACAAGACTAATACATATATTATTACTTACCGGCTTGGTAATTCCATCTTAATACACAATGCTTACAGCTTAAACCTTTTGGCAGGACAATACTTGGGTATATCATTCCAGACTTGGTCCCAATGTACATTTTGAGGCTTCCATCGGCAAACTTTATTTTATTTGCACTAAAACATTCCTCGGATTCTTTTTTGAATGTATCCAAATTGCAAATGTTAAAATAGAAGAATCCCAAATGGTTGGTAGTTATCTTAACTCCTAATTTGGCAATTTGAGATGGAGAATAAACTTTTGTGATAACACCTTGTCCGTATTTTCCTCCAATTTCGTTGGCTCTTGGCTTAGGATCATCGAAGCTATCACCGCAAAGTCCACATTTTCCATTGTTTCTATTCCATTGTGCCTTTAATACTCGTATTATTTAAAAAAATGTTTACAAAAACACTAACTTAAGTTTTAAACTTACATTAAAACCACCGCAAAAGAGTCCATTATCATCATAGTTAATTGGAGCAGACTTATCGTAACGCCATCTAGACGAACGACTCACAGGATCCAGCATCATTCCATGACCATGAATTTTATAAATCAGTGCAAAAAATATGGTGATTGGAAGGATAGCAAAAATATAAAATACATTTTTCAGCATAATAATAATATTAATAAAAATTTAGAATAAAGACTGCAGAATGCAAAGTGTGTTTAAACAATGAATAAATTTATTCAAACTAATGTGGTTTACTTTTGTTTTCATTTCTGTGGTAACATTTTTATCTTGGTCTTATCACTGCTTGGACAGAAAGGGAAACTGTTTTTTCTTCATTTTCGTGTTTGATATACTTTATTTACATACGAATACTTAAATATTAATTATTAGTTTATCAAAAACATTCTATATAGTAGGTATATACTTTTAGGTGAAGAGCCGTCTGACCGTTCAACCACTAAGCTCCATGAACTTAGAGATTAAAGTGTCACTCAATCAATTGATTTAACCTTGAAATAAATCGTTTACATAGATGGGTTGCCAAATTAAATATTTTCGGTTGCATGACTCTAATCTTGGCTTTTTTTTGCTGACCAGTTAAGTTATTTAAAAAGGAATACATAAGGAATTAGCCACGTAAACACCCTCTTCCCAAAATATGTACACACCATGAATAACATAATTCGAATCTGTAATTGGGGAAAGGATTGTAATGTCAAGTTCGACATTTTACCATAATAAAAATGTTAAAAATCATGCCTAATTCATCCGAAACTCATTTCCGCAATAGGAATGGTTGACATTACTTGATCATAAAGTTAGAATTTGTCATTTGTTTAGATCTTATTGCTTTTAATGGTTGAGACTTGAGAGTTTTTAAACATACATATGAGAACTTTGGTACTATTAAAATTACTTAATATTTTTGGTGAGATTGCTCCAATTTTTGCAATTTTTTTTTAAATTTATTATATTATATTCTCCTAACAATTTTTATATACAAAATCTTATTTCAAATTTAATAATATCATTTGTACAGTTATTTAAAGAGAATAGGTTGTAGCATTTGAATTTTAAGTTAAAATTGAATTAATGCCACATTTACAGATTTTAAAACATTGTGGGGTAAAAGTAGTGCCAAAACTGAATAAAAAACTTAAATTTTCAATGTTTTCTTTGTATATTCGTCGACTAATACCACTCTATAAATTTTGTTTTCATTCTTCAACATCAAAAGTGTTCCATATGTTTACCTATGTTTACATTTTTTTTTTTTCATCGAAAGAACTTAAACTCCTTAAGCTCTCATAGTTTTTCCGATTTAATCAGAATAGGAAATGCTTACTTCAATCGATACCTAACCAACTATTAGAAAGTGGGTGGGCCCTTCCTTACATCGAAAGTAGAAAACTTTTTTTTATTATTATTCAATCATTAAAATTTAAAGACTCTATGATATCGTGAAGTGCTTTATAATTTCTATGATTTGTAAGTGGGTGATCGAGTAAGCCTAGTTGCGATTTGCGATCTCTACCTTATTAGATTTAGTTCTTATTTTTTTCTAATTAAAAAAAAAACAGGCAGTATGTACAAAACTCATACAAAAACACTGGTACTCGTATATCTATATTTCAAAGTAAAGAATTGCTAACTGTGACATACGAGTACATAATAATATTCTATTTATTCAAAACCAAACAAGTTTGTGCGTCAATTAAAATAATTGCCGATGTAATTTTTTCTTGACGAATTTGATTCATAAGTATGTAATACATATGTACATACATACATACATATGTATATGTGTACATGTTCATTCTTCCTTTCTTATCTTAATCTATCCATGCAAAATTGTTATTCATAACCACAGAAGAATTTATGGTAATGCAAAAGAAGTTTGATTTAATGGTTAAATTTCTTTATACGAACAAAAACTAAAAAGATTAAAAACTAAAATATTTTGACGAGAACAAAAAACAAAAATGAACATTTATATTATACTAGCGGCTCGTCCCGGCATCGCACGGGATAAACAGATAATAATAAGTAAAAATGAGTAAAAAGTCGAATGGTAGGAGAAATTTTATTTATGTGTGTATGTAGAAAATCAAGGCATTTCTTTTTTGGATACAAAGTTTTTGACTTGACAGATAGTTATTATTGGCCCCGAATGTGAGTTAGGACGATTACGACGACGCTGACGAGGATAATTCATGAACAGTATGCAATCTACCTCTAAGCAGATATATTGTAAAAAAAATTATGCTCGGTAGTATTCAATGACCTGATCACCTAGCTCGCATGAGGAAAGAGGAACCAGCTGGGAAAGTTTTTTGTAGTACATTTTATGGTTATAGATACCGTAGGGTATGCCATGTTTTGGCTGGAGAGATGACGTAGACTAGGACGCCCGAAGCCCTGGAGTGCGCAACTGGGAGGCGTCACGTCGTCATCGGCTCGCGATCGGGATAAATGGAGAGACTTGTTTAATGAGATGAGGACCGGATCCCGGTTGTTGAGTCGACGATGATGATGAGAGATAGTGCCACAGACAAAATTCCAATAGTTGTTCCCAAGTTATTGGTCAGAAGTGACGTTACCTACATATGTATGTCATAGTTTTCAATTGAAAAAAATATATTTTCTGTAAAAATGATTTCCTGGATCTAAGACAAATCTGACCCAATATGTTGAATGGTCAAGTATTGGTTTGTTGAATTTTATGTGTACAGACAAGATTTAAGCCAGCACTTTTGGGTTTAAATGGAATTATTTTTTTATCAGCAAGCAATTTAACTGTCCGTTATAGAATGAAAATTTTGCCAATAGAAAATTAAATAAATTGTCCCCAGCCCGACCCCACGTATTCTCCAGATTTGGCCATCAGCGATTTGTTCCTTTTTCGTAGACTCAAAAAGTTGCTGGCTAGTTCCTCGCATATGGAACTGTCTCTGTCAAGTTTTATCTTCAGGGAATCAGGTGGTCTTCGTCAAAAAGACTTTTTTTGTACCTACATAATATGTATGTTTATCTTAAAGAAATTATTAAGTAATAGTCCCCAGTTCATTAAAAAAGGTGAATTTTAGTAATTAAACTTTATATATATTTAACGTTTGGCGACATAATGTACATATACATACATAATATGTACATACATAATGTATAATGTATCTGTGAACCATTTGGCCAATTTGTTTTTTTTTTTTTCAGTATACTATAGGTATGTTATAGGTTAGTCCTAGAAAATCCTTGGTCTTAACGCAAAATTACATTTTCCTTGAATACTTTTATATTAATTGAGAATTGTACGAAACAAAAAGAGAGTAGGTAGGTACTAAAAATCAGACCTGCTTTATAAGAGTTCATAATGTCATCAGATGTTTCATCCAAACAAACTCAGATGAATTGCAGAAGATAATGTTTAATAATATGAAGAAATATGTATAAATCAATTCAGGAAAGAAAAAAAAAATTAATACATCTTGCACTACATATAAGTTTATCTTAATGTACGGTTGTCAATAAATAACAAATATTTTTGTCTGACATTTATGAACATATTGGTCGGCGTATTTTTTTGTATTTAATACCAAGAACTTCTAAAGCTACAGTATAGGCAATTTTTATTTCATAAAAGATCAAAAGGTTGTTGTTGAGCGCTTTCCAGGCTGTACATTTATTTTTAATTAGAAAAAAGTAAACTCATAAATTTGTACATGCTTTGCACTTGCACGTTAAACCGTACTTCCTTCAATTTCTGATTTTGCTGCATTCAAAAAATATGTTTGCGCAGTCTGTCTGACGAATAACTCAGGTCGAAGCTGAAGGCATGTGGATTACGTTCGAAATTCATAACTTGAATTTCAACTTATTTCATTAAAAAGAGTTCCTCAGGGTAGTCATTTAGGACCACTTCTTTTTGTCTTAGATTTTAATCATGTATTCCTCTTTGTATATACTATGTAGATTGTAGACTTTAAGTTCTCTTGAACAAAAATGTGTAACTTTAAAAAAGCTGATGTATAACTAGAAATATCAATCACATATTTTTTGATTAGTTTTGTGCAAGATGAATTTGAATACATTTAATGTCCATTATCCAAACTGATTGATACGGGGCCTTAAATGTCTAGTAACTCCTCTAACTTTAATAGTAAGTATTAAGATCACTGCCTCTTAGCGTGAAATACAATAAATTATATCAAAGTAAAACACAGAAAACATTGTTTTTTTATAATAATATTTTATTATTAACCATTTTAATTTCTAAATTGTTTTGCTGTGCCTTTTACATAGATATAATTGCAAAATATTCGCAATATTCAATTACAGCTACTTAAAAGTTTTAACTAAATGAAAAATATTCACTTCTTTGTATTGTTATAATAATTGTATTTGTTTAATTTACTTATATTTTATGCTTTGTTTTAAAATATTTCTAAGAACAATTTAATTATACTTGTATTTTGTGTGTGTTGTACGTAAATAAACTCCAAGAATCATTTCCTATAAACTACAAATTTTTAATTATTTATAATTATTGTGTTGTTTTTGTTTTTTGTTATTCACAACTAAGAATATTATTTATGTATGTAAATAAATGTACGAATTGTATTATTGAATTGATAGAGAGATATTATTCCGGTGATTATGCTGCAAGATGATTTATGATTATGATGATAAAGTCGTTTGTATTGTATTTTGTTTAATAAATTTTATTCATGTTTCTAATACATGTTTCATTAAAAAAATGTGTATAATTTTATCTATTGAAAAATATAATTATCATTATGTATTTTAAAGCATTTAATATAAGTTTTTATTTATTTATTTTTTAATTTTAACTTTCATATTTATAGAATACAATATTTCACATATAAATAAATAGTGTATTTTTTGAGTTTTTTTTTTGTTTTTGGTTTTTTTTTTTCTTTAATTTGCGTCCGCTTTTTTGTCTTCCAGCCTCATAAAGGAAAATATATTTTTGAGGCCATTTTTTTTATTTCTTCTTTTTTTTTGTAAATAGGGGGTAATAAATAGGGTGATCAATTTACAACAATAAAAATACTTAGTATAATAAATTCTCTAAAAAACGGACAATTTCATTGAAACTTTTTCTTCTCTCTTGTGTTCCTAAGAACTGAGTTTTTAATAAGTGTTCTCTTTTGTTTCGAGTTAACTTTCTTTAAAAAGTGTGTGTTTTTTTCTTTCTTTAATTTAAAATATATATTTTATATATATGAAAAAATATTACATTGTATTTTTTTTTAATTTGTTTTCTTTAATTTTTTTTTTTCTTATAAAAGCACTTAAGATGATACATTTATGGTTTTGTTTTTTAATATGTTTTACTATACACAAATTTTTTGAATTTTTTTTCACCTGAATTTTAGAATTTTGTAGTCCGAAAAGTTTTGTCGAAGTTAAAATGTTTAAATTTTCATTTTAATTAATAGTTGTCTATTTTAAGTTTACTTTATAGTAAACTCTTACAATTTTTTACTTGCCAAAAGTTTTTTTTGTCAATGCCAAAGATTTTAGTAGTTTTTTGTGCTTTGTAAACGGTAGTTCATCATGTTATATTCTTAAGTACCTTTTCCCAAGGAAATTTCAATTTTTAAAATGATTTTTGATATATTATCTAACAATTTATATTATTGACAAAACATTGAGCAAAGAAATTAATTTTACAAGAAACAGCAATAATGTAATAAACTTTAATTTGTCTATATAAAAATGAAGGATTAATTAAACTAAATCTTATATTTGTTTTATTCACTGCTGTATAGCTAGTGCAGCATTCAAGTGAATAAAACGATCAAACTCACTTTATACATATGTACATGTATAGCCAGCATAGCTGCCATTATTTTTGCTGAGTTCTTTTTCACCCTCAATCAAATTGTTGTTGTTCGCTGAGAGGAAATTTTGCTGCGCTAGCTATCCAGCAGTCAATAAAACACAGTTAATGGAACACAATATTTTTAATAATTGGATGCAAAATAAGGAAGAAATATTCTGTGTTGTTAATAAAATTTCCCTGTAAAATATCCCCATGGAAACGTCAGTTTTGAAGTCCAAATTTTGGCTATTGAATTTAAATAAGAGAATTCCATGAAATTAATTAATTAATTAATCATCAAGAACTAAGGACATTAACAAACATAAAGCTTATCAGTCGTATTTAAAAACGTTTCAAAGAGGCTGCGAAGAAGAGTACTTCCCAACCCAAAAATTTGTTTAGAGATAAATGAATGTAATGTGGGATAAAAGAAGTTGCTTAGACGTATTTTTGTATGTATGGATTTACGCAACGTTTAATAGAGCTTTAAGAATTTAAATAACGCGTTCTTATAAATACGACTATCAGCCCTATTATGGATATCAATTTGATAGTCGATAGTTTCTATCAATTATTTGATAGTTTGGTATTATGGCTATCAACTTAAAATTTTAGATCGATTTTGAATGTTTCATTGTGAATGCTTCTTTTTTTTTGTTTGACGTTTCAAATTTACAAATATGTAAGTGTTTGTTTGTTGTCGGCCACCAAAAGAATAGTTAGTTCTTTCCGCAAAAATGTAAGTTCTTTTTATTTCTAACAAATTATTTTGTTTCTTAAAAATAAATTCATTTGTTTAGGAACAGAACAGTAAGCAATAGGAAGCAATTACAAAGAATGGTAGAACTAATGGAAGAAAGCCCTGCAGTTGCGAGAAGAATGCTTTCAAAGGTGGATCTTGCAAAAAAGTGGGAAGCTATTTCAGTGGAACTGAACAGCTTGGGACCTTCTCAACGTGACTCTACAACGAATCTACAACCAATTTATATTAGTCAACTTAAGAATTTATAAAGTAATTTCTTACATGTGTTCGTCCAAATCAATAGGGTTTGAAGAATCCCTTAAGGCTCGGCGAATTTTTATTTGCTGGTTTACTTCATCATAACTCCCTTCAAAAAACAATTCTATGGAAGTCATTATTATTTTTAATTTTTCCAGTTTTAAAAATCACAAATAAACTCGTTTGGTTACGTATCACTCACAAATTTGTGGTTGATACGTAAATTGATGTGTATCTACTTTGTTGATATCCGTAATACCGAAATATCATTCACAATAACGATAAAATCTAATAAAATTCACAGTCGTATCAACTAAGTAGATAGTTGATAGTCATAATACCAACTCATTGATTTGGTTGATACGTATCAAGTATCGAGTTGATAGTTGATAGCTGTAATAGGGCTGTATATAAGAGATTAGGCTATTTTTAAGCTGCTAGGTATTTAGCCCCAATACTGCTTAGCAATCGAATACTTGTTACGTTTCCTGAAAGAAACTGTCACAAAGAAAGGAAATTTTATTTTTAAAGCAATAAGGGGAAAATGTACATTAATTCGAAGCCAGTTGTGTAGAACATCAGAATCCACATGAAAAAAGACTAGAAAACAATCATATTTTCCCCCAAATTCGTTATAGAAATATTTGTTTAAAAAAAATACCTATATGTACATACATATTATTATTATGTATGTATATTGCTAGTATGGAAAAAGTCGAATCTTGATTTGACACTTCATATAAGAATAAATAAAACGTTTGGAGGAAATTTTACTAAATTGACTTAATTTAACACATTCGTAATTCACAAGTAATAAAAGTCACTACTTGCAAATACAAGTCCAACAACAACTTGAC
Organism: Scaeva pyrastri; assembly: GCA_905146935.1. Taxonomy (NCBI): domain Eukaryota; kingdom Metazoa; phylum Arthropoda; class Insecta; order Diptera; family Syrphidae; genus Scaeva; species Scaeva pyrastri. Next base: position 80,108,244 of record LR989927.1, read on the forward strand.
CCTGTTATATAACATGAAACCAATACACATAAGTATTTAGAATAAAAGACGAATTAAAAAGTAAATGCCAAACCCAATTGAAATGATCATTTTAATTAGTTAAACTGCTGTCTAACATTTAGACGTCAGTTGAGCTTGTGGATAAGACTTACATAACTGAACTGTCAAATTATATATTTTTATACATCAGATTTACTAGCTCCAATGAAACAGAAATTATGGTTTTGTAGTCATTAGATATTGGGTGGTATTGTGGTACCCGATCGGAAACGAATACTCTCCGATTTGTAAGAAATGTACGAATTTTTTATTGTCGGGCACACAAATCGGAGAAACTTCCGAAACAAGTTTTGACATCAAAATCAATTTCGCGCAAAAACGCATACCATTCGACGCGTCGCTTGTCGGTGTGAATTCATATTTTTTCTTCCGATTTCTCTGACAGAAAAACAGTGCGGAATTTCATTCGGCAAACAAATTTCAAGATGGAGGGAAAACAAGAATTGCAAAGGCGGGATTTGTAAGTTTTTTTTTATTTTGTTTATTGTTATTTTGTGTTTCTAATTTAGTTTATTTTTTTAAAAAGAAAAAATACAAAACAAATCAAATGCAATTTAAAAAATTGGTTGAATATATGCAATATGCATACAAAACCAGGTATTGTGAGAAATTTCGTGAGTCGACAACCTGAGGAATCAAATTTATTTTGGACAGATTTAATGGTTGAACTGTTTTTTGTTCAGATCTTTCTGCTTCTAAATATACTGCTGCGCTATCCATGTTTGTTTTTCTATTGAATTTTGACACACGTCAATATTTCTTCTCCGATTCGGTTACCACAAATACAAAAAGGAAATTTTCCGATCGGTTACCACAATACTGAAATTCCTTACCGTTATTCTCGAAATTTATCATCGTTCAGTATGTTTAGCTGAATGGTTATACGCTAAACCCTAAGAAAAATAAATTTGTTTGTCCCTCTTATAAAAATAAAATAAAAGTTACAATTAAGTAAGGTTCAGTAACTCATAGTAAACTGAGAACTTAAATTTTCGTTTTCATCCAAATGTGTGTGTGTAGAATTTAAGTGTTGCCAGATTCAGAAGGGGTAGATATATAATGGATGCTGTGAATTACTTTCACTGCTCTTTTCATTTATTTCTTAAATTTTACTGCATATTATATAATATATGTATGTATGTATCAATATTAAATTGTTTGTTTCATTTTTGTAATTATTGCAAGGTTAAATTTGTTTGCATATTTATTTATAATTTTTACGTATTATTCGGAATTGTTTTTTTTATATTTTTATTTTAAATAAGTTTTGTAAATAATTTCAAACCCTGCGATATTGAAGCTTTTTGACATTTTTTTTTATTATTTAAAATTTTATTTTCGTTATTGGCACATTTTTTTTTTATTTGTTCTTATTGTGTATTCATAAATTTATTTTCATATTCACATTTGAAATGCATATAATTTTTATTTACATTAACTGTGTAGTTCATCAATACAGTAAGCTATTCGTATGTAACTTTTGTTAGTTCATTTTGTTGATTACCCTTTGGTTGATACTTCTTCGATTTCATGAGATGTACAAGCTGAAAAGCAAATAATAAGTGTTCACAAAATGAAACACAATTTTTTTCCTATGCATCATTTCACTTATGAACCACATTATTTTCAAACAAAAATTAAATCATGCTACAGTCATTCACAAAAATAAAATGTATAGCGTTTCCTTTTATAAGATAATTAGTATGGAATTAATATTTTTTAATTTTTTTTTTTTAATTTGGATGTTAACAGTCAATATAGATAAAAGTCTTACTACGATTTCTTCTCATCAGTCTTAGATTCACATATTTGTTGAATACTGAAAATGAATAACGGTACTCAAATCTATGTCCAATTGTAGTATCAATATAAAATAATAATGGGAGACCAAAGTTTAGTACGTACTTTCAAAAATCTACATGGATCGTGTCATCGACAATATTGCATGACCTCCACAAATTGTTTCATCAGCCCTAACTATTGGCAAAACCCTTCGTTTAAAATAAAAATTTAAAACAAGGAAAGATCGTAGTAATAGAATTTTGAAGGTGAAAGTTACTGTTTTAATTTGTTTTGTAAAACAATCCAAGAAAATTGTGATTTTTAACTTGAATATTTCGAAAAAACTATCCTTCGAGGCACTTGTGAGTCCCTTTCCCGAAGTCACTGCAATTAAAACCCTCAGGAAAGTAAGAGGCCGAATCCCTAAAAGCAAAACTTGTGTAAATTATGCTAAGCAAACGGTTCCAAAATGCAAGCAGATTGTTCCTAAACCTAGTGCATTTTTTGTTCATACGCAAATGCAAATGTCAAAAACATCTTGTGTACTTCACTTGCATTTGCTTTGCGTTTTTCGATTTTGAAAAGTCTAAACTGTAAAACAAGTTCACTTTTTATAGATCATCTTGTGACATTTTTGTAAGTTCCCCAAGATTTTGTTTTTGTTGAAATTTGTAGTCAACCTATGAACAATTCCAGTTTCTTAAAAACATTATTATTTTCATATATGTATGTATGTACATAATTCACAATTTAAGAGAAACTACCTCTGGGTATTACCATCCGTTTTTACAAAACACATACGTGGGAAAATGTTTTCGAGCACTTACATTTTCAACTCGCTAGCGTTATAACTGAATATTTCGATTCGCTAGATTTGACATCTATAGAGAGGTTTACATTAGTTTCTCTTAACGCACATAGTGGAATATGCTGCGAAACGTTCTTTTGAGTACAAAAATATTTTTTACTACATATTATGTACATCGAAAAACAAAGCACGAAAGCTTTAAAAGATAATATCAATTAGAATAATTATTCAAATTATTATTATTCAAAAACGTAAAAATAAAGAGAAAAACAAAATTTATAAAAATGATGTACTTATACATGTACCTATATTTGCAATTTATTTTTTGTCGCAATATAATATGAAACTTTTTTCATATACATTCTTTTTTGTTCATATATATATTTAAATAAAACTTTCTATACTTAACATGTTAAAATTTGATTATGTTTTCATTTATGTGTATGTTAAAATTAAAATAAAAAAATTATATAAACATTAATAATTGAAGTGCAATTATTGAAAATAAAATTAAAGCAGATTTGTAATATTTACAATAAAAATTTAAAAGGAGAATAAAAAAAAATACTTAAATAATAAATGTAACAAATATATGTTTAAAAATGTACTGATATACATATATGTTATGTGTATTTTTTTAATTCATTTCTAAGATTTTCTATTATCTAATTAAAACTTGGATTAAAAATGGGTAGATAGCTTACAATAAAATTATATTTTTGTTTAAAAAGACACAACACTAACAAGTTAAAATAATGTTTTTTATAAAAACAAAATTATAAAATAAAATTTTAAAATATCTAAAAAGTATTCAAATAAAATTATACAAAATGATTTAATCTTTTTGGAAGCAGTTGAAAGAAAATAAGATGCTTTCCGCACTTTTAATAGGTGATGCTGTTTTTTGTTTTCTATAGTTTAAGTTTATAAAAAAATACAAGTTAAAATAAAATTTGATTTGTTTTAAAGAATTTTGCATCAAGAAGAAAATCTAAACAGCCAAAAATGTTAATTTTCTTAAGGATAAATTTTGATTAATAATAAAAACATGCAAAATGCAGGGTGTAAAAATAATTAAATCAATATTTACAATTGAAAATCTTAAGAAGAATTTGTTTGAAATCAAAAAGATTCGTAGTAAGAACTCAGTTTTAATTACCTTTCGTATTTCTAATACAATATTTTTTTCAAATTGTACGATCAAATTGGGATAGGTTAGTATATTTGTTTGAATTTATTGGTGTTGTTTTTGCTGGGATGATTGACTCTGTTGTTGTTGCTGGTGATTTTGTTGACTATGATGTTGTTGCTGTTGTTGTTGTAATTGTTGTTGTTGCTGATTGTGCTGTTGTTGTTGTTCATAGTTTGGATGTTGCTGATGATCATTTGATGATCCTGAAACACGAAAAAACAAATTAAATCAACAAACATATAAAATACAGTATTTCTTTATAAATAAATAAATACAAAAATTTGGTAGCAAATGGAGTAGAAAGGGACTTTTTTAAGACAACTGGACAATTATGCTCAACAACGCAGATTAATTTAAAAGAACTTAAGTTTAAATGCTTTTTTTTTTTTTAATTTAAGATACTATTTTTAGTGATAAACTGGTACACTGCGGCGCGGCGTATACGCATTTTTTCCTATATTATCGTGAACTGTCGAAATTCGACATTTTTCGACTTTTTATTTCAAAAACAATTTGATCGAAAATGTTGAAGGAGAAAACATAAAACATGTATAGTATATATACATTATTTTTGATATTGTACAGTGGTCGCCAGTGCAAAAACCAAAATGACCCACAGTGTGTTAATCCGTGTCAAACATCATTTCAATGTTAATTTTCCGCTTTAATTGGAAGATCAGTTGAAATAATTGCAGTTTGTGGGATAAGGTCCTTTTCTCCTTTGAATTTTCCATTGATAATCGTCTCCATAATCACATTGTTTTCATTAGTCATGTCCTTCAATCATGAACCGTTGCACAGTTTTGTATAATTCAGATTTCAGATATTTTTTGCTTTTATCGTTTGCGTATGTTGTGAAATAACACACAAAAATCCACCATTTGCAGAAAACTCAAAACATTTGATCAATAGAAAATGACGCCTCTATAATTGAACACAACAATTTAAATCGGGAAATAAATACGCGCGTTAGGTGGCCACATAAACATTCTTAAAAAACAAAATCGTTCCAGTTTTCCTAAATAAATATATTTCAAAAGCAAAAAAATGAAAATTACACAACGGTATATTGAAAACACTCACTTTTTTGTATTATAACTCAAAATCACTTCACGTTTAAAAATTTAAATTGAAAACACATTTCAGAATAAAATAAAATAATTTAAGTTTAAAAAAAAAACTAAGTTTAAAGCAAAATTAATGATAATGGGAATATATTGTCTAACACAAAAATTTGGACATCTTTACTGTATGTATGGAAGTATCGATTCCGAAAAATACTTGCACATCCTCTAAGGCGCCTTAGTACATACTATAATTCGAGCATGTACGAAATCAAAAAATGGAAATGTAGAAAATCGTGCACCTTAAGTATAAAGATCTAGTTGAAACAATGCCAAAACTGTTAAAATATGTACCTATGTTCTTGATGTTGCAAAATTCCGTTTCTATAAATCGATTTAAATTTTTGTTATTTGTAAAGAATTGTTTGTTCGAATATATCTTTTTCATATTTTTATATAGAAACCATCTACTGATAAATATCTACAAAAGGCAAAAAAAACAAATTGAAATCGCTACTTAAATACGCGAGTTAGGCGGCCACACACACATTTTTGAAACTCATTTTTATATATATAGAAGATATGTAGATTTTAATCGAATACATTTTAGAATGATAAATTTTATACGGTTTAACGAAACTGGAATTATATCAAAAATAATGAAACCCACCTGTATTTGTTTCACTAGGGGTAGCTGGCCCAGCTGAATGTGGTGTAAAGCTGCCCATTTGTTTTTGACGTACTTCTCGTATTTTCAACTGTAGATCTTGTTTCCTTGGAAATATGTCAATGTGTTTAGTCTGAAAAAAAAACCAATTTATTCCAAAAATAACCACAATTTAAAATCCTTTAAAGTAAATTACATGAAACGCAATTGTTGCTTGTGTTGAAGGGAACATTCCATGCTCGCTAAAGAACTGCAATACCAAACTACGCCTTTGTTCAAGGACTTTTCTATGGCCTTTTTCACTTGCATCAGAACGTGCACTTTGTAATGGCGTTTGTGGAGTTCTTGGTGACCTTCCAGCTGGATTTGTCTCCATTTCTATAAGAATAATTTGATGTAAGGAATATTTATTTTTATAAAATAAAAATCAATCACAAACCTCTCAGCTGATCGATATTAAAATCAGGTCCAAAGAATCGTTGCATTGGCATTTCCTCTGTGGATTCATCTTCACTATCTAAAATTGAATTCAAACCATTCTCTTTAAGAAGTTCGTTTATAAATCATAGTCGAATAGAAACTTACGAATTTTTTGCACAGGATTCTTTTTTCGATAATTTGTTCCATAAACACGTGGTGATGATGGCACTGATATAGCACTTGGCGATTGACAATCTTCTGGTTTAAATTGTGGCAAAGCTTGGTATTTCTTTTCAAAGTCAACTTGTTTGAGAACGCTACAACAATAGTTGTTAATATAAATTAGCCTATTTCCTCTAAAATTAACTCACTTATCCATATCATCGTTTTTCTTTTTCAAAAGATTATTTTTTTGTGGAGATTTTGGATGTTCATCGCAACTGGAGGTTGATGATGTTGGTGTTGGGAGAGCAGTTGACAACAACGTTGGGGTTGCGGCAGTTTGCGTTATCGTAGTAACAACTGTTGTTGCATCAGTACTGCTGGCAGTGGAATAATTGACAGATGTCGTTACTGTTTCAGCTGCCGAGTGTGATGTTGAATCATTTTTACCTACTACAAAAAATCAATACACATAAGTGTGATGCACAGTAATAATTTCAAAATCTCTGTGTAAAAGATAAACTTACACATATTTTTTCGACGTTGTAATGGGGCCCGACCTAATTGAGCTGGAGTTGGAGCTAATACAAATTGTTGACCCTCGGAGTCATCATTATCGTTAGTTTGTTTTTCAATTTCTGAGTCTGATTGTGGAAGGCTTCCTTTCGTATCACCAGAGGATTGAGGTGTTGTTGGTAGTGATTTATAGCCAGGTGACATGGGAGTTGTTTCTGAAACTTCAATAAATTCAAGGACAGATTTTGATTAAGTGTTTACAGATAAAAAATTCTAGTTTTGGTTTTAAACAGAGTTGCAAAGACTTAGATTTTTTTATAGACTGTATTAAATGATTAATTGATTTATTTTATAATTCCTGGTACTCATACCAGCGTAAGGAGAAGAACAAAGATAGGACAGAAGATTTCGGTGTAGTGGACGATTATTATTTTCCACGATGGAAAATATTATTTTCACGGATGAAGGTTAGAAGAAACTGAAGGAAATAGAAAAACCACTTCCTAAAGGTGGACTTGAATTCACAGCTTCATTTACTTTTAAATTGACTTTATTGATTTTAAAAAATTCAAAGTTACTGAGTCGAACTTATTTTGAATCAATTGACTTCTTCAAATCACTTTTTGTGTAAGTTGATGATGGATTTTTTCTTCAAAATCATAGCGATAAAACAAAAATTGTACAAAAATCCGTTTTGAAACTTAACCATACTAACCCATATTATTCGAAGTAAACAGTATTCTTACCTTGGCTATATCCCTGCAACAATATGGTATTTAAAACAGCACTTTGCTGTTGATTATTCGGTGTTTGTTGATTGGTGGTTTTCTTAAATAAATATTGCACTGCTGGTGTGGCCGAATTATTATTACTCATTGGCACTGCATTTGGAGAACTCGGATTGATTTTATTTTGTTGGTCATCATTCCCATGCATTGGTATAAAGGCGACCTAAATCCAAGACAAAATTTAATAAAAAAAATATGAATAGAAGCATAATAAAACCAACCTGATGATTTGAATATAACATTATCTGTTTCTGTCCAGACTTTGTGGTTACAATTTGGGCTGTTGGTATAACCGAGGATGAAACAACACTTGTTGGTGGGGCCGATAGTGGTGAAGCTGTTGTAGGCAAAGAACACGAAGAAGATAAAGAAGAACATGAGGAAGCCGACGAGGAAGGAGTTGCTGTCAATGAAGCTGCATTTAAAGCAGTCGAATTAATCATTAGAATCGATTGTTTGTCATCGGAATTAGAATTGAATGTTAGTTTTTTCATTGATTGCATATCGCTAATGTTATTTAAATTGTTAGTGGTTAAAATCCTTGCACCATTTGTTTTAGTATTAAAAAGAGATACATTAGTTGTTACCCTACAATTATTATTATCGCCATTGCAATTATTTATACTACTACTTCCATTACCACCACCACCACTACCCGAACTAACAACACAAGAGTATGTTGCATTGGTGTCATGTGCATTCGAATTCGCATTCGCATTCACTGCTGCCATCGTCGATGTATTTTTTGTTTGAATTAGAAGAACTGCTCCTTTGGGACGATGTTGGTGCAGAGTCTGTTTCTGGATTTTAATTGAGTCCGATTGTTGAACTGGGGATGATTCTTCTTCTAGTGTTGTGCCATCAAGAGCGTCAAGAACTAATGCATCGTAAAGCACAGAAGTAGATGGCAGGACTGTATTTCCATTAGATGGTTGTTGTTGATCATTGTTGTGTTGTGTAATGTTAGTCGTTGTTGTGTCATTTTGGTCAGAAGAATTTGGCAATTGGTTAAGGATCAAAGGACAATTGTTAGTTGAGGTTATGACAGTTGGATTAGTATGATTTTGTGTATGATTATTATGGGATGATTGGAGGTAGCTTGAGATAGAACCTTGCCGAGTGTGATGAGTATAGCGTTGCTGATGGGAATTATTGTTATCATGCGATGATGAATTACTACTATTTCGTGCAACAGTATTGTTATTGTTATTATTGTAAGAAGTTGACAATTTTGTCTGATTTTGGTCGAGAACATCGATTTGTTCCTGTTTTACTTTACCTTTAGCTGATTCGGAAAGCGAATTGCCGCCACCACTTGACGGTGGTCCTAAGAGTGGACTACTCACATAGTCCGTGGAAGAACCTTTCACATTGAATGTAAACACTGTTGGACCACCACTAACAGTGAAGGGAGAAATTTGTTCTTGTTTGATTTTTTTTTCACAATCTTCTTGTTTGATAACAAAACTGTTATTGTTGTTATTTGAGGTGCAACCATCGCTTGGTTGTTCATCCAATTTCGTACCTTTTGGACTAATGGGCATGGTTTTGAAAGCACCACCTGGAATAAGATTATTTGTTTGCATTATGATTAAACTAATAAAGCTTCTGATCGTCTTTTACCTGTGGGTTGGAATGGTGTTACTCCAATAGGGTTCTTTGGGCTACTGTATGAGTACATGGGAATTTGCTGGTAGCTCAGTATGTTGTTTTCGATTGGCCGTTGGGCTTTAATTGGTTTTGGCTTCAATGTGATATCTCTTTCTGAATTAGAAGTGGTTGTGTTTGAGTTAGCAGCTCTTGATTGGGCGTTGGACTCATTTTGTAAATGTTGCTGCTGTTGTTGTTGTAGTTGTTGTTGTTGTTGCTGCTGCTGTTGTTGTTGTAGTTGTTGTTGCTGCTGTTGTTGTTGTAATTGTTGTTGTTGCTGCTGCTGTTGTTGTATTTGTTGTTGCTGATTTTGTTGTTGCTGCTGCTGTTGTTGTTGTTGATGCTGCTGTTGTTGTTGATGCTGCTGTTGCTGTTGTTGTTGATGCTGCTGTTGTTGCTGCTGAAGTTGGTCCTGCTGTTGCTCTATTTGTTGTTGTTGCATCTGCTGTTGTTGATTCTGGAGCTTTTGTTGTTGATGTTGTTGTGATTGAGAGATCTTCTGTTGTTGATTATGCTGCTGTTCTTTGCAAATGTTTTCATGAGTTGCATTATTATTCTCTTGCATCTTTTGCATTCGATTTTGTTCATTGACATTAGAATGTTTCTAAGGAATTATATTTTCATTTGGTGTATCAAATACTTTTAATACAATAAAACTTACATTCTCAGCACTGGTTCTATAATCAAATACAGAATCCTCCATATCGGAATCAGCAACACGTTCACGACATTTCAGGTCAATAAGTTTTCCTGAATCAGAAGCATTGGGTTGCTCTTCAGCGATTACCATCTGAGAAGTTAAATTTCTTTAATCAAATATTCTATTGAAAAATTTTAAGAACAAACCTGTTCATCATCGGATGGAGCTTCTTCACTCAAGGCCTCCGTCTTCACGTGCACTTCGTCTTGATTGTAACTTGTGTTATTTTGTTTTATCGGCGATGTATCATCCATGTTATAGGCAGCAATTGTAAGTGGAATAATATCCGGACCAGGAAGAGGCATATCAGCTGGAGTTTTTGGACTCTTTTCATCCAAAGACGAATCAGGACCATCACCAGAGTCATTTCTCACTCTGGTCGCATCCCCTTTGGTAGAACTTGAAGATTTTCTTCGGTCCTTGGAGCACCATTTCCATTCTGGATGCAATTTAAAATGTGCATCTTTTACTGAACTCGCCAGTTCGTGGTATTTTGATTTTTCTTCAGGTTTCAAGGCATACCACCATTCACCGAGGATCTTACTCACTGTGCGATTGTCTTGATTGGGATGTTTTTTATGAACAAGCTTACGATGTTTTTTAGAGAATATCATAAAAGCATTCATTGGTCGGCGAATTTTTGTCTAGAAACATTAAATATTTGGAAACACGAATTGAAGTCGTTTCATTTTTTTTTAAATCAAATAAATTACCTTTGTCATTGGACTAATGGGTTCTTTTGAGTTATTTTGCAGTGAACTTAAAGATTGCGAACGCCTTTTAGCAGCTGCCGTTGCTGCTGCTGCTGTTGCCTCTGCGACATCGGTGTCTGTTCCTGTAGATTGAGGTGGTCGACAGGTATTGTTATTATCTGGTGCTGAGAGTGCTTCTCCTGTGCTAAAAGTAACCTGTCTGTAGCCATTACCATTTTTTCCCGATGAATTACTACTATGTTCGTATCTTTGTGATGATGGTATTGTTGGTTCAAAAACATCATCGTCCAGCTGATCATCACATTCATCGTGGGGTGGCATGGGCTCCGATTTTTCACTAACGGGAGATTCCATTGGGACCGAACAGGTCATCGATGTCGATGATGCCGATGGCGTTGCTTGTGTCGACTGTTGTTGTTGTTTCGCAGGAGAATTTATCAGTGGCAGGAGCGTGTGCCATTGAAACGTCGACCCATGGTTAATCCCTGCAAAAATATATGAAATTGTTGCTAGTAAGTTTTATTCTTGTTTTCAAATTTTATTAAAACGCAAATTTCTTTCCCTTTCTATATTCATCGAACACAATTAGGACTATGTTTAAATTAAGAATGTTATCTGGCAAAGCAGCCACAAACTAAGTATAAAAAGCAATGCTGTTGACCGTAACTAGATCAGTTGAAACGGAAAAAAGGGAGAAACCATCGAATTATGAGCAAAAATAGAGTTGTATCAACAGGAGAGAGGTTTCAGTGTTCTAGCAAAGGATTGGGTGAATATGGTTGGTAAAGTTGATATTCAAGGTACATTTTATACACTGCTGTGAGGTAAATAGTTAAAGGGGCTCAAAGCTGTCGATGTGGGAGATTATTTAATAAGAAGCATGCATCAGATGTTTGAAATTTTCTGAAATGTGCAAACTGCAAAATTTTTTCAAAGATATTAAAAAAAGGGTGGCTAAAGTTTACATCTAAAAAATCAGATACGTTGACGCCGTCTATAACGACCAGCCGCTTTTAACGACCACTTTTCCATCACTTGTTTGGTTTTCATACAATTTGCAGTAGTACAACGTTGCGTCGGATATAACGACCGCCGGCTATAGCGACCAGTTTTGCCTATCCCTTGACTGTCGCTATAAGCGGAGTCGACTGTATTAAAAGTTCCTGCAATAAACTTTTCATACATATGTATGTATATACAAGTCTGAAGAAACAATGTTCGAATTTCAGGCAGGCCCAATCTCTAAAAATATAATTTTCTTGAAAACGCAAAGGAAATTCAGTCCTGGATTAAATCTTTTATGCATCACACATTAAACTCCTGTACAAAAAAAAATCAACTTAATAAAATCCTAGGTACGTTGCCAATGGTAATAGGAGGAAAAAGTCCGAAAGAAGTTTTTATTCGGGGAAATTTCATTGCATCAGTTTTTGAGAGAAATTTGCAATGACAGCTTAAAATTAATAAGGTAAACCAAACTTTTCCCGAAATTAATATTAAGATTCAACTTTCAAGTTTGCTGTAATTCAGTCCCAACATTCCTAACCACTAACTGACCATCAAGAATTTAAACTCAAGGCGCCCCGCCGCGCCGTGCGGTCTACACAGCGAAAGAACAAAACTAAACCTGTAGGGGAACATTTCCAATAATACGAACTTCAAATGACCTTAAAATAATTTTTCGCTTTTTACACATCAATGAACTGTTTATTAAAATATAATAATTTACTAATTAAATAATAAAGTAATTAAAAGTAATGTTTGCTTACCGTTTTTTGGAATCGTTTTATCACTTGGTTGTTGAGGTGGTGCTGTTGTCGCGACCACAGGTTGTTGCATTTGTGACTGTTGAGTTGGTGCTACAGGTGTTACCGGTGGCAACACAGGCACCAGTTGAGTTGCGTCCACAATTACCGGATGAAATGTCTGATAACTGTTGGAAGCTGGTGAGATCCTTATTACACTGGTTGCATGGCCAACGGTCGTTTGCACTGTTGACTGTTGCTGCTGAATCGTCGATGACTGTTGTTGTTGTGGAGGTGGTTGTTGCATTTGTTGTTGTTTCTGCACTAACTGTTGCTGCTGATGCTGCTGTTGTTGTTGTTGTTGTTGTTGTTGGTGTTGCTGATGTTGAAGTGGCTGCGGAGGCTGGGGTTGTTGCTGTGTTCCCACCTGTGGTGCAGGTTGTTGTGCTCTTACCGACTCCGGTCGTATCACCTGAGAATATCCAACATTGTACAGCACTGGGCTGGGAGAATTCTTCCATTTTGCCGCTGATTCTGGTGGTGCGGGACCACCGATTGGTGTAAAGAAGTTTTGTCGATTTGATACTGTCACCGGCGAATGAGTTGTATTCATGGGAGAGGTGCCATGGTTGACAGGCGATGAAAAGGATGGAGTAGCCGACCGAGAGCTACTCAGCGACACTGTAAATAGGTAAAAGAAATATGAAAATTTTGATAAATTATGTATTACTAAAAAAATTAGATATAGTAAACGATTCCATACTCAAACATTGCAGATAAAGTTTTGTGCCTATGTCATATCCAGAATAAGAATTCATTGCGTTCATATTTTTAAGCAAAGTACTTATTTTATTTATATATTTATAGCAAATTAATTTTAGTTTCGCAACACTGATAAATTGTTTTTTTTTTTCCTTTTTCAACACACAAGCTACAGACTTTTGTTTATTCTTTTAACAACAAAATAGAAATACATGTACATGTATATTTGTGGCGATGCGTGCACGCTTTCACAAATGTCAGATTTTTGCATCCGCAAAATGTGTGGTTTTCTTATCGATTAATTGCGTGTGTTGATGGAAATGGTTTCGTTCAGCCAAAAATGCTGAACGCGTTCACTGCCGATCGGAAAAAAAGTTGATTATGATCAAGTGCCAAGTGGCCATCTTGGACTTTTGTGACGTCAGAAGATATTTAGTGGTAGATATGTATGTATATGGCATTACAGTTTTCTAATGTTTAAAGCTAAATAATATACACTGTGTGTGCTATACGCAAAATCAAAACCTTTGATTTTAATTCAAATAAGAATGCAGCACTGAAATAGTGTAAAAGGTATGCAAGATTGATTAATTTCAAGCACAAATACGTAATACACTAGCATAACGTGCATTTGAATAGTCTAGGTATATCTTAGTTAAGTTTAATTTTTTATATTTGTTTTCTATTTTGTTAAATCAACTAATATAATATTTTGAATTGAAATTAAAGTAATGGTTCAAAATAAATGATCTTTTATACCAATGGCCCATGATAGCGAATACAATCATCGTTGGCGAAAAATACACTTAACATAACAGTACGAAAATTCAACTTCTTTTAATTCGATTTAGATAATCAAACGAATGGGAATAATTGTGCGCGGGATTATGTACATACAACGTTTGAAAGCTTAGTTCAAGACCATCATTTTTGACTTTCTTCAAATAACGGTAAACCATGGGGTTTAGGAAGTAAATTACAAAAAAATATTATTCCAGTTTCTACTTTGTTTATTCAACTGTTTATTTTAGCTATCTCAATTATAAGATGGGCTGTAGAAGTATGGAACGGGAAATTTAAGCATGATTAACTTAACTGTTAAAATTTCAACAATTCTTTACCACATATTATGGTAATTATACAATAATATAGGGATGTGAATCTGAGGGATTTAAATTAATACGATCGAGACCCATAAGAAGCAGTCATTTCTTCTCAGAAGAAAAATAGTAGGGCAGGGCGATACAATACATGTTGGTTTACACTGCAGGAGAAAGCAAAAAGCACTATTACTGTACTTGTTTAACAGGACATCGTTGTACGATCAGTAGGTGTGCACATGTAAAATCGATTTTGTGGGATGTATTTTTTACCAGACATCTAAACATGTTCATTACCCCAGCCGTTCGAAGATCAACAAAGGAACTTAGGGGTAACTTGATACAATCGAGCATTCTTGATCGCGTATGAACTCGAAACAAATATATTTCGGCAGCACGTAACTTGAAACGAGTTTTATTGTTAAATATACTTAAAAATATCATTGTGAACAGTTTTTTGAAGTGTCAAATGCGATTTTTGGAAAGAAGAAAGGGGATAGAAAAAAATCTATCCTTTTCCTTCTTTCTGAAAATAATCCTCTCTCTTTCGAGAATTAATTCTTTTTTGCGCCAATGTAATCAGCCACTATAAACATTAAAAATCAGAAAGTGAGGATGAAGAGATATTTAATCCTTTTGGAACAAGAATTTTGTCCAAAATGGATATTGACTCAAAAATTTCAAGCCAGAAAGGCTTACTTTACTCGATAACTGTTTTCTGTCTAGTATTTTATTTTGTTTCAAACGTGCTGCGAATTACGACAGGATACTCGATTAAAACAAATTAGGTGCTGCCACAGCTCAATTGCACCGAATTAACTCGATTGAATGTTCCGGAGCATTCATCAAAATATAAAAAAAAAACTACTTTAATGACCAATGACTTGATTTTAATCCCATAGGGTATTTGTGGGGGGATTTAAAACAGCCGGTTGGTAGGCATTTCACAGAATTGTGGCTTGGTATTCAACACGAGTCGTCATTGACTAACAAGTAACAAGTGTCAAGCTGTCATAAAGAATAAAGGTGGAGCAACTTAATACTAATATGTTCTTTTAATTCGGAACTTTTAAGGTTTAAGTTTCTTTATTTTCAAACTGTTGTTTCTATATTTTATTACTTTAATTTTTGTTTTCCTTTTGTCCATAATAAATATCTGTATGTATGCAAAAGATTTGTTTGTTGAACTTTAATTTTTTTTTTCAAAAAACGTTTTGAAGCCACTTAGTTTCAATCGTGTTTAAAAACCGACATTTTTAATTATGTGCACTAGTCAAGATAGGATCATACTGAAAGGTCCAAAGAAAATTTTTAATAAAACTCAAACTACTTTTTAATTCAGGGAACATTTTGCGTTTTTATCTAAATATAGCCTTCAAACAATCCAACATTGATCCGATCAACAAAACAAAGTTTTTATTTTTGTTATAGAAACTTAAGTGTGAACATATCTACATATAATTTTCTATATACATTTTTTTGAAATTATTACAATTTTCGAAAACTCCTAGTTCGCAAATCATGTGAAAAGTAAAAAAACGAAAATTCTATGGACCTAAGCTATTTTAATAAATTAATTAGATTTTACAAGAAACAATGGAAAGTATTTAAAAAATTCATCCATAAGAAACATTTTCATGGAAATTTTAATTAAAAAGCAAATTCTAAAATTAATTTTTCAATCAGTTCCAAATTATCTGGTTGCATAAAAAGTAAAATCCGTCGGCACGAAATTTCGAATGCAGTTTTGCAGAGAATTTTTGCAGTCTTTCGAAAAAATTTATAATTATATATAATTTATTTATAACTAAGTTGTGAAAGAAAAAGTTCCCATAAAATTGGCAATGGGATAGAATATTTCTTTTGAAAAAAAAAACAAAAAAATTTATCGTATTGAATCTAACACTTACCAAGCATATTCGCAACATCAGTTTCTTCCTGATCGAATCGACCTGCTACTCGATAGTTCGGTGAAGTTTCCGAATCGCGGGAAGTCTCTTCATCAACCTGTGTTTTGCTGCTCGATCGACTACTAATATCACTATAAAACAAAAACAAAAATTATTTTTTTTTGAAATGTAAAACTTTTGAATAAAACTTGCCTTGGAAATCGACTTGGTCCAGTGGATCGCAATGTGCTACCTTTCTGATTCAAATGTCTCGAACAGTAACCTCTTCGTTGAGATTCTTTCAAACACGATTGATTTGAACATAACCGGCGCCATTGTTTTCCATTAAATTTCTTACGTACACCAGATTCCGATTGAACGACATCGCCCTTCTTAAAACGATGGGGTGTTGTCGCTTGAGATCTTAAAATAATTTTTCTAATTTATAATAAGACAACTTATATGAATAAAATAATATAACTACCTTGGAGTTGCTGGATGAGATCGTGGGGTGAGCCTCTGGTCGAGTAGACTAGAAGTACTGCCTCGACTTTGCATGCTGCTCCTCTTACTTCCACCTGACAGCTTCTCTACATCGCCGTCCATTGCGTAGCCACTTATTTCAACGCGTTTCAATTCATCGTCTGATTCATAATCATCGTATGATCTTTGACGGCGATGAATATCTTCCGTTGATGGACTCTGTACCTTGTTGGCCAAACTCTGCGACACTATTATGTCGGGAATATGTCCTTCATTGCCATTACCCGTTGTTCCATCACTGTTATTCAATATAGACGATGACTGAAAAGGCGATGTTGCTGTAGTTCGGTAATATTCCTCGTTATGCTGTAGAGTTGGCAGGACATGATGTATTTGCAGTGGAGCAGTTGAATTACTAGTAATACCACCATTGTTACTTACAGCTGTTGGGGTATGATGACCTCCGCCAGTATTGATTTTACCACATGGTTCGTATCTGGCAGTAACGAAAGCCACTTGATGAGAAGGTGCTTTATGTAGGACATCACCACGGCTTGTGTAAATTATATTGGTTTCGGAATTGTTTATAACAATGTGTCCGCTTTTGTTTATAATACGTTGGCCAGTTCTTCCTTCTAGAATATCGGTGTTTTGTTGTCCAATAACACTATTGCTGCGTGAGTTTGAGTATTTTCCAACTTCATTGAGTTCATCCCACCAAGGAGGTTGCAATAAACGTAGTTCAGCTCTTTTGACTGTCTTAATCTTTGAAAAAAGTGTATTTTTGTATACTTTAATGAAACATGAATGTACGCATGGTACTTACTATTTTTATAGAGTTTGGATCGCCAATTTGTACTGTAAATTGCTTGGTGTTCAAGTTTATTTCAGTCACAGAGCCCTCAATGAAGACATGGCCTGGCCGTCCTTCAACTTGTGTTCGAACGCAAACTCGGGTGTTAAGGTTTATCTAAATTATGTGAGAGAAAAGCAAATGAATTAAAAGACTTCTTTACTTTTTTATATTACCTCTGCTGCTGGAGGACTTGCATCTAAAATTACACTATATCGACCTGAAGCCAAAACATCTGTATACAATTTTGTGCGATTTTCGGGGGCATCAAATTCCACACACACCGAATTCGGTGTTGTTGATTCTGTTGGTCGAATAATACCCGAAGCATAATAGTTGCATAGTTTAGCCAAAACCCTTGTATTGGTCCATTCACTTAAATCTAGAACTCCAACTGATGATGGAGTGGTATTCTGTTGTGGCTGCTGTTGTTGATAAGAGATATTGTATTGTTGCGTTGTTGAATTCGATCGGCTGCTGCTATTGTTGTTGATTGTTGTTATGGTTTGTAGATTTTGGAATTTATAAGAATTTTGTGGGCTGCTGAATCACAACAAATCAATGTTAATGAATTTATATTTTATACAATATTACTTACCTCGCTATGATGATTTTCTTATCGGGGCTCTCCATGTTGGTCAGACGACCAATATTCTGAGTTGTGGGATTGCTTGGATGAGGGATAGATCTTATGAACACTGTTTCATTTGACGCTGTATTAGATGTTGGTTGCCAATTGGGTGCGGACACAATGATGTTGGTGCCGTTTTTTAGCGTCATGGATCCAGTCTCATTGCCATCGCAAACGCCACCTCCTTCTGATATGAGCAGCTGCTGAACTTTTGGATGATCCATTCTCTCCAGCTCAACTGGATCAAATTTTCGCTTTTTTGGATGAAGCCTAGGTGGTGGCTGCTGCTGTTGGAGATGCTGAGATTGTTGCAACAATTGCTGTTGTTGTTGCTGCTGTTGTTGTTGGGGGTGCGACTGCTGCTGCTGTTGTTGTTGTTGCAAGTGATGTTGTTGTTGATATTGTTGTTGAAGTTGATGTTGTTGTTGTTGTTGACGCTGCTGCTGCTGCTGTTGCTGTTGTTGCTGCTGCTGCTGCAACACTTGCTGATGCTGGCTTGTAGCCGGTATAACCATCTTGATTGGTGATGGAATATTATGTCTAGCGTTTTGGGCGTTCGACTGAACTATTTGTTGATTCGTTATGAGAACTGTTGTCGACGCCGACGCAGATCTAACCATTTTCGCAACATCGCCGGCGGTCTCGACTTCTGTACAACCAATGGTAGTTGAATTGAGTAGTCCACCGCCACTCCCCCCACCATTCGTTATAATAGCCGATTTGTATTTTGACGGATTAGCAGATTGCGTTGGGGACACAATGTAGATCTCATGGGCAGTTGTTGTTGCGATTGTTCCTACTGCAGCTGTTGAAAATGATAAGGGCTGCTTACGTTGGTAATTGATTGTGCCCACACTGCTTATCACGGAAGCTGGTATCTATAAAAAAAATCAGTAAATTTAGTTGTTTTTTTTTTTTCTATAATAGGGTAATTTTAAGTGTTTATTATACGATTTAACTAAAGACCCCGTTAGCCTCAATAAAAAAAAATTATTTTCAATATCACCCACTTTCTTTTAAGATTTTGAAATGATAATGTATACATTTTGGAATATGAGTTCCATTTAATAAATTTAATTCTAGTCTAAAAATTTTGAAAGTGATCTCCACTCATGTGGTATGGAAAATTTGAATGCCTTCGGTGACTTTTGCGAGAGAAATAAAGAAGAACAAGAAAAAAATCACGTTGTTATGCTTTATCAACTAAATGTTCCTGATTATTATCTGCTCCCAGATCTCAAACGAATAAGTACATTAAATATAACAAAAGCCTCATATTTGCGTGTCAATAATAATAATTGAAAGCAAAACCTTGGTATACTCGTCTACAGTAGCAACTCATAGATATCCATTCAATATATAAAAGATCAACAGTCGTCACTATTGTGACTATGTTAAACAAACAATGAAAACTGAAAACCCAAAAAAGATACCTACAGATAATCCCAGGCTGCGTCATGGAACGCGTGGGACGATATAATGGAAATTTATTCAACATAACATCATAACTAATCGAGTTCCAGCCAGTCGAAGCAACCAGTTTTCGATTGAGTCTGGAGTTGCACAATAATTTCGCGCCAAAGCGCTTGTCGTTGACTTACTATGAGCTGCGCTGCCGCTCCAAGGCATCGATGGAGTTCACTTCGGTCAGAAAAATCAAATAAAAACTACTTGCGCGTTTAGATAAAATTACGAATTTACTTTTTTCCTACTATTATTTGATTCGATAAGGCGCAGCGGCAGAGGCAGTGCCCTGCTGCAGCAGAAGCAATATCTAAAGTAGAAGTCCACACATAGTGAATAATTAAAATAAATTGTTAGCGATAAAATGGTCGTTTGTTGGCAACGAAAGTGGAGGTAGAGGAAATTCAAATGTGACCGTAATTTTTTAGCGGACTTCACTGATGAGGTATGATTACAAAAATTATTTATGAATATATTTGTACGAGTACATTCGTATGTACATATTTTTGCATCAAGCCTTATGAAAAATGTACTGCGTATGTATGTACAATGTATGTACATATATACATATGTACATACATATATATCGACTGAAGACGATTTTTACAACAACCTTTTTTATATTTATAAAAAAATTTTTATTTCAAAATACGTGACGTGGCAAAACATTTGTAAAATGGAATTTCATTTTGATAAATGCACACAATGTGTTTAGAAACTTTTCTCAATCTAGGTGTCTTTGGAAAGCTCTCAGTAATTTATAAAAATAGGGATCCAGAATACGAAAATTAATTAGTGACGCGTAATGCCTGGGAATATAACAATTTCGAACTAACTGATATTTCGAAATACTCTTGGATTTAATCATTTCTTTCTTGATTGATAATTTCTTTCATTTGGAGTTGATTTGTATTAACTTGGCACAAAGAAAAACCGCAATATGATTTTCGTGGTGTACGGGAAAATCATTTACGAGGTTTGAGACGAATTATATTTTATAACCCATTGCAGTCCTAATGTTTTGATACTACTGTTTATGTTTTGATATTCCCTAAATGGTTAATAAGGAGGAATGTGTTTCACCATTCTGGCTTATTGGCAACTAACAAATCTTGGGGTTTGAACTTGAAATGAGGCCTTCGAACAGCTAAGGTAATTACGGAAATAGATTACAGTTTTTGTAAGGTGAAGGTGATACAATATTTAAAGAGCTGTTAATGGAGATGTCCGGAGCAAAACGGCAAATCCTGAAGAGGTGGTGCGTTGTTTTACTGTTAAATGTTGGTTAAAGTTTGACACTAGTGTGTTGAATAAAATAAGTACATAATTTGACTTGCTGTTTTGAATTAAAATTTTGTTTTTTAAATAGAGATGCTTTTTTTATTTTTCTTTGTGCACAACGCTTTCGCTAAAATAGAAATGATTTGAAATGTGAAAAATAACATTCTTCTAATGAATAAACAAATTATCCATAATGGGAATTGTTTTAGAAAGTTTATGACAATTGTTTCAAAGTATGAAACGATGCGAAAACGAGTAAAATTCAGAGTTTGATATATATTTTGTTTTCAAGAACTTTCAATAGTGCCAATTATAATCAATCCGTAATCTGAAAATCAAATTTAAAAAAAAACATACATACATGCATCTTCCGGGTCCGATTTTTTTTAAAGAAATTGAATTTTTTGACATATCGGTTCAAGCGATTGAAAATTTATTTGCAGTTCTAAATAAACATCAACAAAGGATAAATGAACCGAAAACATTTTCCTAGTTGAAATACTGCCAACAAAAATTTTCAAATAACTATCTGATCTGCCATTGGAATTCTATGAAATTGAAACACAAATCAGTAGAACGATTTTCTCCATTGTTTGATATAATAACATCAGCTGTTTAGGGAAATTAATTTCTGACAGGAAAATATAAAAATGTAGTTTTAGCAAAAATATTTATTGTGCATTTAAACTTTGAGTGATTTCTTAAACCAAAAAAAGCAAAGTCCTTTCAACCTCAACTTTTATTTGTTTCCTATGTGTCATATTATTTGGTAATTAAAACTGAATGGTTTTTCTGTGTCAATTTTAAAAATGGCAGCTAAAACTTGAGAGAACTGACAGGTAATGAAAACATATGTATTTTTAAATGTTTAATAACTAAGATAAGGGCTAATTGCGCAATCGTAGTGCAGACATTTTATTTCATCGATTTCGGTGGATTAAAAAATATCAAACGTGGTTTAATGTTCGTCTAAATGTCTTACACCCAGTGAACGTTTAAACTTCGGTTTAAAAAACAATTAATTTTAAATAAATATTACCTGAATTTTTTTTTCCGAGTCGTTGTAAATCATTTTTCCTCAAAATCCTATTCATTGAAATTTAAATATAAGTTTTGTTTGCTGGACTACAGTTTAAACGGCACAATACTCTCGGTTAACTTGAACTGTGTAATAAACTGAGGTATCTATTTTCCTTTATTTATTATACAAATCAATCATTTTTCTAGTGGAATTCTGTAGGGGAGTTTTAATCCTTTCATTCAACTTAGTAACAAAAAGGAGGGATAAGCCTTGCAATTCCTAAAACAATGCAACATGACACACCCTAATAAAGATAATTAGGTACATAAATATGTATGTATGTATTTGCTTGTAGGTAAATTATTAAGATTATTTTCAAATCAATCAATGTTTAATAAGACAAAAGACAAAATGGAGGTAATAAAAATTAAGTTGAAAGTCATGTTTTTTTTTTTTTACTAAGAATGGAAGAAAGAAACCTAGTATGAGAATTTTAAAAAGCCGTCATAGTTGTACGATGAATGTATGCATGACGTGCACCTAAGTATTTGTTTCATAGTGACTCACAGCTCAGTCACAGCACAGCATCTCTTCATAACATTCTAATCGTAGTTATCGTACTTAGTATCAGGACCGGGACCAGGAGTACTATTTGCGCGGTTGTACTTGCGCTACGGCCGCCTCTAGTGAGAGGTTACTGAACTGACACCGCCACATATCAGCAATATGATGCTGTTCTAGGCTTTTTTTCATATTCAAGTGTGTGCAGCAGCGAGCGTTGTGTGGTGTCAGTGGTGTGTGAAAAAATATACTCCTGCTGTGGCTGGTTTCTGATTTTTTTGAGTCATCTGTTATATTTAGTAGACAAAAAAAAACAGTAAGAGCATTTTACGACGGAATGGGAAGTTGTGGATGTAAAGTTGGGTGCTACACCGTGATAATTGTGGGTGAATCATGTTCGTCAAGTTAAACAAGCTTTTACATTGCAACCCTATTAATTGTCAATAAGGGTAGTTATGTTTTATATTGACAATTTTGTGTTTGAGTAAGTTTTTTCCAAAATTTGGATACTGTTATCTAAAACTTATAAAACTTCAAGGAGCCACTGTTCGTCTGTTCCTAACGGCACAACGAGAAAACACTAAGAACAACCGAGAAAAAATAATCAAACAAAACAAAAACTACTGAGGGCAAGATTTGAATGCGAAAAGAAAATATAAAGGAATATGCGATGCAAACAAAAACATAAAGTAGAAACGTATATTTTCGTAGTTTTCTTTAGTATTTTGTTTGTTGCTTTTGCTTTGATTTTGCATTCGGTATTGTTTTCGTTAGGTTAGCAACAGGGATAAATTAAGCGATTTACAGAAATTTAACGTTTGGTTTGGTTTTTCTGTATTTCTGTGTGTGAAAAAGAATACGCTAAAAAAAGTGCAATAAAGAATCCTCTTTTTCGTATTTATTATAGAATTTAATTGCAGCAGTGCTTGGTAAATATGAAGAGATCTATGGAAGATATAGAATAAATCTAGGATTATTCTGATGCCCCACGTGTAAGCTCAAAAATCATGTTTGGAAAATCTAGGAACTGTGTTCATTCTGAATGTATCAAATAATTTAATGTAATGATATACCCATATGTAAAGCCATGTCTTATCAAAACTGCAGCATAAAGCCATAAAGTTTTCAACATACCTATTTCGTCAGTTTTTTTGCGATTACAGGAAACTATGAATAAAAATATTCTTAATTTTCATCCTTAGGCACGATTTACATTTCCAGGGAACCGGTGAGAATTACAAATATGTATGTATGTATGTAAGCTTATGTATTTGATTTTAAAACACTGATAGACGTGCCATTAGGCGCTTTTTGAGAGCTAACTTTGTGTGATGTATATACATATGTATGTATTGTATGTACATATGTATGTATATAGAGAGTGATGGTGTTTGACAATTCAATGCTATAATGTTCTGATCAAGGTATGTACAATGTATGTTCAGAGCTTACTCGACATGACAAAATAACTTGAGATTGTCTGAAATCTCACTTTTGATCATGTTTCTCGACCACACTATTAAATAAGTCGTAAGTATGTTTGATAATTAATGAATAATTACTCGAATTTAACATAATGTATTTTTTGAACTTAAGGTAATGATTAATTGGATTAATTAAGTCTTAATTAAATAAACCCAAATTGGGGAATTCAAATTGCTAAACCACGGATCAAAAATTGAATGACGGTTGTCCTAATTTCCTTATATCACGTTAAAAATATCAATCTTGTTCTATAGGAAAAAAAATTATTGAAAAATACAAATTTCCTGGGATTGCGGGAATTTGATCAAAAACTGCAATGAATTTTGACATAAGATAAATTTATGAGAAATTCACCACAATAGAAAAAAAATTCAAAGAAAACAAATATTTCAAAAAAAAAAAAAAAATACAACATTAAGTGATTATTTTTTCTTTTTTTTACAAACTGTAATTTTTGTTGACGACGTTACAAACTGTACAAAACAAACAAACAACTCACCTCATCTTCTGTATCGCATTGGTCTGTATCATCGGCAGCCGCAAGAGGCGTAAATAGTTGAGGAATCGATTGTGACGGTGATTTTCCCTGATAACAGCTTGGTTTCTCGATGTTATTGTTTTTAATGTTGTTGTTATTGCTCCTGATGCCGTTTCCTGATGTGTTATAGATGATTGCGTTGCTAGTGGATGTCTTTCCACCGACAATTTCAGCATTTAGAACTGACGCTTTATAGGTATCCGTTTTCTATTTTTTGTTTTAATTGTTGGAAATGTTCAAAATCTTCAAAAATGTATCCAGAAGTCAAAACCGATTTATTTTTATTTAGTAATAATTCACAATTCGGGATCTGTGTGAAAAACAAAGAAAAAAGTTTTAATTATGATAATATGAACGCAAAAAGTGCTTTACAATAATTTTCTCTCATACAAACACATACAAATACTTAAGTAAATTGGCATCCGGTAGCGAAAGAAAATAATTTAACAATCTATATGGATGCACTAACGTACCGCCACTCTAGGATGTTAAATAATGTACAAAAAAAATACTGGGAAAATGCACAAGGCGAGGGCCTAAACATTTGTATTCCAAAGGTTTTTGCAACTGCTTCGCAATACTACTACTCTCCTATTGCTATTTCCTCTCTTCTTGTGGATTCTCATAATTTTTTCTATATGTACATGTTTGCTATCCAAATGCTGCGTTTTCAACACTCTTTTTTCCTCATTTCACGGTAAACATTGAAAATTGAAATAAAAAAAAAAAAATAATAACAACAAAACTCCACAGAGAAAGTGCAGATGATTCTTTTTCTCACTCGTTCGTAACTTGTCTGAAACCATAGCCACCCACCTTCCGAAGACCAGGGGTGAAGTTATTTTTTGTTTGTATTCAGGCGAAATCTAAGAAAAAATCAGCTGACAGATTTTGTTTTAGTAAGCGTATGCACAAGGCATTATTCGTAATTAAGTCATTACTTAGAAATACATACATTCTAACTTCTGCTCTGTCATTAAGATTTATATTAAATATGACAGTTTTTTAAGGTTTCATGTTTGTTATCCATTTTAAAAAGCAGTTGCTATGTAAGACAAATTCTAACAAAAATTTTAGTAAATGACAGCATATATGTACATACATTGAAATGTTCTGATAAAAATCACTTTGACATAAAACGATATTTATACACCCCAGTTTAAATGAGATCTGATGATATTTTACTGGACACCTCAAATAATTGTCTCCTTAAGTCACTCAGACTCTAGTTGTTTTTCATAAATTGAATCGAACTAAAGTCATTTCAAATCAGTGCAGGTTTAAAAAAAGAGTTGAATTTAGCTTGAAGATGTGGTCAGTAAACATGGTTTCAAAAAAATTGCGTATGTAGGTTTGAAAGCAGTTTTAAATTTTACTATTTGTTGAGATCGTTTTTCTAAAACTATCCCATATTTTCTGAATAACACAAAGTGTGTCCAAGTCCAAGTGTGCTTGATGGAAAATTTGTACAATTTCTATAAGATTTTCCATAAATATTCCACTGGCATCGATATGTTACATTTTAGGGGAAGATTATTTATTTATTTACCTCACTCAAAACCTGAGACAGCATTTTAACTACAAAATATGTACGTAGAAGCAATTCGTTTTTTTTGAATACCAAATTTACTAGAAATCCAAATGAATCGCACAAACAATTATTTTATTGAGCTTGCTCGAATCAATCAAATTTTCAATAATTTAAAATCATAAACAGTTTCGAATGACTCAATCAAAACTTGTTTGCGTTTCAAAATACAAGCTTTATACAAAGTTGACAATAAACTTTAAGTTAATACCTTGAAAAACTTGAAAAGAACCATAGAATTGATTTCACATTGAAATTAGCATTGATCGATTGTTTTTGATATTGATATGTCAAAAAAAAATTCATTCATCATACATATGTTTATAAAAGTTGATACTAAGCCAATTTGTATTCGATATTTTGACAGCTATTGCGACTGTGGCTTCATTGCACATCCGTGTCCGTCAACAAAAGTAATTTCACCAAACCATCCGTTCCCAATAAAATACAAATCACATATTCCTTAAGAAGTTGCACACAACCCAAAGTAGGTATCATTATGAAGTGTGTAGGTTCCTACCAGCTACACAGGAACATGATAGTTAAGTGTCAAAAAACGAAAAAAAAAAAAAAAATACTAAGCAAATGTGTTTGTTTGACGTAATGAAAAGCCTCAATTTTTTGAAAAAGGGTTAAAACTCAACCGCATATTAAATGCAGCCCTGTCACAATTACGAGTCAAACCATCACATCAACCAAACCACCCACCACCATCTATCTTAACGGTTTCTCTCTTCGTCCTATTCTACAGTAGTCGGTACGGTAGGTATAACGTATTTGGATACAGCAACGGGACCTATCCCTCTATAAACTTAATGACACTTGAAGAAGGTGAAGTATAGAGACAGAACGAAAAAATACACAAAAGTAATCGAAACGGCAGCATGGGGAGAATATAAATAAAAATAAATAAATGCAGAAGGAAGAACAAAAAAAAAACGCACACATTCATATTGAGGGAGCGTTTTACATTTTCCCGCCACAATCCACAATGTTGGGGCCATCCAGCTCAATTGGGGTGGTGGTAGTGGTGTAAATGTGTGCTTGGCGATGTTGATGGGCTATGGGTGAGTCGTGACTCGTGAGTCCTGACGACGACGACGAGCAGCGACTCCGTGTGTGAGGTTCTGTTTACAAGGGAAAAGTCATTCCTCAAAGAGCACTGAGCTTTTTTGCATACCTGCAGTCGCAGTGAAGCTGCCTGGGTTTGCTGCTATTGATGGCAATGGCGATGGCGAGGGCTTGGTTCGACTTGATATACCAATACCGGGGATGGATGCTTGGATGGATGGCTGACTGGCTGGCTCGGTGGCTGTTCAACTAATCCTTTATTTTTCAACTTTGATAAAGGATGCATGAGAATGATGATGATGCCGAAGAAGACGGGTATGCAATGACGTTTTGTCCGCCGACCTATACCAAACAGGCCTATGCTGGTTGCCAGGGAGATTTTTTTTTCTAAATGGAGACAAACTCATACATATGTAGATGTTTTTAACGGTAGAAAAAAATGAAAAAAAAAAAAAGTTGATATAAACAGCTCGCTCTCTCTCTCCCTCGCTCTCATTCAGAGTATTTTTCTCACTTCTTATGATGATCATTAAAATAGAAGGCCCGCTCGAGCTCGACGCTACGCTAGCCCAACTTAAGTGGGTGTAGAGGTAGACTGTAGAAGTGTAGATGTATAGAAATGCGCCTTAAAAATGGGCGAATACACCTACCTACATAGTGAATGAATGAGTAAGTGGGTGGGGATGGGTTGAGTGAAGTTGTAGGTATAGTGTACACGAGATGGCTTATAGTGTATACCAGAGACTAGGTCCTGGGAGAAAACGGGAAAGGCTGACGCTGACTCTGAGGCTGAGACTGATGCTGTACCTAGTACTTATGCTCTGATTCTGTGTGCTGCAATTCTAATAAAGGATGCGAAAAAGGATAAATATTCAGATTTAAAAGAAATTGCATAGTTGATAACCAGAAATCCAGAAGATGACTACAGTCTGCGCATCAGATGGAGTGAGGTATGCTCGTAGGTATAGAGGGAGCATGAACGCCTTGTATGTCGTGTCGCAGGAGACAAAGACATTTGTACTGAGAAACAGGCCTCTTTTAAATGCAAAAGCGTAACTTGTGATGTGTGGGTAATGGTTGTGAGTCATGCACATTTTGTTGTTGCCAGCCGAGGATATTTATCTACATATATCTGTTTTTTTATTTTTTATTTTTATGTATTTTTTAGTTCAATATTTATTTGGGGTGAGAGCGAGTATCAAGTGCAACACGAAAGTTTATCTTTCGACAAAATAATACTAAAAGAGTGCCTATGTCATAACTAGTTGAGTTGATGCTTTTAAAGTAAACCTTGATTGCTTGCATGGATATGAGTCCAGTATCTATTAAATTATAGAAAAGTGCTCATAAACATAAAGTAGGTACAAAATAAAAAAGAAAAACTCAAGTCAAGTAAGCGACATTATAAGTTCATAAAATGCATCACTTGACAGAAGTTATTACTGATTTAAGTTGCCTTCAAGATGTTCTTCTGACAAAAAAAAGGATTAATGGAGAAAAAAATTGGGCGTGGTTTTCAAAGGATTTTTACGTTCTGATTCTGATGCTATCAAGGTGAGTTGATAGGCCTTTATATATTGAATGTTATAATGTTTCCAAAGGAGGAATTTTGAACTCAAAATACATACATTGTAGAGGCTTAATTTAGATTTCGTGTGAGTGGTTACTATATTTTTAAATACATTAACGTAACTACATTTTTGACGACATTTGACTGGGTATGCCACTTTTTTAAGAATTTAGCTTTCTACATATTATATTGTGGCAAAAAACTGTAACTCTAGGTGGTATACCTCTGGGGTTAGTTGAATTAACATGTCTT
Source organism: Scaeva pyrastri (assembly GCA_905146935.1). Classification (NCBI taxonomy): domain Eukaryota; kingdom Metazoa; phylum Arthropoda; class Insecta; order Diptera; family Syrphidae; genus Scaeva; species Scaeva pyrastri. Next base: position 80,137,060 of record LR989927.1, read on the forward strand.
CCATAAAGCTAATGTAAAAAAAAAACCATAAAATCGACGCTCCTGAAAATTAACAAATATTGACTTACGTTTTTGTTGCACTAAGGCGACGAAGTTTGTTCGATTAGGTTTTTTTTTCAATATTCAAATGAAATTTAAAAAAAATACTTCACACAGGTAGTTTTTTTTACATTTACATTTTCCTTAAATATATTACGTGCCTTTCATACCTTTTTTTAAAAAGCAATTCCAAGCGAGTTAAATTAAAGTAGGAACAACTTATATGGTTTAATTTTTGTTTTGCCTTTTAGAATTTAGTCAGAAAATAGTTATGGAAAACCGTCATGTCATTGTTTTTTGGTGAAAAACTCTTGGAATTTGTAATCAAACGTCATCATCTAAACTAAATAATTAGAATGATCCTAATTCTTAAAACCAAAAATTGACAGAATGTTAAAATTAGATTAGTTATTTTTTCTGCACAAAAGCAATCTTTTGCTGCAGAAAATTTGTAAAATTCTTTTCAATTGACATTATTTTTATATTACAAATAAATGGCAGACGTTGATCGTTTAAAGTCTAACAATAAAAGGTAGCCATAATCATCGTGTCGTACCTGTCTCTTATTCTATTAGTATATTAGACACCAAGCATTGTAACTTTTTTCTAAATATGTGTAAGTATTTTGTACTGTTTTAACTTTAACATTTCATACTTTTTTAGATTTCGGTACAAAACATAAAGAATCAAGCCTTCGGACTCAGTTTAAGTTACATTATCATCTTCAGTGATAAGGCCCAAGCGCCCAAGAATTATTGTTAAAATGCCTCGTCATCCTCAACGTGCTACTATTTTGTGTGGTTTTTGGCAGTATGGTTGAACATTACTTATTCGAGCTAAAAATTAATAATTTTTTATTTCCGGAATTGGAATAATCTAACACCTTTAGACATTTTTCTTTGGGGTTCTAAAATCGGTTCAAGGCCTTAAAAATGGAATTTTTGAAGTTATCGAGGACATACAAACACACATATGTACATAAATACATCCCCAAATTTGCGAATTGGTCGTTATTTTATGAAGGAAAATGGTGCTGCAACTATAGCCTTGCCGGCCATTATGCTGATATTGTTTTCTTGTTGTCAATTGCAAACCTTTCTTTTTACAATAAGCATTTTTATTGATTTATCTTGAAAAATACTCGTTTTTTAAATATCAAAACGTAACCTCTTATTGGAAAACCCTGTAATGGTATGTTTTAAACTAAATTAATGACATCTCGTTAAAAGCTGCGAATATGTATTTTTTCTTATTTTTTTTTCAAACTCAACAATAGTACCAACTTTCTGCTCAAAATGAATCATATTAAAATAAAAAATTAAAACAAGTTTACACAATTGGTACTCGTACAAATGCTATACGCACAATGGGAGATACTTAGGTAGGCAGATACTGTGGTTCGTCACACTCAATACACAATTTCTTTATTTCCACACACCACCACCACCCACCCACCAACGCACCGTCAGTCGTCACAAAACAATATTATTATTTCACACATAAACAAACACCAGTAGCTGTAGCATCATAAACATACTCGTACATAAAAAAGAAAGACACATAAAGAAAACCCTAAAGAACCGGTTTACAAACATCAAAACGAGTCAACTTAGGATGAGCATGAGATACATTAATCGGCAATCTGATAGATACAACTATGAGATACATGCGAGTAGGTATAGATATGTACGTACAATTTACAAAATAAACTACATAAATGTATATACATATAATAGTCAATACACTTTGGCTTGTTTAACTAGGGACATAAATACCTCAAAATGTATATACACATACATATGTATGTATATTTGAATGTACCTATAGGCATTTGAAAAAATATTATCTTTGCCTTTGTGGATAATTAACAAGAGTTCGTTTCTTGACCTTTTAAAAAATTGATGATCTTTGTGGTTGTACAAATGCAAAGTTAAATCTTTTGTATGATGACAATTATTGACAAAAAACAATAAGTTACACGAATATCAAGTTAGCGACACAAAATTCATGTATATCTTGCTGTTAATTTGTCTTTAATTATCTGTGCGTTTTTTTGAATGGAAATTCATCAATAAGATGCACAAAAATAAACTCTACTTATTCCATTGATGTTTACACTCTCAAATTTATTAAGTCAATTGAAGTAGCAAGGAACGAAAAAGTCATTCCGCTTGGACTCTAAACGTCAAAATCTAATTTGTCGACATTAATAAACGACAAACCATCAAGCTAATTATTTATCGATCGATGAATGTTTCTCGGTTGCTCGGCCTAATTTAGACCATGTGTAAGATGTACTAAAGTATTTCTTACATTTGCTACTTTGTTTAAATTTTGACACTTGCGTGACGAATAAAATTGGGTAAAAGTGACGTTCCCTTTGATAGAGGGGAACAAAAGGAATCAAGCCAATGTGACCTCTCCATGGCTACATACTGCTAACAACTTTTTTATACAGAAAATAAGAAGTAGAAGGTATAAATTTGGAATGTCAACGATCACTCCATATTGGAAAAACAAAAAGTTGATAAATTCTGCTGAATATCAATGATTAAACAAATTTTAATGTCAATTTTAATAAAACAAAGTTTTTTTTTTGTTTACTTTTTATGAAAATTATTGTTAATATGTAAAATAGACGGGCCATCCATACCGAATTATTGATCCAAAACCGAGAAAAGTAATTTTGGTTTTTCGACATTTTTCTGTCAATTTTGTTGTTGTACTCTATAACCAAAAACTATGTGGCTTGCTTAAGCTCGATTTAAATAAGGCATTATGATAGCCCAAGAATCAAACTGGTTGTAAGGGAATTAGAATGAAATTCAACTAAGCGAAAATCGACTTCGTATGAGTATCATTAAAACAAGTTCAATAATTCCAAAATCGGATATGTATCATTACATTAATTTGTCTTCTTTTTTTTACTTCAAATTCATTACAAATAAACTGTTATTTGCTCCAGAAAATGTTTTCATTAGCAAAAAATTGGGAGCCTAGTTGTATTTTTAATTATGTATATTCTTTATCAATTCGACGTCTTTTTTTTACCAACAATTTGTTTTAGTCGATTTTCAGCATTAATACAGACATTTTGCTCATTTCCTTAACTCAGACGAAGTAAGTGTCATAAGCAACAACAAAAATTATGCCAAATTTAATTACTACAAAATCAAAATTATCTATAGAATTGATAAGTTTAAGAAAGTAAACAAAATAATACTGTTATCTACGATTAACAAAATGTCATTGAATTTAAGATGTAGATAAGCTGAACTTGATTTTTTTTCTCTACAGTCTACAGTGTTGTGTAAAAGTTTTGGACAACATGATTTTTTTGACCAAGCAAATATACCTAGTTAATAGCTTCTTTTTTTTAATTATATCCTAATTGGGTCTTAATACAAATTTTGGACAAGGTGTAAAAACTAAATATATGACAGCCAATTTGATGGATGAAAGGTCAACATAGTCGCAATCACCTATCGATGTTATAAAGTCCTCATTGGTAAACCCTTTAAATCTATATACCTTTTAAGTTAAATGAAGAGCCCTCAATTTACTTCCTAACTGTGTTAAAAAAATGCATTGCAGTAAAAGTTAATTTTTTAGGTACTTATATTCTGCCTTAGCAAGGTATCCACAGAAGAAAAGTGACCTTAAGACATATCTTATTAATAAATAAACACACAATGCCCTAGCCCATTTTGTTCTGCGAAAATTATTCTGATACATGTGCCTATCTATGTATGTAGCTTCTAACTAAATACAATAGTGTACCATATAGCTGAAGTTATTTATACTGTCTAAGTTAAAAATTCAATAAGAGAGAGAAAGACCTGTGTTGTAAAAAATTGGGAAAGTTAAAAACCAAATTTTCTGTGCCAGGTACAGATCAACATCGCTTTTTGAATGGGTTGTGTTTACAACTTTGTTCAGCTAGAAAAACACCAGTGCAGATTGACGAAAACTGTCAAAGCAAATCCAAGTAAAAACGTCATATCTCGGATGTCAAAATAAATGTTTTTGACAAATTTCACCAACCTGCAATATCTCAAAAGGTAACTCAGAATGTTCATGTTCAGAACTAGAATAAACGTTAATTAGTGTATCTAAGTCAGTACAGAAATGTTCTCAACGAACGAACACCAAAAAGCTAAACATTTCTGCACAGAGTAATGTCGTTTTCAATTGGCAATCCGGAATGAGAAGTAGAAGCAGAATCCCAATTGAACACTTTTTGTGAATTCTGAAAAATTTGAAGTTTGGTGTGACTGTATTGGTAGTTTTGCAATCTTGGCTTTTTGGAAAACTCCTGCAATAGGAAATTAACTGCATCACTTGCATCGTCATCACTTGATGAAGAAGATGAGGAAGACGACTCCAACAATGTTTCTAACAAATTAGGAACAATTGCTCAGATATTGTCAATATTATTATCCATTTTTTTATAGTTTAGTTTTAATTTCAAGCAATCACTTCACAGTTCGCACAATTTTTTAATTCAAAAATAGGTATGACATTTGTCAAGTGTGACATGTAAAATCTTTGAATGTGTGAGTGATTCTGTTTTTGCTTCTGACTTCAAATCCAGAAGAGAAATCCCTTCTTTTTCAGAATTAGAACTGTCACTTTTGCCCAATTGAACGCTTTGAGAACGCTTTTTTCTGATTCCAGATTGCCAATTGAAAACGACATAAATCAAAGCTGATTGATCAAAGCTAATATCTAAATTTATTTGAATTGTCAAAGATGAAAAGTCAAAAAGAGACCTAGATATGTTGCGCAAAAAATAAAAAAATCTGAAAACTTAAATTTTCTGCTACAGCTACACTTACACATCGCTTTTCAAATGAGTTGTGTTTTTGACCTAAAGGTACCTACTTATAATATTTTAAAATACATAATAGAAAAACTCTTTTGCAATAGCAACAGAAAATACAAAAAGGTAACTGTCATAAATGTGAATTTTCCGAACCTTACCCAACACTGAAAGTTGATGCAGTTCAAAAAACTCCATCCATACCGTTCTGTTTGATTACTTATTTCTTATGGTTTTTGACAGATTTTTAATGTTGCCAAACCCACCTAATAATGAACCTTATGCACATAATAAAAACAAATACACAAACTTGATGCCGTGAGCTAAAAATCAAAGAAAATAAAAAAACAATTCAAACATACCTAATCGGGCTGAGCACACAAGTGCACAACAATAACAAAAGAACCTGAATTTGAATAACAATCCTTGGGGTTCACGTTCATTCCTGTTGGATTTACAGTTTACACAATCACACTTTCATAACCGAAGCTGTAGCTGACTTCCCAAAGAACACATTCACACAATCAACAAATAAAAAATTACAACACATCGAATCGAATATCGAATAAGAAAAACTATTTCAAATTATTTATTGAATAAAACAAATCTAAGAAACTTACAAATTTGTCTTCTTTAATCCAAAACCAAATTCAAATTGGAAAAAAATGTTTTTTTTGTTGTTTCTTCCTCTTCTGATAAATCACTCACTCTATTCTTTCTCAATCATACACTCACGGTTTATAGATAAGTGTGTAGTTGTATTTGTATTGTATACAACTTTTTTATATTTGTAGCTCTTCCACTTACACTTGTTCTGTCACCACAGTCTCTGTACTCCTTGCACTTTAATGTTGTTCGTGTTGTTCTTTTTTTTATTATTTTTTCCTTCAGATTAATTTTTTTCTTTGAGAAAAAATCGACAAGAATTTCATTCCAAAATAACTACACACACAACAAAACGGCATAAATGAATAAAAAAAACGAAGATATCAACGGAGAAGCGAGATGAAAAGCAAAAAAGAATTCGAATTCAAGTAGCGACAGGAACCAATTTGTTTTTTGTATTTAATTATTTTTTCTTTAAGGATTTCCTCTTTAATTTTCTTTCCTTCAATGAGAAAATTGGGTTTTTACTTTAAAAATTTCAATTATGTATTTTTTGTTTGGAACAAATTCACAAAATTTTCATTTGATTTTGATTGAGTCGAATATTATGGCACAGATACACACACGGTTTTTTCTTTTTCTTTTTTTTTTGTCGATATTACTCGCGATGAATGAACGTGATAAAAGCAATTTTATCTCAAGGAAAAAAAATTGGATTTGATTTTTTCCTTGAATTTGATGGGTTTTTTTTTTGTCTTCGATTTTGTTTGTTAATTTTTCTTCTCAATTGGATTAAGAAAAATCCATTTGATAGGAAGTTGTGTGTGCTTGTCCTAGATCGACCTTTTTTCTTTCTTGAATTGACGAAAATGAAATTAACTACCGACAACCACGACAGAGACAAATGGGCTGATTCTGATTTGTGATGGAGCTGGTGCAGTGCGCTGCTCTTGGTTTTGGGCTGGTTACGCTAAAGTTCATTTTGAATGAATTTTTTTGTTCCGATTCGATGGTGTTCTATCGCTCATTGAGAGAAATGTGATTTGAAGAGTTGGGTGTGAGTTCCGATGTTCGCGTGTAGATGGTGTATAGTGTAAGTATTATGTATTATCACGAGTTGTACCACAGATGGCAGAAGTAATAAATTAGAGGCCATCTTGCAGACGGGTTGTAAAGTAGTAAAGGACTGTTTGCTTTGAAACTTTAAAAAATGCTACAGTTATCCAGTTCTGTACCTCCAAAAAACAACTTTTTCAACTGTTTATGAAAATCAATACATTTTTCAGCTGTCTAGTATTATGTGTGAGATAGGTACACGACAATAGTTCAATTTGTTTAATTTTTTGACTTTTTTTTGCTGAAGTTTGTATTTCTGATGAGTTCTTTTTCACATGTAATCGAATTTTGACTAAATTGCACACCCTTTCTTTACTTTTTTTAAAATTTGTATAATAAAACTCGCTTACTAAATTTCTTCAAATTTAAAATTCTAATGACATTTGATGCATTGATTTTCCATTTTGATGAACATTCTACGTTTTTGCATATAAACAGTCCAGTATACTGGTTGAATTCCTAATTTATACATTTTTCCTTTGTTTTTATTCAGTTTTAAATGTAATTGAATTATATCAGTACGACTTTTCTAATTTCTGATTTGCACGTAAATTATTTCGTCGGTTGTGGTACATTTATCTGATTTCGACAAACTTTTTCAGCACATTTTTCCAAAAATTTGTATAAAAACTAGTTTGAAAATAGTCAGCATCTAGGATGTAAGACAGCAGCTGTCATTCTGTTGTCTGTTAGAAAAGAGGCAGTAAGTCCAGTTGGTCTTGAATGAGTTTCTTTTCATTCAGTGAATGCCAAGTAAACTTATTGAAATAAAATTCACCGAATCGACAAGTAGTAGGGTTAATAATTTACTATAAACTAGTCGTTAATTATAAGTCATAATTTTTACTATAGTTTTCCTTTTTTTGTTGATAACTTGATAATATTTTTTCAAATTTATGCTTTGGTAGTCTAATATGAATATATTTAGCTTAGTGTGTGGAGAAAGAGAAACGCTAAACTTATGTTTAACAACTGATTAGCGGTTGATAAAAGACATTTAGCCATGCATTATAAGATTTTTTGTACAGATTTTCTGGAAGGTATTTCTCTAAGTTGATATAAAGGTAGGGAAAAAGAAAAACAGAAATACAACGAAAAATTCCATAAAGTGTCACAACTAATCAAGGACTAACTAACTGAGAATTATCCGCTTGCTATAATTTTTCGATCAGTGAATGTGGAATCGCTTATTTTACACAAAAATTTGTTTATTTCATTGTTAAAATCATTAAACGAAAATTTCATTAAAGGTCGAAAACTTGGATTATTAACTAGGCCAACATCATTTACAACTCGCCTAAAAATCATAACTACCAGATTTGACGTACATATACATACATATATATATATATATATATAAAATGTCCGTTTGTTCAAGGTTAGTCTCTATAAGCAAAGGTTTTTTTTTTGAAACTTCAACTACATACATATGTATATTTAACGTGCCAAAGATAATCTACAATTTGTTTAAAGCTATTTATAGGTATACATAGGTAAGGTACCTACATATATAAATATTCTTAGACGTGTTATCTAAATGCAATTTTTCATAAGTAGGTACTTTATTTATGTATACATATGTAGATTCAAAAACACGAATATCTATATTTTATTCCCGTAGTGACAGACTCTAAAAGCGATCTCTTCATAAAGTCTTCATTTAAAAGATAATGACATAATTTTTATTAAGCCCACATCATAAAACCATCACTTAAAAGGCAAGTCCATTATAGGCACTTACTTTCCAATATCCGGAACTCAACAACGGAACATCAAAGAAATATCATATTTATCTTCTCTGTCCCCAAAATATGTATGTATATACTACTCACGTTTTAAATATCAACAAATTATACGAGTACACGAGGAAACCTTTGCGCTCCCGCCACCCGTCTCCTGCTTCATTATTGTTAATCCTGCCATCAAATTAAGTTTATTTTCAAATTCCAATTTCGACAAAAAGTCCTTACCGGACAAATTTAACGCTCTGTTGCCAAACACAATAGTCCTACAATCAACGCGATGACGATATAAGCGGTGGCGGTAGCTGCCGGCGCGGCGCCGGGAATCTTCAAAGATCGTAAAATAAAAGTAAAATCATTTTGAGTCTGCCCTTAAAACACCTGAGGTATAAAATGATTGAAAGCCAAAGTGGAGTACATAAACAGAAAATAGGAAAAGGCTGTATAAACAGATGAAAAGGAATAGAATCGTGAATAATCGGGAATAACTGGGATTCTCCGTCAGCCAAATTAAATACAAAAAAAAAAAACTCCTCTAAGTTTTACTACAAAACTGGTCGAGTTTTTTCCTAAGGGCAAAAAGATTATCTCCATAAAAACTCTAGCACACACAGACGAATATGTTTATAGGAGAGGGAACCCAACCCATTTATGTATGTGAAAATAATCATTTTTTCCTAACTCCAGGATCCCAGGTCCCATCAGGCTTCATCATACCATCACCACCACAAAACACAACCCGTCGTCGTCGGTAGTCGGTAGTCGTCGTCGTGCGTCGTTTGATACGGATATTGAGCAAATATCCCACGTCATTATTAATACGACTGCCTTGAGACTCTGGAGACTGGACGCACACACATTGCCCCTTGTTATACGAGTATACAGCAGGCAGAATATACATACATACATATAGAAGAATAAAGTTCCCTGAACTGAACTCTACTGAATCCCGATGGCTACTTCTAAAAATGACTTCAACTATGCTCGCTTCCCATAGAACTAGGTATACCACTTCTATGTGTTACACTTACAGTTAATAACAATGCCACAATTGTAATGGTTATGATTCCACAACAATAACCAAAAGGTCCTAGGGATGATTGCTCCCAATGTCAGGTTGGGAGGGGTTTTTCAGAAAAATCTACATATTCCTTTTTTACTTCAATAAAGATACCCACAATTTAGAGCAAAATTATTTAGGTACCTTGTTTGCTAGGAGTATAGAATTGGTAAAATGGGTTTTCATTTACTTGGCTAAATGGTACTTTTTTGTTGTTGTTGTCAAACAGCTGTTACATGAGGTGAAGTAAAGAGAAGGTGTTGACATTTTTCATATGTTAATAATAATAAATTAATAACTTTTGAAGAAACTTATGGAATGAAACATTTGATGTGTTGGGATTATGAAGTGTTTCGATTCGGAAATAAATTGTAGGATTTTAATAAATAAGTTTGTAGGTGCCTGGTGGTATGTAGTAAGGGATACCAGATTGCTCTTTTATGGGAGGGGTGTAAGTCTTTCTTTTTCATAACGGAATCATGTTTATTCCTCTTTATACAATCCATTCTGCGTCTGCCCCTTATTAAAATAAAAATAAAAAAAAACTAACTTAAAAACTTAGTATCAGGTGTTCGCTCAAATCTTCAGACAAAATATAATTTTGTTTGTTCATGTAAATTTGTTGTTTTTTTATTTTTTTGTAAAAAAAAAGTTAGTTTGATATTTGCCCAAATTTAACGTCTCAACATAAATTCCAGAATACATAGTAATAAAACCTAGATTATGTAGTTCAAATTTAAATGTGAGAGAGCACCCAAAATGGATGCAAAGCGTAATAATGAATTTTACAAATATCCGAAATTTTCAGAACTTTACAATGCATTTTCCACCTTTACGTCGTCGTTCAAAATCATTAAATCATGTGATTTAATTCAAAACTTCTTCTAATTTTTGCTGTTTTTACAGAATCATTTTTCGATTTTAATAATTTCCCGACTTTTTCAGTTTTTTTGAATATATTTTGTTGTATAAAAAATTTGTATAAATTAAGCCTATGTATGTCAACAGGGGATATTGTAACTTCCCATCGGAAAAAGAATTTTTCAAATCGGTCAAGTAGTTTCGGAATCTTTTCAATTCAAACAAACAATCAAATCTTTCCTCCTTATAATAATAGTTCCTATAGATACAAAATATAATAGCAACTGGAGTTATCAAAAAAATTGAAATGAGAGAAAATTTATGATTAAATGAAAAATTAAATTTAAAAAAAAGAAGAGAAAGAAAAGAGAAAAATATATATGTAAATCATTGATTTGCCAAATAATTGAAAACTAAAGATCTAAACCTTTTCGTGCTTCTTATACTTCTCATCGCGATTGGCAGGGAGTTCCAAGGGCGTGTAACGTGGACAAAGAATTGTCGTTCAGTAATGAGGTATTTAAATCGAGGTTGTATGCGGGAAATTCAGCCTGGACCCTGGAGTATAGATAATTCGGTTGTTGGGTTTGAATGATTTCATGCAGATAGCATACCATGACAACACATCCGAGATATTTGTTCATTTTCGAGGTCCTTAATGATATAATATGTATCCCGCTAAACATGAAGCTGTATGTCCGTTGGCTCCTCGTTTTTTGTTTTTTTTTTTTTTTGTGAAAAACTGTCTATTAAATTTTTTTAAACTTTCACCCAGTGGCGGACTAAGAGGCAGTGACACCCGTGGCGGTAAAGCAAGCTTACACCCCTTGAACAATTTAAGAAAAAAACACGAACAAAGATTTTATTTAAAGGTGCTTACGAGCTTTTATTGTACTGAATGTTTCGATTATATCATTAAAATCTATATTTTTTGTGTGCTCCGTTTCGATTGAAAGTATAGCCAAATTAGTCAACCTATTTTGGCTCATCGTTGATCTTAGATAAGTCTTTATTAATTTTAATTTGGAAAAGCTTCGTTCACACCATGCCAGATGCCACTGAGACGCAAATTGTTAAATAAATTCTCATCGCCAATGACAGACTCGGTAAAGAGTCTGAAAAATCCCACTTAACAATGAAGCTTAAAAATTGAAAGGCTGTCCAAATTTCTGCATCTTTTAAATTTATCTTTGAAGCTACCATGTGACGCCGAATTCGCTGGATTTCCAATATGATACTGTTGTCTGTAAGATCTGTAAATGTCGAGGTAAGCATTGAAACCACAGCCCGCAGTTCTTCTTCCGTTCCATACAGCAATATTTTCGGTTAAAGAGCTGAGAAAACTGACGCAATATCTTCCATGGCCTTAGATCGATGCACCAGTTCAGTATAAAATGTATCCTGACATTCTAACATGGCTCTTCGTGTTTCCTCTTCCAACGTCAAACCAGCATCTTGAGCCTTTTCGCCTGGCATAATTTTCTTCTTTTTTCTTCTTCCCCGCCTTTCAATTGAAATTTCTATCTCGGTGCATTGTTCTCTTGCGTATATTACTGCCTTTTTCACGCATTCATCACGGTGTTCACGAAGAAAACTCCCTAGTGCCTTAAGTTTAATTACACTTTTTTCTAGAGTGAGCCCGGATTTTTGCAAGTATTTCTGTGCTGAATCAACTTATTCCAAAATATCGAACCAGAATGAAAGATAACATAAAAACGTAAAGTCGCATACAGCAGATAAGAGTATGGTTGCAGCACCTCTTGTATCTAAATTTTTCTTTTCAGGATCACAAAGGAGATCAAGAGTTGAAACTATCTTCACAAAATTTTCCTTCAATGGCTTAACAGCCTCGTGATGGCACCCTCTATTAGTCTGCCACCCGGGGCGGACCGGATAGGAGCGACCCACCACAAGACTTCGGGGATCCTGGTCTACGCTATCTCTCCAGCAACGTGAGCATGGTTTTCCATGCTGTCGTAACAAGCAGTTCATGATTGTAATTTGTAACGTCTCTGGAATCGTCCTTAGTAACATACGGAACCAACAATTCTACTTAAGACTTTAATCTCAAGAGCGGCTCAGATCCTAGAGGTCGGAGTGTGTTCTACTATAAGCACCTAGATATAGGATCCATTCCATATGTTAGTATTGGAACAACTATCGTCCTGTATAGCAGCAGGTAGGAAGTGATGGTATATGTACTCCTACTCGTTTACAATAAAATATTCATATAAGTACTTGGAGTCAATATCATTGCCCGTATTAAAAATATTCAAGTCTAAAAACAATTTTTACCACTTTTTGGGTACACGCACTACTCCTGAGGTGGTATGTATATTTGAAGATTCCAATTTTTTGAGTTCGAATATAGCGACTGATATCAGGTAGGTATCTCGCAAATAACATCAGTAATGTTGGCTTCCAAAGCATCAAACAGGTTATTCCTGACCTGTTCACCTATATAAGTCCTCGTTTGAGATACGATTAGGCCAGAAAACCCATAAGATATTTCGGAGACACCTATTAACGAAGGTTTGCAATTTGCTGGTTATTGTTGTTGTTATTTTCCAGGTGATGCAACCATATAGCAGAACTGATTCGACGTAAGAGTTAAACAGTCGTAGCTTTGTGTTCAAGCTGAGCGATTTATGTTCCTCCAAATATTGGACAACATCCCGAACGCAGACTTTGCTCTTCCGATTTGGCTGGCGATGTCTAGTTTGGTTCCTCCGTCATTAGAAACGATACTTCCAAGGTATTGGAAGGTCTCTACTTTTTCTACTGCTTGTTGAGCAATGTTCATCGGAGCGGATAATTGCTAGCTCCCGAGGCTGAATATCGTTGGTTTTCCCGTATTGATTTTCAGCATCACGATTGTTGCTTCTCTCTCCACCCTTGTTGCCATTTGATAGAGATCCATGATCCTATGGGAAAGCAAGCATATACAACATTGCGTTAGTCAAGATGTTTAAGGTAAGTTGTCAGAGTTCATCTTATTCCTCCGCTCCTTGTCAAAGCCATCCGCAGTAGGTACATCACTTATCACCAATAAAAACAGGATTGTTGACAGTATGCAGCACTGTCTGACCCCATTTTGGACTTCAAATTCTTCTGACAACCTCCCTCCGTGTAAGACGTGACATTTAGACCCATCATATATCACTTTTTTAATAGCCAATGAAGCCAGATAAACTCCCTGTTGACTCTATCTCACTCTATCTTCAGAAGAATTCCATTTAGTTAGCGTTACCGTAGTGCATATATAACAACATTGCAAAAGCTCTCCAGAAAATGAAAAGAATTGCCGTCTATGCTTTATTCTAAATGATTTCCCGTAATCATTTCATGATTTCCCCATATCATTTCATGATTTCCCCATATCATGTGAAAGTTTTAAAAAGCTCTAAAACAAAAGCTCCTCTACAAAAACTCAAAGAAAAGAGAACTTAAAAGTTACTTAATACGGTAAGGCAACCCTGTATTTCATAAATATAAAATGAAGGTTAAAATGTGTCAGTGCGCATGCGCATTTGACTTTGCGCCTGGCAGGACATGTTGGTTTGCGGTGGATGCAGTCATGGATCCATAGGCGGGTGAAAACTTTTTATACAGGATACATTTGAATTCAGTACGGTACGAATGTGAGGCACGTAACTGGTAAAAAATAAAGCTCTCCCATAAGGCCTGTACTGCACATTCGATTTGGATGAAGTATAACATAATGTATATCTAGATCCGGGATTTGGATGCTTACGCTTAGTTAAAGGCTTAGTGCGGAGAGAACAGTTTAACGGATAGTTGATGGCCCCATATGTGAGTAAGGACGATCACGGAAGCACTAGAATCTTGAACTGAACAAAATCTACTTCGAAGCAGCTATACAAGACTTTAAAAGAATCAAGAAGTTGAAATTCAAGTAAAAAAAGTAGGTGCAAAGAAAGGAAAGTTTAGAAAAAGGACTTCGATCGATTTCAAAGGCTTCCAACAAATTTAAGTACTATTTAGAAACTAAATTACTTAAAATGTTCCATGATTACAATTAAACAGTCAAAGGAAAATCCCAAATGTCAAAATCCCAAAGTCTGGTCAATAATTGCCTTTTCAAAGTTGAATTCAGTTCATGTTCAATCAATTTAGACTGTTAATTCACCAAATATTGAACATAAAACCAGCGAAGATTTTTCTTCTGTTGAGATACAAAAAAAAAAAAGATGTTAGAAGCAGGTGTCAAAAAATAATACTTTCAAGTTCTAAGAATTAACCAACAAACTAAGATATCCTCGGGCTATTTATGTTAATGAATATAATGTTTGAATATTAAATAGAAAATGAACAATTTATTTACTTACACACCACATACATAGTTAATATTAACATGCATACATACATATATTTATATGTCAATTTCCAATACTGTAATTATTTATGTTGAACTCGTAATTAACAACCCAAAGCAAACCTACACGAGACACGACACAGCAGCAAAAGTAAAACGAAAATCCTTAATTAATTGCGTAAGCCCAAAATTAATACGAGTATATTCTCTCAACAGACAAACAGGGGGTGAGTTGGTATAGAGCAGGGTTACCACTTTTGCAATAGTTTCCGGGCTAAAAGCCTGACGAGGGGCAATACGAACGCGTTCTTCTAGTTTTTGAATAATATTAAACAATAAATATTTGATGTGGCACATCACAACTACATACTAGTAGGTATACCTACACCATGCCATACAGACACACGTTTAAAATTCTACACATACAATGATTTAAGGGAGAGAGAAGGGAAGAGGGACAGGGAGTGAGGAAAACGGCATCAGTGAATGAAGTGGGTATGAGTATTTATGAAAGCCACAAAAGTATATATCCTTTTGGGGCTTTCGAAGGGAGTTGGATACCGAACTCAACCACTTTTATGATATGATTTGGGTGGTGGGGTGTTGGTTATAAAGCAACCCTTAGGGGTGACATTATTTAATTATGATAAGGCTTTGAGAAAACTTTGTGACGCATTAAAGGCACATGTACTGTAGATACATACATATATCTCTATTCTGTATCCCCTCTCTCTTCGCCATCACGCACTCAGTCCCAAATATTTTGCTCAAGGAGTTTACGTTGGTGTCATTGGCATGACCCTTTCCCTTAATAAGCGGGAATGGTTGAAGTAATATATCATCATGTATACAAAACTGCCATCTCCCGTTATCATCATCGGCGGCGGGCGCGACGGCGGCGGTAGTCCCAGGAATCACTCCTTCAGCTTCAACAGAACCTCAAATTAAACCAAATATTCTATTGTATAGGTTGATGTGGCACTGATGTGATACGTTACACTCTCATTTCACCACCCGCCCTTTCAACCGCCTCTTTATTCAAAAGAAGCAACAGAAACTTTACAAAACAAATACTTACAGTCATGGGTTTTTGGATTGCAAATAATTATTATGAAAATGGTGCAGATAAATGTCTATTTTGCAAATATGATATTTAAATGTTTCAAAACCTAAGTTGGTAAAAAATAGGGTTGCCATTATGTTGGTATATAAATTGGCAGAACAACTGTATAACTGAATGACGTCTGATTATGTAATAGTGGGTGGTATTTGTTATCACATACGGTAATCCAATGGTGTCTGCTGCATAAAACTGTAATTTATTGAGTGGGGTTTTTGTCTTTTGTGTAAGATAGTCAAAGCGACGTTTTTTCCGGCTGTACTTCAGTGATGTCATCTAATTTAGACTGTGCAAATGGCATCTTCAATCGTTTTTTTTCTCTAAGGATGTGTTTAGTAGGATGTGCATGCACTCTAAGAGAGTATTCTAGTGTCATCTGTAACTTACTTTTGTTATATATAATGAAAGAACTGTCACCTGTCATTTGAACAGTGATGTCTGCTTTCTTTTCAGAATATGTATAATTAAATTACGTATATGTATGTTCTGGTATCTCAAGAATATTTTATTGAATCAGCTACAAAAACGTTATGAGTCTGATATTTTTGAATGTTATTGAATGACATTTGACAGTATTCAGACAGGTATAATTTATCTAAGATACTATTTAGCTGCGGCGTCAGCTTTTTACAACGTTTGAGTACCTTTATAAAATAGTGTAGTTGATTATCTGTAAATTTTCGTTTGCTATCTAAGGCATTGCATTAAACTAAAGTATAATTTAACGATTGCAAAATCGGATAAAAGTGAGCAATGGCAACCTTGGTTTTGACGTTCCTGTTCTTATTTGTTGATTAAATGGCTAAAAGAGATTTAAGATTAATAAAATATATAATAAAACCTTTATCTGTGTCTCGAAAAAGACTCTATCAAAGAACTTTTGATTAAAACTGAGAACTTTAAGCTTTGTTGCTGTCCTTAAATTGGAAAATTGGATTATGTTCAAAATTAGCCGTGTTTTATTGGTAAGCTTCAAGTTTCAAAAAAAAGCTTTATTCACTTTATAACTCACTCTTAATTTGACTTCCTTAAGTTGGTATACCTGCATTATTTGTCAAATTATTTACGTCAAAATCTTTTGTCACAGAAAAAATATATTTTATATATTAGAATTGTATAATAATAAATATTCACTTGAAAATAGTAAAAATAAAATGGATAACGAAACAAAAGTTGTAAAAGTAATAAATAATTTGTATTAATTCTTTCTTGCTTATCTTCTTTTTATTTAAGTTCAGTATACAATTTGAGTTTAAAAAAAAACTGCTGTACTTTTGTAATTAATTTTCATGGAAATGCAGATCGAGTTATCTTACAGTTTTTATAACTAATATATTTTTGCACTGTAAACTTTGGAAATAAAGGGTGGTTAAATTTTAAGGGCCTTTGTTGATTTTGAATAAAACACAAATTATTTAGAAAACTATTGCCATTTCTTTTTATTATGATAATATTGGTATGGTTCAATTATGTATGGAACAAAATATCGGCCAAATGGCCGCCGCGACGTATTGGCTTATCGACGTATACTTTTTCTTTCAAATAACCCCAAAGAAAGAATTCCAGCGGTGTCAAATCACCATGATCTTGGCTGCCAATTGAGATCGGCACCACGTGAAATAACACGGATATGGGCCGCAAGCCCATATAAACCGCACCAAACAGTCACTCTTTGTGGGTGCATTGGTTTTTCGACTATCACTCTTGGATTATCATTCGCCAAAATGCGGCAATTCCGCTTATTGACGAATCCATTGTGCTTCATCACTGAACACGATTTTATTTGAACGCCCATTTTCAAAATAAGCCTGAATAACTTGAAGACGTTCGTTGTTGGATTGTGTATCTTTCCACGGTTCAAATTGAGTTAGTCTGAGAAATGTCAAATGAAATGCAGAAAAAAACTTGACTTTAAGGTGTGGTTCACATTCAACATCGGCCCTTGAAATTTAATAACCTTTTAGATTGATTTTGTTCTTAAATTTGTTGCAACTTAATTCCATTGGCTTATTGGAAGAGTGCAAACTATGCTATACTTTAAGTTTCAGGCAACTCTAAGGTCTAGTTATTTTATTTCCTTCAAATTATTAAATAGTTAATTTATTTGTAGGTATATTTAAAATTAACTTTAGTCAATATTATTAAACAAACGTCAACTTTTAATTATAAAAAAATACCTAATAATAAAAATTCCGGAAATTTGGATAGTTATTAGCAATTTACTTACTCATATGCATAGCCATTCGATTTCTGTGACGTTTAACTAACCAACTTGATGATCAAATACAAATGTCAAAAGCCCCAAAAAAAAAACGATTTTAAAATATTTACGACCAAAAAAATATCACCTTATCGCGAGATGCTATAATTTAAACATATGGCGGCACGTGTCAATTCTATTTTGACATTTGTAAATATAGAATGCAATATAGACTTCTACGAAAAATTATCCACTGTATGTATTGTATACCTCTAACGAATATTTTGCCCAATATTTTTGGTAACGAGGTGTAAGTTCACAAACGCATCACTGCAGCAATGATGCCCAAATGTTCAAAGTCAAACGTTCACAAACGCAGATTCTGGCATCACTATTCTCGTCAACTGTTCATTATTGCAAACTTGCATAAACTGATGAGCAAAAACTAAACAAAAAAGCATCACTACAACAGCGTGATTAGTCGGCATCGCATCAGCAACAGCTTCATCAGCATCAGCATCACAAAAAAGCAGTGATGCCAAATCACTGCAGCAAAATTTGACGTTTGTGAACTTACACTAGTTTTGCGCCGGATGACAATTTTTGCTTTAACTTGGTATAAACAATTTTTATCAATCGAAAATTGGTTTGTGGTTTGTAGTGGATAATTTCCCATTCATTAGTTGTCACAATATCGATTTTATCTTTCAATGTTTTCTAAGTTTTTTTGTTGCTGTTGCATGAAACTTTAAAACGTTTACACGAAGCTCTTCTAAGAAATCGAACAAAAATTCCTCATAATAATATTATTTACTTAATCCAAGTGATGTAGAACAGTCAAAGTTAGAATAGTTGTATAGTTGCATTCATTATAGTATGCAACTTAAGGATTTCTTCGACAACACTTATGCGAAACAAGTTATTATTAAGTTCACTAAAATTTAGAAACTTAAATAAAACACACAAATGTTATATTAATCATCATTATATTTCTACATTCATCGTTTGATGTTAAGAAACTTTTTTTTTAACATAAATAAATTGTTTTTTTTTTCTCTCGTTTCATTTATTTATCAATAAAATTGTAACAAAAAAGAATAATAAAAAGTTTTCTTATTTATTTGTGGAAAATCTAACAAAACAAATTAACTATAATTTACTATAATTATAATAATGTAATAATAATATTAATATATTTTTATGTATTTACTATTATTTTTTTATTCACTCTCTGAAACGATTCGTTTATTATTTAAATTTTCTTCTATAATTTACTTAATTCATAATTTCTATTAATTTTCTTACTTTTTTTATTTTTACTATTTATACGATTTTTTGTTGTTGTTAGGTTGAAGACGTATTTTTTTTTTTTTTTTTTATTTAATTTAAATTTGTTGCTATGTTTTAGTTAAGTGTAACTTATTTATTATGTATTATGATTATATACATTTAAAATTGTTCTTACAAATATTTTTGTTCCTTAAGTGTCACGTTATGTTATATTAAAATTTAAACGTATTTTTTTTTTATTTTAAAATCCTTTTTTTTTCACTTTTAAAGTATTACCACATATTCTTTAATTTAATTTTTATTCTTCTTATCTAATGTTTTTTTTTGTTGTTGTTATTTTGTGTTTGTAAATTAATCGTCTTATTTTCATACAATTAATATCTATAAGTCAATTGGAATTTCATTTAACATTATTTTTTTTTTTGGTTTTATTAAAATTTATTTTCTCGATCGATATTTTGTTTAAAAAATACTTTTTTTTGTTTTCTTTAATATGAAACACCGTATTGTTGCTGAATATGTTTTATTGTATTTTTTTTTGTTTTGTTTTTGAAGGATTTATTAAGAACGTAAATTAGCTATACATGAGTGAAAAAATTGTTTTATTTTGAATTAGTTTATTTTATTTTAGATACATCTCTGGCGGCAACTTAATTTTTAGGTTCATTTTCTTTTTCTATTTTTCTTCTTTTCTATATGCATATAAAAAAAATGAGACACATATAAATAACTTTAGTATTTATTTTTTGTTTCATAATATAGGATATTTTTTCTATTATGTCTTGGGATTTTTTTTTTCTTTTTTTTGAAAAATACTTTTACAAGTCTTAACATTTAAAATTTATTTACACGTTTTAATGTTTATATTTACACTGTTGTTTTTTTTTTTTAACTTTTACATAGGTGCAGTCTAAGATTTTGTTATCTTCAAATAATGTTTTTATTCGAAGTTTGAGTAGTAGGTAATATTCGTTTACAATTTACAAGAAAAATTGAAAAAATATTCGCATATTCATACAAGGGTTAGGTATTTTATGGGAAAAAATTTCACACAGAAAAGTATATTTAACAAAATACAAATAACGAGACTCAAAGGATAACGAGAATAATGTGTTTTCCATTTCGATTACTAAATAGTCGTCTCTCGTTTATCTGTCAAAATATTGAGCGAAGAATCTAGTACATTAAAAACAGTTTTCTGTCAAATCGTTCACTACAGAATGGAGATTAAAACTCTTATCAAATGTAGCTGTAAAATGAAATATAGACAAACAAATATAATGAAACCCAGCTCCAGGCAGATAAACATAAATGAATAAAATAAATAAAAATCAGTGACATCTGTCAAAAAATGACATTTAAAAAGGTCGTTTATATGTACCTACTTCAAAATTGCGCGAATGATTATAGAGGCAGCACCACTTTTTTCGAAAGAAACGTTGTGGGAGAAATGAAGAACATGATTAAGTGATAGTGGTTTCGAAGAACTACTCGCTGCTAAAAGTTGTCAATATCATCAATGGCCAAAATTCACACATACACAATGAATTTAAACTTGATGTTTTTAAAAACAAAAAAACGTGGTTTTTTAAGTGATATTTTGAACAATATACTCGTAATCGTAATCGTCCGAGTTTATATGAATACGTGCAGTGTATTGTAAAAAAAATAAAAATTGAACGATGTTTACATTGAGCGTTTTTGAGGCAACTGATTTTGACATCTCATTACTTTAAATCAATTTTACTTGATAGTTAAAAAGAAAATAGGATATGAGGCTGAATTTTAAAAGAGAAAATCTATTAAAACGCCAAAATGAATCATCTTAAATGATGATGACGTACAAAAATTTCAGTGACATTTAGAAAAATGTCAGTGATAATAAAAAAGAAAAGAATCGCTTTTGTGATTTTTACCTTAATACAATGCTAAGTACCATAGTCGAAAATTTGTCAAAATTTAACCTTGTACAATACCAATAACATTCTATTTAAAATCATCCGGTCAAAAATAATTTAGGTACTCGAACATTGCGTTTTGTAAAATGTCATGTATTCGCCACCGTATAAAGGTTTAAGTTTAAATAGAAAACTTGCACTTCTATGTACAGACTCAAATGCAAAAAATTAAAATTCTATTATTATTATTATTTAGAATTCTTTTTATTCTTTGACCATTTTGCTTCAATTTTAATCAATAATCATTTTTGTCATTTATTTCCCGCATCCTATTATGAATTTTGCCAATTAAATACAATTCCAAATTACAAATAATAATAATTTTAAATTATATTTTCCTAACAATTTTAATAATAATTTTAAATTATATTTTCTAACAAATAAAAAATAAAAAATATGAAAATGTCTGTAAAATATAAAGATTAATTTGACATTTTATGATGCAGTTTAAATACAATGACATTTATTAACACTAAAGAAAATAATAAACAAAACGAATAAAATATTAAAGACCATAATATTTAATTAATAGGTACTAAAGAAATTCTACTAAAATAATTTAATATGGCAAAAATTAATGTAGCCTTTAATCAAAGCAGATAATACATTAAATTGGAATTCACCATTTAAAATTATGAATTTGTGGTGTTTGGAAGAATGTCATTTATCCTCGGGAGGTTTAACAAATTTAATTAAACACTGCTTTCAGATAATACTTGAATATCTATTTAATTTATGTACATTTAATAAATTGTATCGACAATATCATTGTAGCAGTAGCTGTCAGTCAAATTGTGCAATATGTAACAAAGACCGTCAACAATGGAATGTGTCACGAATATTAAATGAACTTAATATGGCTCATTTTCCAATACATACATACATACATACATGCATTAGTGTTGGACAAACCCACAAAAATGTCAAAATGATTTAACTTTGGTGACTGCGAAAATTTTATCGTTGAGACTGCAGCTCCACATTGTGAAACTGAACACAACTTTTGTATAATTCTAATTTAACTAAGTTTGCAATTATAACTACCTGGGTATGTATGTATGTATGTATGTAACTGTGAAATGTCAAAGTTGAGTATGCCATGTCGTACCTTTCAAAACAAAATGTAGCAAATACGAGTACCTACAGAGGGAAACAAAAAGTTTGACTACCATTCTTCAAACATAATGGTAAATGCCATACTTTGACATTTGTGAAGTAAATTCATTCGTACGTCAAAAATAAATCAATCGATTAGTAACCGTAAAGATTTATTTCGGAATAATTAGTGGATTAGACAGAATGATTTAATTAGGTAGGTACATATATTTTTCAACTCAATTAAATTGGATTGTCAGAAATCAAAAATTCGGAACCACAAAACGCAATAAAAATGGTCAAATGTCAAATAAATCATTCTAATGATACAAAAAACACCTCATTAGAGAAAATGGTATACAGATCAAATAACTGCTGTGCTGATTACAAGTAAACTTTTAGTATGCTAGAAATGTCAAAAGTGACATCAACTCACTCATTGGTGTAATTGTATGTTTGTAAGCTTTATTTTTATTTTGATGGCTTCATTTAGCATGTAAAAATAAAAGGGATAAAAGTAGTAAAGTTTTGAATACCCTTAAATACAATTCAAAACAATTTGACAGCTGACAGTTTAGGTTAAGTGAAGATTATAAGAAAGATCAATATTATGAATTGTGTTGGCCAATATTTCAAACATTTTGAAAATGTTCAATTTCAACAAAGTTCCCGTCCTAGACTTGAACAAACATTTTCAAAAAAAAACTTTGGTATTGACATTGATTTTGAAGTTAAATTGAATGGAATAAAATTGGTTGATCAGTGTGTTGATGAATTTTTCAACTGCACATTTTACGAAAATTCAATCAGTATTTAAACAAAATAATTACTTTAAAAATATTGTTTATTTTGACGTAAACAGAATTTCGAAAACCATGACTTCGAACCGTTCTATTTCTACATATTCACAGTTTTCGTTCCAAAACTACCACAAAATAAAATATGACGTGAATATCGTGACACTTTTTACATATAAGAGAAAATTTCAAGTAAGAATTAGACGCTGTCCGAATAAAAATTATGTCAATGAAAAACGAATAAATATTCGACTTTTTCAAAAAATCTGTGATTTTGAAATTTCTTCTATAGTACATCATTGCCATCAACTAAAAAAAAGTCTTTAAAATTCCAAAACATGACGCAGAACAAAAATATTCTAAAGTAATTTTGTTTTCCTTTTAAATAATTGTGCAGCTTTCTTTTTATAATTTTTTTTTGGTTTGTTTCAATTATTTTATATGTAATACTAAAATGGTGAAATTTTCATCTATTGTGAATTTAAATCTACATAATTGTATATAAATACCTATAGGGTTCTTTTTTTAGTGAGCACTTAGAGTTCTCTTCAGTTCGTGTTCAAAAACATTTTCTTTTTGCTTTTGTACATAATTTTAATTTTGTTTTGTTTCTTACTGTCATTTTTGAACACATTAATATCTTTTCTTAAAAATCTTTTTTGTTTCGGTTGAGCAATTTTTTTCCCTTTTTTTGTTTGTTTGGTTGTTGCGATGAAGAGGACGTTTATCTGCTAATAAATGCATTGGTTTGTTGTTGTTGTTGTTTCTTTCGATTTGACGTTTTTGCCTGGTGTTCGTTTCTAGAAGTTGTTTCTTGTTGTTGTATAATCGTTGACGGTGATGGCTGATGTAGCTGACGTTGATGGGGCCCACTGCTACTACAACTACTATTGATGCCACCACCACCGCCACCAATAACTCCTCTACCTGAAGATGTCTGCGATGATGATTGTGATGGAGTGTCAGTCAAATTATCCTCCATGTCATATTCGTCCTGGAATCGAACGTGGTGCTGTTGACGTCTTTGAAGTGTTTTCTCAATTATTGGAGATGGTTGCTGATGTTGCTCCTGATGTTGTTTGGATTTGGATTTGGATGATGATGATGATGATGACAATGTTTTTTGAAGATTCTCTCTGCTGCCTTGTATTTGTTGAGTGGGTTGTTGTTGTTGTTGCTGGAGTTGCTGTTGGACACAGAACTCATTGCAGGAGCAATCGGAAATTATTGATGGATCTTCAGGTGTTGGCGATCGAAACGTTGTTTCTGGACTGAAAATAAATAAAAAATAATGTAAGCATTGGCTTTTATGGATCTAAATGAACAATTTAAAAATATTTTAAAATATTTAAAAAAAAAAAGGAATATTATTTTGTTTAGGTTTATTGTACCGGTTGGGAAATGCCGCCATACTTAAAGGCTTATGTTTTCACAAAATTATCTGGAAATAACTTTAAAGCCGAACAGTTAAATAAAAAATTACATAGATTAATGAAACATGTACGTCAATTTGCAATTTGCTAATGTTTTTAAAAATTGAAAAGAAATGGGTGAATGTCACGCCATCTGTGTGACAAATGTTATGTTTTTCTTTGGTTAGGTACGTCAAACACGACCTCTTTACAAATTTCAATTTAGTAATGAGAGAGTGGGAAACTACATAGCACTAGTCCTAGTCCTAACTCAAAAATGGTAAGTTTTCTTTTTTCGAAATTCGAATGAGTGAGCCTAAGAACTTGACTATTAGACACCAACAATGACGTGTATACGTACAGAACAAAAAATAAAAAACTTAATATTTTCCATTGAGAAAGTTTGCCGACTGTCCACATAAAAGACTACAGCCAAGTTTTCTCATTTATAACAACTGTCAACTAAGAAACGTCATGAGATCTTCAGGGAGCTTTAAATTGCACAAACAGGACCACATCTGGAAAATGTTAGTCGCTAAATTGATTTTGACTTAAAATGCATATCAAGTTGTCAATGTTTAACTGCTTTATTATCGGAACAAATAAAGTAAGCATGGCTTGATGTCGATAGCTGCTCCATTTCGAAAGAAATTAGGACAGCATGTAAACAGCACCAAATAGTCAATTTTAATGCATTTAATGGTGATTCGTTAATGGTTTGAGGAATATCTTTGCTCCATATAAGGGATTTCTGCTTATTGATGAAACCATTTTTTAACCAAGATTGACATTCATTACTAAACACAATTCTTTTTCGTTTAAAATCAGCTCAATAGTTTTTGCCCTAAAAAATGGACGAAATGTTCTACGAGCTTCTTGAACAGATTTAATTTTTTTTAAAGTAAATTTCCACACTTTGAAAGCTTTGTTCTGGCATTGACTGATTCATGATAAATTGCCAAACCTTACTGAACACATATGTCAACAAAGTTTGTCATTCTCAACTGTCAAACTATTCAAAAAAACCATTAAAACTTTTCAAAAAGCATTCTATAAATAAATAAACTATAATTTTTTCAGTTGATTTTTGTGAGTAATATGAGTTTTTATTGTCTTGAAAACTCAATTAAATTTGCATTACTTAAAAAATATCCAAAAAAAAATAAGGCATAAGAATTTATTTCTCTGTTAAAATAATTTAGGTTAACACAATTATTTACCTAAAAATAATTCAAAACATTTTATACGTTATTGAAATAATTCAAACTTTAAACAATAATAATTTTAAATTTAACAAAACTAAATTAAAAACATAAATACAAATAAAAATAACATTTCATTTGAATCAAAAACATACAAAGTTTTTCGATTTCATTCAATTAAGTAAACATATACAAAGAATGCTTAATTTGTTTGATAAAATAAAATTAACAAAAAAATCACTGAAACAAATATTGTATTTATGATGTGCATTTATTTCATTATTATTATTTTATTGCTTTTTTCTTTGTCTACTTCTTCTTTGTTTCGTTCGTATGCATTTTTTGTTTAATGAAATTGAAATTGTTTTTTGTAAAATAAACATTAAATTGCCCCCATATCAGTGACAAAATGAAATTCATATAAACTTCAAAAGGATGGGTTGGTTTGATGGAAAAAAGTAAATACATATGTAACTACATAAAACATATAAAACATTTTAAGATACCCTTTGGTAGACTGTTATTTTATGTTTTTTGTCGTTGAGCTCACAAAAGTATGAAAACTTTATTTGAATTTTGAAATATCAAATAAAAAGTTTATGTGCGATAGTTGAAAATGTTAATACTTTAAGTACAAACAATCCATGCTGTGTTTTATATGCTTATGTTATGAATATACTCAGCAGTAAATTCGAGAGGTAGAAGCTATATACATATAAGTTTTCAAAAATATACGTTTACAGATTAAGTTATTTCTTTTTTTTTAATAAATGGTGAATAGTGAAGTTAAATGTGTGCGCATTTAAGATTAAGTTTATGAATTTTGTTTTAGCTGACATAGTTGCGTTTTCAGCTGCATGAGAAGTTTTATGGTTGTTGTCTATGGTTTGTCAGTTCAGAATGTCAAACTCTGCTGACATTTCTGATTAGTAAGGTTTGGCATTTCCTCATAAATCGTTCAGGACAACGCTTCTACATAATAGATTGTAGAAATTTAAAAACAAAATAAATCTGTTCGTGAAGTTCAGAGAGCATTTTTACCACACGCTGCGCGCTGGTGGTATATCATCGGTCTTTATTTCTTTCGAAATGAGAAAGAAGCAGTTAATTGTGTGTGTAAATGGTTTTTCAGAAAATCTTACATTAAACTGTCAAATAGATATCTACAAATTACTTCATTATTCTCAAACTAACTTCTAAATTCGCTGTAAATTTGTCTGAAAATGAAAATATTTTAAGGTATCGAAAAAAGTGCATGTTGTGACAATTTGTGTCATTGTCGGACAAATTGAAAGAACTTGCTAGGTCTGTTAATTGAGTGTATTAGTTTGTCAGATGTATCATAATTTATCATCTTACTTATATTTTCTGACAGTTAATTGTAAGATAAAACGATTGTCAGGTTCGTTATAGCGTTCATACCATTGCTAAGAAATCAATTTTTTGTCAGACAAATTTGTGGTTTTAAGACGCTGTTATGTCTTCACTGACAGATCTAAAAATATTATAACAACCAATCGTGGTATACTTAAGCTAAGTACAGACGATTGTCAGATCATACAATATTGTCAGATCCGTCAGTGCTCTGACAATAGCTGCCAATGAGCTGAAAATAGTCAAATAGCTTCCAATGAAAAATTGTCTGTTCACACGATTTGTATGAAAATAATTTTAATAAATATGGAAAATATTGTCATTGCAACTATTCTAACGGCCTAAGTGTTCTGTTTTTGCTTCTGATTTCAAATTCAGAAGAGAAATCTCTTCTTTTTCAGAATCAGAAAAAATATTTAAAAATAACAGTAAGACCTATACAATGCCATGTTATACCTTTTTGGAAAGCCAGATATCTCTTTATTATTTCACTAATTTACTGTCGATTATTTTAAAAACCTCTAAAATTGGAATTAACACCAACGAAATTCTTAAGTTGTTGACATGTTTATATATGGGGAAGCAAGTAAATAGCCAAGTAGATTGACAGCATAGGCAATTAGAGACACAAAATGTTTTAATTTGTTTAAAGTTGACAAAAATTTAGAGTGTCAATATAAACACTTTTTTGAGAATTTCTAGTTCTATTCTCTTGACAGTTTTTGATTGTTAAAAGAACCTATTCTGAACAATTTTAAACTGTCAAAACAAAAAGCTTTATTCTGCTCAATTCATAGACGTCAAATATAGACGTTCAAAACATCATTCTAAAACTATGAAATCGGCCTTAACGGGAGCGAAAAATAAGTTCAATGTGTAAACTTTGAGTTCTTGAAACAATTTCTTAATAAAAAGAAAAATAAGACGGATTGTTGTAGTTAACGTCATTAAGAACACATCAATATGCGACAAAGACAATAATGTTTGTATACTCCATCAGAAGTCGAACAAAATCGACAGATAACTGTAAAAAAAACTTGTGTTCGGTCAAGATTGACATAAGAATGTGACACACGACTAGTTTAGAATAGGGTTACCCTATACTAAAAAAAATGAAACCAAATTTTTCTTTACAGTCTTAAATGTAATAAATAGTTGAATCAAACTGAATTCGGTTGAATCACCGAACAGAGAAGGAAGATTAGTTGATAATTATCAAATGAGACAATCGCTTATCCTCTTAGACATTTCCAGTCTCTTCAGACGAATTCCCAATTTTTGTTTAGTTTAGGAATTGTCTAAAAAAGCCTTCTTTAATCTATCATTCTTTAAATTTGCTTTGAATTTAAAATTAAAATCACGAACCTTCAAAAACTAATTTTGGCAAGCAAGTACAAACGACTCATTTGTGCAGTAAAATATTTACTTTAGGCAATACACCGATATACATATATGTATATGTACTGTACATATGTATTCTTGTTAATACATACATACATACATATGTACAATGTACATACATTTTATATCCACTGGGTATATTCGTACGATTGTCAAGTAGTATTTTCACAATTTAAGTGGGGCCTTGATATAATGGTGTGTGAAAAAAAAAACATCTTTCGAAGGAGGGTGAGAAGGCTTAAAATATTCCCCATCATCGGCAGCGCCGAGCCGAGCAGAGCAGTTGCTGTGGGCCTCCAAACCATATCAAGGCCTCCAGTGTCGGGTTATGTTATGTACCGAGTATAACATACAGAATTCTATAGGTGTGTCAACTTCACGTGGCTCCCATGGGAAAAATCTGCAACATAAAAATCACTACCATGCGTTAAATTTTTTATATTCGAAGGACAAGCCCAGGGACCTTGTTTTCATATAAATTCCCCGCACAAACAACCAAGTTAAGGAGCACAACATAAAGATTTTACGAAGGTTGAATATAATGTATATATTTCTCGTTTAAATATAAAAAAAAACAAAAAAAGATTTTTAAATGAAAAATCCCAGTAGGTTTTTTAAGGAAACAAAAAAAAAAAAAAAATAAAAAAAAAACAGAAAAAAAACAGAGAAGGATTTTTGGAGCTGTCATTTGTCAATCGCAGAAAGAACATAATAAAGAAGGTAAGGTATTAGGTGTATTCATGACAACAACATTCACTTTGACTAAAACTGTTAAGCCGGATGAAGCGTACAGAGATGAGATCTACCATCAAGATGAAGTAAAGGTAAAAGGTAAACTAAAGGTTTGTACATATATGTTAACTTTGTGCTTTGAAAATGATAGACATTGACCGAGTTCGAGAGCGAAAAAATTTAAAATTTTAGTCCAAGGATGTCATTGCAGAAGGTTTTGAAGATGAAGTTCAGTTTTCTTTCGTCCTTAAATGCAACAAAATATTAAGCATAATCCCGCCAAACATATTTTTTTGGTTGAAATTAAAAATACATTTTTGTGTTTTTGAAAAATGAACGGGACACGTTGGAAATTATGCCACACAAAATAGGAAAAAATAGAAAAATAGACAAATAGAAAATCGGGACTCAAATTATTAAATAACATTTTGACTTGATTCACAAAGATATGTATGTATGTATGTAAATATGAAAAAGTGAATTTTTTTTAAATTTAAAAACATGGAATTTCAGCGAGAAAGTAAGAGTCCCTAAGACATTCCAAAGACTGCACCATAATCCGACAGCATCCGAAAGTGTGAAATGTATATTCTTGTCATGTTGGAAGCTATTGGTATTGTAGTCAAAATATTTACAGAACTCAACATTTCAAGGTACCTAGAGTCTGTATTCTAAGAAAGATGCCTGAAAGATGCATGTGTTGAGATAAAAATTGGATAACATTTAGCTCGTGTCTAGGAATCCAAAACCAAACCAAGTCATTTAGTGATAAATCAGTTCGAAGTGTAAATCTAATATTTTTTGTTTCTAACATCTCAATTTGACAAAACGTTCAATTTCCAAAAGATTAAATGTTGATCAACAAACTTTGGAATGGAATTCGTGAAACTGGGACTATATACCAACAGAAATTAAGAAAGAAAAGACGACACCAGTAGAAGATCAGTTTTTAGTGGTTTATCGAGTATGTAACCTTTTACATTTACAATTTCGTCAAGCTCAATGTGAAAAAAGCTTGTTAAACTTTTTTTTTTGTAATAATTAGCACGCACCAAGGGGTTTTTATGTTACTCTTTATATGTCAGAGAAACATAGCGAGCTTTAGGTAAGTAGAAGGGGATTTGAAAGGAGATATGTCGGTGAACATTAGTCTTTAATTTCTGTACATCACATTGAGAGGGAAAAAGACAGAGCGTGGAAGGGTATTCCACATTCGCGTAGTACGGCTAAAAAACGATTCCCTGTACTTGACAGTACGCCCAAAATTGGTTTCAAGATTAAATTGATGAACATTCCTGGAAGCACGAGTATTACGGTTGAATTATTTAAGGGAAGGAATGCAACTGTCTATTTCATTAGAGCACTTACCGTAAAAGTAACGATAAAAGAGTGAGAGACAGGAAACGTTACTCCGGTGTTCGAGTGACGTAAAAGTATCGATGATATTCCTGTCTCCGATCATTTTGAATGCTCGTCTTTTGTATACTGTGCAAGAGGCCTAAGTTAGTTACTGGAGCACCAGCCCAGAGATGGGAGTTATACGCAAGCTTTGGACGTATATAAGTTTTATAAATAAATAGCCAGATCAGAAAGGGAAAAGAATTTCTTGCATCTCCAAAGGAAACCTAAACATCTTGCTGCATTTTTGGCGACGCACGTTAAGTATGTGACCATTCCATAAAAGATAGTTTGTGATACACATACCTAAATTCGTAAGATGATTAGTTTCTTCGATGCAAGTGCCACTCATTGATAATGGACGTACCCCCCGTCCCGCTTTAACGACAGAAGGCAGCATTGAGTTTTCGAAACATTAAATTCTACGCGATTTCTTAATCCCCATTGTACAATTCTGTCTAGATGAGAATTTAATGTACTTATCATATTTAGCCGTTGCAGTTCCACGTCCGAAGCGCAGGGATGTGAATCTGGAAACGAATATGAAAAGCTAAGGGTGCTATCGTCAGCGAAACAATTAATTGGATTAGTAGTTGCAGACAGGAGATCATTAATGAAAATGAGAAAGAGAAAGAGGGTCGGAGACAAAACGGAACCCTGTGGCACACCAGCATTTATGTTGTGGGTTTCAGACTTAAATCCGTCTAATACTACTTGTATATAGAGCCATTCGAAATTAAGTTACTAATCCAACGAAGAAGGGTTTCATCGATACCTAAAGCACGCATTTTCAATAAAAGAGCAGGATGCCAGACTTTATCAAATGCTTTAGAAATATCAAGTGTAATAATCTTACTTTCTCCAAAACGATTTAAAGATTTGTTCCACTGTTCGGTGAGATAAACCATCAAGTCACCAGTGGACCTATTGCTGCGAAAGCCGTACTGCCGGTCATTAAGAAGCTTTAGATCTTCGAGATATTTCTTGAGCTGATAGTTTATAAACGTTTCCATGACCTTGGAAAGAAGGGACGTAAGTACAATTGGTCAGTGATTGGAGGGTGAAGAAGATTCGGTTTTTTTTGTGTAGGTTGGACAAATTAATGCTGTTTTCCAACTGGATGGAAAAGCTTACGCAGAGGTTTTGCTAGCGTGGAAGAACACCTCTTCAGAACAATGACGGGGATACCATCGGGACCAGCGGATTTATGTGTGTTGAGATCTTGTAGGACTCTCGCCACAGTTTGAGTACAAAATAAGATTTGTCCCATAGAATTAATTACGTGCTCAAGAACTGGGGGAGTCATGACACTATCAGACAGCGTAGAGTTGGTGGCGAACTGCCTAACGAATAAGTTAGCTTTCTCAAGAGATCTAACGAAGGGAGTGTCATTGACGAGTAACCAAAAATGTTTACTATCTGTGGGACATTGTAGTATTTTGTGCCTTAATTTCTGGTCATGCAAAAGTTTGGCTCTTCGAATATGGGCGTTACAAGCCTTCCTGGCTTGTTTCAACTTTTTCCGGTTTTCCTCAGTTGGGTTGGCTCTAAAACATCGGAAGCTTACCTAGACTTAGAGCACTCAAAAATTTCTAGCTTGAAGTCGGATTTCCTAAAAATAGTCAGAGAAAAATAATAATTAGAACCAAAGTAAAAACTGAGTTTTTGATGCATCTTAAAGATGTTTCATAACACTGAAGGGTCTGGGGATGCTTCTCGGGAGATGAAAAAGGTAAGATCTTCCTAGAATCAAAAGTTACTGTAGAAGTTTACCTTCGAGTTAAAAAAAAAAGAATTATTAAAAAGCTTTTCGGTGACACTTGTCGATTCGTTTTTTAACTGGACAATGCTCTTTGCCATACTGCCAAAATTCTCCGTGTGAACTTAATTTTATTTAATAAAAAGATCTCATATAAAAAAAGTAGTACTTTTAGAAGTCAGATTAATGTTAATTTTTAGGTTAAACTGGCCTCCCTACAGTTAAGATCTTAATGTTTAAGAATGATACTTAAGGCTTGGAACCAATTATATCGACTCGAATTTTTTGGGGACTTTCTGAAGTGACGGAAGGCCGCATCGGGTGATACATGCTTGTGCTACCTCGTCTAGCACCACGTCCTCTGATAGATATTTCGTTCATGTTTGGTACGTCACATTCAATACGTCAGAAAAACTGTTGGTGCGAAGAGTATCGATTCCTCAATGTAATGCAAAACTAAACATCTCAAACATTTATGTTTCAATCTAATTTGAAGTCTTTGGTTTCAAAACAAACAAACAAACAAAAAAAAACAACCTTTTTTGAAACATGTACAATGCTATTAATTTCTAATTACATAATTTCCCAACTTTGTGGATCGCTTAACAAATTGACTTTCAAACCTCTAATTCTATTTACCAATAACGTGGTGTCATAATGAATTCGTAATTTCAACATTAATAGAAATTGTCAATGGCACAAAATACTTTGTAACCAATATACCTTTATGTACGTATACCTACATTTATCAACTCTCTATAAAGTTAAAATGTCATCCATGAAGCACGAATAATTTATCTAACATTTTTTTTCATCCATCAAGGAGTATAAATATGAGTTCGTTGTATACCTACATATGTACGTACCGTACATTTTTGGCGTATCCTCCTCTTGTTTGAATGATTAACTTCTATTTTTACACCCGACCGATAAAGTTCCTTATTCGCACCCCAATTTAACACACATTTTCCAAAAGCCAGAACTAGGGGTACAGCACAGAGCACACAGTAGAGCATCACCGAGCATCTCATGACACATGAGATATTTCTTACTTTTTTGACGAAGCTTAGGGTTATTGGAAAAGTTGAAACGATGAAAGATATCCTTCTCGGGTATACAACATATACAATCACATACCACCACAAAGTGCTCATCAGGTGTCCTCAATTAAATTAAGAGATTTCCTCGCATTATATATACTCGTATATAACTTATGTATATTCCTCCTGCCATAATTCCTCAAACTTCCCTTATCTGAGAACTCAAACCCCCTGCTGCCTTTTGTTGTTCTACAAAAACAAAAAAAAGCTTATTTGGCATGCATTTAATTGAAAATTCTTCTTTGACTTGTTTTTCAGTTTCAATCTTCTTAAAAGTTGTGGGTTGGAACTGGAAGCAGTGGCGGGCTGATGAGTGAGGGAACTTGGGTTGGAACTCCCCTGAACTGAGGTGTTCTGTGAATTTTGTTGTTTTAATATTTACAAATTAATAAAATTTAATACTTTAAAATGAAGTTCCTTCAAAGTTGCTCAATTTTGTGTAGCGTTAGAAACCCATCTGTCAAATAATATTTTTTTTTTTTAAATTGAAGTTTATGTCATTTCACTGTATAGCTGCATTTGAGTGCATGCGACGGATTCTATGAGTCGGGCTCTTTACACTAATGCTTAATCCGAAACGTCAATTGTTGTGCTATCTCTTTCGTTGATGGAGATGGGAATATTTTGACGAATTTTTAACAACTCACCGAGTGAGTTGTAACTGTTTGTAACTGTCAAAATATTGAACAAATTAAATGCTATGAATGCTATGAAAGAGTTGAAACATATTAAAGTATTGTGTACAACATTTTTGACATTTAAAAATTGTGAGCATCCTAAATAGACCCTTGCATCTCTGCAATAAGAAATCATAACATGTCAATTTTTTTCTTGGTATACTTGCACTTCAAAACTTATAGCTCTGTTAAATTTCATAATTTAACAACAATTGTAGGTGCTCATTTAAATTTTGTATTAATTATATTAGACAAGACATTTGGTGTTGAGAAAAATATTCCAGAACACACTACATAAGTGGCCTTATATTTCAATAATTTGATCGGAGATTGAAAGCCTGAAGAAAACTCTAAAATGCTTGTTTTCAAATAAGGAATTGAGTCATAATTTAGCATTAACTTAAAGCTAATAAATTAGTTGACTGATTCTATTAAAAGTCTGACAAAAAGAAGAAATCTGCAACGTTCACTCTTTTTTAAAGTTTATGAAACGAATTCCTTAAAGTTAACTGTGATTGATCTGCCTTTACAGTAAAAAATAAATACAGTTATGGACAGACAATGCTTTGGAAGAAGAAAAAACAAAATAGTGCTAAAAAGAGTTTAAGACAATTACTCGTAAAAGAACTAAACGTTAAAACCAAAAATTAGACATTCGCAATCCTTAATACGGAAATCGAAATCGTATTTCCTATTTAAAAAAAAAACTACTCGTATATAACTGTTTGACCAAAAATTGAAAATATTTCTGCGCAGTTCCAGCAGTCACCAGTAGATGGGGCCTATTTAATGTTTCGAATTTTATTTTTAATGATGTTGCCAATTAGGTGAACCTTCTTTAAAAAGAGAAAAATAGAGAAAAAAAAAATTTAAGGACTACGAGTCAAACCTAATCTAGGTACCCTATCCTCTGTGGAGGTATAGGGCACGAAAACTAACCCGACTTTTCCTATTTTTTTACTTTTTTTTAGCTAAGCAAATAATTTTTTTTCTCCTTTTACTTTGTGTGCTATATAAATATATGTAATACGTAAGAGTGGGAGTGGGTATAGGTATATATCGTAACTTTTCTCTGCTTCTTTTTTTACGTGATTAAATGAACAAAGTTTAATTTGAAATTCAGTTTTATCTCGCAGAATTATGCATAAAGCACTGGAAAAAAAACGAGCTTCATGCTAGGTACTAATGCGCCCCACTCGGCTCGTTTGTCGTCCTCTTTTTTTCCCTTCGCTTCGCACTTGTCCGCGAATCGGGTCAAATAAAGAAAAAAAAAATTATACATATAATAGTGGGCGTGATGGAGGAGACTAAATTTTAATATTTTTTTTTGTTGCTTTTTTTTGCTCATTCTTTTGTATCTCATCAAGCAAATGCACAATTCAGCAAAGTGGATGCAGACTAGGAAAAAAGAAATGAATGTATATGTATCATCACAAGAGTAAAGAAAGTACCATCTATTTGAATATTCATTGTCCTGCGTCTGTGTTGATTGGGTAGATAGTTTTTTTTGACGTTTCCTCTAATTTTGACTCCGTTTTTTTTTGGTGTTGCTTAGGAAACGAAATGTGCCAATTGGTGTTGGATGTACTTGGTCTTGTGATGTGTCAAAAAAAAAAAAAAAAAAAAAAAACTTCAAAAGAACTCTTACTTTTTTTTTTGCTTTGAGTCCTGATGCTAAATACTTGAAGCTATTACCGAATCGATAGATGTGAGGACAAAAGTATCAACAATACAAAACCCTCAAAATAGAATTTGTTAGTCGTATTGTCTGATAAATGTTGGAAGTTTTTAGCTTCAGTTCTCATTTCTGAACTTGTTAAAAAATCAACCAACTACAAAAAACAAGTATACGCCAGAGTGACTCTTTAACAAATACATAGACCCAACAACATCAGCACCAGTAGTAGGTACTGAGTATTCAAATTGTTTTTAGCTGATTTTTTTTTTATAACATAAGGACCTGGCTTTGTTGTGGCAATTTAAAAACCGAGTATTAGATTGAACTCGGTTCAGAGTGATATTTGAAAGGGAGTATGGTATAGATGTCAAACGTCCATGTCCGTCCAATGACATAAATTGCATAACAAGTCATTATGAGTATTTATGGAATAAAACAAAAGATATTGTCAAGATAAGTCCTGCTTGTCTTTGACTTTAAATGTTAAGTTAAAAAGTGAAATTCAATCAAGTAAGTTTATGTCAAAAAAAAACCCTCCTCTCCTTGTAGTGACAACTAATTAAACAACGTAGAAGACTTAAGAAACAACAAATTTTAAACAACGGAAAAAATGTCAGAAGCTGTCATTCTGTCGTCTGTTAGAAAAGAGATAAAAGATACTCCACTACACAATGCCATCTATTCCAAGTTTGCCATAGAGGAGATTGTTATACAAAATTAATTTTTTTTTCTTTGTACTTATTATTTATTTATTTTTCCTTTTAAAGGCTAATGAAACATAAAAAAAAATATTACAGCGAACGGGACATATTTTGTAAGCAATCCGAAATCGATAAAATATTCAATTTGCATATTTTGCGATAGACATTGCTTACAGCTTAAGTAACTTAAGCGAATTTCGATTTTTTTATGTCGGGTCTTTATAGGATTGAATATCTTTCAAAAATCTAGAATTAATATTTAGAGACCTTAAAATTTGGGAAGAGTCGTATCCATTACAATTATCTATTTAGTTTAAAAAAAAAGTTCATGTTTTTTAAATGACAAATTCAATATCTTCAAAACATATTTTAAATATTTGGATTGGACTTCACTGACGTGAGAAAATTTTCTAAGAATCATCCTTTAAATTAAAAATACTCAAATTAAACTCTGTTTCTGACTTTAAATAAAATAAAGTAAGAAACTGTTTTAGTATCCACTCCGAGAGGGATTTAGGTTTCCAAAAGAGAACTATTTTACTTTTTACTTTGTAGACTTCTGAGCGCTGAACTTTTATTTGATTTTAAACTTCAATATCAAATGGAAGGAAAGAAGTGTACGGAGGTGGAGGGTCTTGGAAATATGCTCGGTCAAAAATTATTATTAAACAAATAAAGCTAAAAGGATATCGCACCTTATTTCAATAATTTTGTCGGAAAAATGACTTTTTGCTAAAACGAGATTTTAATTAAAGAGAAAGAAATTTCTCAAGAAAAGATGGAAACATTCCACCTTAGAAAAATAAAATACAGAGTTTATTTCTGTAAAAAAGATACCTATAGTTTCTAGGCATTTGATGGCTGAAGACTACAGAGCCCTTTTATTATTATAAAACATTTTAGGTGTCATTTACTGAAGGCACGACTTTGACTTTAGTTACAAAAGAGAAAAGGATAATGAGCCTTATAAAACAAATTTCCTGGAACAGATTGTCGACCATGAGTAGTTAAGATGAAAAACCTAACGACCGAGACATTAATAGAAATCTATTATCTGTCACTTTTAAAGATATCAACTTTTCATATTTGACAATTAAACATTGTGCAGTCTTAGTTCGCAAAAGTAAAGTACTTTTTGAGTCGTCGTAAAACCCTTTTTCGACCGGAAAGAGTTCTTGGATCATCGTTCAAAAATAACTGAGAGTATATTGTTGCTGTCGCATTCAGTGTTGACAAATGCCCAGGTGTGTTCTCCTCGTCAATCTTTGGAATTTGGCATTTTACATTTTACTTGCTTAATACAATTTGGTCACATGAATTTTTTCAGCAACAAAAGTCTTTAAACATATGACAATTATGACAGAAGTCAGGACTAGTGACCATTTGTACTTATTTATATTATTAGTGGCACATTTTTGCAAATAAAATTAAAAACAGTAATTTTTATTTATAGCCATATAAATAATAATTAATTAAAATGATGAATTTGTTGATTTAATTTGTATTTAATTGTTTTAAAGCAATGCCAAGTAAAACAAAACATAATTAAAAGTTTTTATAAATTAATTTTAGAGTTCAAGTGATTTTGTGTAGGAGTAAGATCACAACATAAGTACGAGAGTAAAACACTTAATTGTAGATACTTTTCTTTGTGTTTGTAATTTTTTCATTTTCAATTGAAGTACATAAATACAATATTTATTCAAATAAAGATAAATGTTAAACAAACTTTTCAATATAAGACAAGAGGAAGCTCCAATTTGTCAAGGCGATTCAGGGATGATGGTGAACAGGGGCTGTCATGAGTGTCAGTGTTAAGCAGAAATAAAATCAATGAAAGTGGCTTGTACCATATAGTTAAGTTGATATTCTTAAATGCAAGGATCTATAGGGGTTGAGGCTGATTCATTTAAGTAAATATTATTCAACAATTATAATTTGCTACACTGCACTTGGTAAATGACAAAGAAACCGAGTCCTTTTTTGAATAGTAAACTTTATAAGAATTATTATTCCAAGAGATCAAGTGCAAATTAAAATTAAAAAAAAAAATCTGAAAAATAAACCAAAACGTCAAGTCCTGTGGGGTGTTTGCAGTTATTAAGTTGTTTGCTCATATATGTACATACCATTTTGTTAAGGGCACACTTTTAGTCCCCTATCACAGAAGGAAACCGATGAGCTCCATCAGCTTTAAGTTTGATATTAAGAGCAAAGAATTGACAAGACTTTATTTGCCCTCTCTTTTACTTCAATTTATGTAGACTACAAAAGAAATCTGTGGCAATTTTACTTCCCTTTCTGAAAGATAGGGCATAGTTGTTTAAGGAAATTAAAGGAAACGTCAACAAATCTCAATCTTTAGCAAGTAGTTTTTTTTTCACAAGCGAAAATTATTCAAATTCATAATGAATGAAGATGAAAATCCGGTGTTTCGTGAAATTTTGTATGAGGGTATGTAAAATCTAAGGTTCTCAAGAAAAAGCCATTTACGATTGACGCTTTCGAAGCCAAATGTCAAAAGTGTCATACCTATAATGACAGAAAGATACTCTTTCTCTCTCTCTCTCTTTTCAGGTGTGAAAGGTGAAGTGAGAATTTCACTAAAATAAACCATCACCTTCACAAAATAATTAAGTGAAAAGCAACAATGATAAATTTGGACACAACATACAGTTACGAATGTACATATGTACATACATATGTATCTATATACATATATGAACATACATACATACTATAGAGAATAAAGAGAATCGTTGCTCTTCTGAATACATTCTGACATTTACATATTGGAATTGATAAAATTTTTATTTTATAAATGAAATTTCGAAATGTAAATAATTTATCTCACAAAAGTCTTCGTGGAAACTTAACTGACAGGTGTTTTTGTTATTTTTTTTGTTTCAAAATTTTTAAGAATTTAAAAATTATGAATAAACGTTTCTGTTAGTTTGTTTTATTTTTTTTTATTTTAATAATTCCGTGAAATATATATGTAACTTAAATAATACTGTTGTAAAATTTCATATGAATTTTGAATAAAATTGAAGTTCTCATAATCAAAAATATTATCCTTGAGTGAGATTTGATCACAAATTCTATTTTATTCACTCTTGCATTTATTTCTGATAAATTTTGATATATTTTTTTACTTAAAAAATTAAGAAGAACTTGAAAATTTAAGCGAACTTTTTTTTGAATTATTAATTCCTTTATTACCGCGAAAATATGTTAACTTTATTTGAGTTCATTGAAACTGGTAGTCGGAAATCATTTAATTTGAAGGCAATAATAAACTTGAAAGACAAATACATTTAACATTTTCAATGAGAATTCAAAATTGACAAAGAGCAAATTAAAAAAAAAAAAAAAACAAAAACAATAACAGTTTCATCATTTCCTATAATCTGTCCTAATACTAAATTATTTATGAAGCAGAAAGTACAACAATTTTAAGATACTCCCTGTTTTAAGTAATTCCAGGAAGACAAACCTTAATACTTTTTCAAATTCAATTTGAAATTTATTTTTAGTTTCTTCTTGGATTTCATTGTTTTTGTTTTGAAAAAGAAAACATTAATTAAATTTAAATTTAAAACTAACATATCTTTTCTAAGAAATAGAAAGAAATCCTTTCAAGTGACCCACATCCTGGAACTTACTTTAAAACAGGAAAAAATACAACAAATAACATTAAAAACTTCAAACGTCAAACATTTGACATTTGAGAATTTTTCAAATTAACACAAAACAACCGGTACCGGCCAACCTGACATTATTATTATAAAACTTTAAAATATTTGCTGAAAGGCAAAATCCTTTTTGAACTTTTAAATATTCTTTCCTTTTATGTGTATCTAAGGAATAACTCCCAGACACCCGAAATATGGGAAAAAAAAAAATTATTCATAAAAAATCCCCCACGCATTTGATTCGCAAAAAAAAAAATAAAAAAAATATGGAAAAGCTAGGTTACCGTTCGGAGGACGAAGGAACCCAACCAGCCCTAAAATCAATTGACTGCAGGATTATATTTAAGTTGCTTCCAAGGGCTGAAGTAGCGGCAGCAACCGATAACTGATAGGGTTGACGGTTTTTTTTTTTTTTGATAAAAAAAATATTATAATACGGCAGACGTTATTTTGGGGGTTGGCGTTGAATGAAAAGGACTCGTGATGTGTAGAGATTCTATGATTTACGCGAATCCGATTTCGTTATCATTTTGTTTATCGTGTGGAATTGATTTTTATTTCGTATAATTTTTCTAAGGACTGGATTGAGGAATGTGTATAAGATTTATTGACTGACAAAAGCAAGCAATGCTATGGTTAGGAAGGAATACCTATACATACATACATATACACGTGTGTCGGCGTCATGTTGTGGAATGACTGCGTGAAAATTTGCTTCAGTTGTCAAATAAGGAGTATAGGTGTACTAAGTCAACAGGGGCGACAGTGACAGTTGACAGTTCGGGCCACGGTTATACTTCTAGGCAATATTTAATGTTTACATGTGTTAAGATATTGTCATTTTTTTGTACATATTTGGGGAATGTGTGTTAAGTTTTAAGTACTTAAGTATAATGTTTTATTGGTAATGAAAATACAACTCGATTTTGTACATTTTTGTCCATTACATTGGCTTTGAACTTTTGTTTTTTAAGAAATACCAACACAAATAGGCTGTGGAAAAGAATTGCTTAAAAGGTCGACAGAAGCCTATCAAATGGTTAGCCATCATAAATGTGACAGTTGTTCAACAAACGTGGACTAGGATCTTCCCGTATTTATTCCACTATGACTAAATATATGGTTTACAATGTCATTTGAAGCCAAGGTTCTGGACTTTCGAGATCGAATAGGTATGGTTGATCCTTACTGTCAATTTTTTAACTTTAAATCACTTAAAAGTCACTTTTAGTCTGTGGCTGGACGAAGATCTATAAATAAATTCACATCAAAACAAAAACTTTCGCCTGTCAATCTGAAAAATAATTAGATTTTTGAAGAACTTGCACCGTTTAAAGTTATATTAAAATAGTTTGTTATCGACTGTTCCAAACATATACCTAAATTATTCTGCTAGTGTCAAAAACACCTTACGCATTCAATACGTTTATAAAAGGGTTTTGCAACTGTTGTTTAAGAACACATCCTTAATCCGATAGCAAATTGCTTTTACACGTACACGGTTCACATGTTGAAATCTGACATAAAAATCTTGAGCTGTCAAATTCTTTAATTCATTAGAAAGACTGTTTAAAAATCGTCTCGACTCAAACATAGCTTTTTGCATTGAGTTTGATTCAAACGGCCATGTTCAATTGAATATTTTTGACAGTTGAAAGCCGTCCTGAATACACCGACAATTTTACTTTCATTTCAGCGCATAGGCAACATTGAACATTTAAGTAAAACAGAAAATAATTCGGTAGTTGATAAATATTGAAATTCGTTGTTTTTCGATACAAAATTTAACTGATTCAAGTTGAAATTCGTCAAATCGTACTTGATTCGAAGAATGACATCCAAGAAAAAAATGTTCTATGATTGCGAACATTCCTAAATCCCTAAACTCCTATAGTTTATACTTTAACTTTCGTTACTTTCTTTTCATCTGACAGCAACAATATCCAGTCAAGTCTTACTGAAAACATGTCAAAATGATACTGTAGCCAGTTTTATCAAAAAGCTGTTTTATTTTCTAAAAAAAACAGCTTTAAAAATTGTGTTGCTGTCATTAAAAAATAATATAGGAGTAACCTGTTCACAACATAATTAAATTTGTTTGAATGTCATGTCACTTTGGTAGTCACTACAACGTTTATGTAGCAACGATATGTTTAAACAACTTCAGGTGTCAAAAATTTAAACGCTATACATCGACCTCAAACCCTCAAAAGGGTTCTTC
The DNA here is from genome assembly GCA_905146935.1 of Scaeva pyrastri. Lineage (NCBI taxonomy): Eukaryota > Metazoa > Arthropoda > Insecta > Diptera > Syrphidae > Scaeva > Scaeva pyrastri. The sequence goes on from LR989927.1 coordinate 80,179,452, forward strand.
CTAGGCTTGGTATACTTTAACTTTCACTCATGTTTATGTTTTTAATACATAATTGGTCTTGACAGTGACAAATACTGGTTTTATCTTGTGGGGCATAAACAAATTGTCGTATGTGTCAAATGACCATGATAAACAAACACACAGTCAAAAGACTCTTGTTTCCAACTTATTCATTTTTCTTTTGTTTTTCAATAATTCTTTGCCAAAAGAGACTTGACGATAAATCTATGTACAGTCATGTCCTAAGTAATAGAACCACTCATTGATTATGGGCAATGCTGTTTTTGCAACTTAAGATAAGAAAAAAATATCTTATCTTATAAATAAAAAAAGTGGCATAAGAATATTTAATGCCTGAACAAACTTGAAACAAAATCGGGTATTTTAAATCATCAGATTTGAATTAGTCTTCCAACAAAACGTGTCTTTGACAATCAAGTTTGGGAATCAATTCTACAAAAATAAAACTTTTTTACAAAAAAGTATTGAAGTATAAAATATTAAATATAAAACATTGACATTACTTTTCGAGAACTTTTCTTAATGACAACTGGGCACACCAACAGTTTATGAACGAACCTTTTCCGTCTTAGATAAATGTCATAAAGGTTCGGTAAAGTTGACATTTTTAAACTTTTTACCTAAAAATTAATAAGTGATGAGTGTTCCTATTGTTTTGACCTTGGCTGTCTTCCAAATTCATTGTTCTCTTCATGTATTTACATATATGAAACCTTATCTATAGGTACATTATGATGCTTTTCTCGAAAAGGCTTTGAAGATTATACACACGAATATCTCACGACTCAAAATCAAGTAGGTATTTTGAAGAGTCAAGTAATTGAGAAAATAATTGTGGTTTACGTAAAAAATGCGTAAAAAAAAGAGAGAAGGAGTTGGCGATTACATTTATTCATTCTTGTCTCGTCAAAAGCTGACGATCTGATTTCACAATTTCAATTCGGTTTCATTTTTTTTTGTAAAATCAGACATCGTCGTCGTCGTCTACTGAGTCCAATTCAACTGTGTACCTACTTAACGCGGTTTGACACTCAACGTTTAATTCAACTGATTGAATGTACTGAACACACATAATGAACACGTATTTTCTGTCAAAACGTGGAGCTTGCCTAAAAATAGTTGTCCTCGTAAATTCTCCATGGTATGCTTTATTCACGTGAACGAACTTAATACATACATATGTACATATGTACATATGTAGGTACGAATACCGGAATACTTCGATCTCATTTCCTTTGACAAATCATCGAGCATCATAAATTCGTCGAATCGCATGAGTCTCTTAAACCCAATCCTGTCAAATTTGTCTTGTCAACATTCCCGTTATAAAACCATTCACGTACATAAGTTTACCAACGTATAATGGCTGCAAATATTTCTGTTTCCGGCTTACAGGGAAATTTCTGAAAACTCAACAAAATTATTTTGCACCGATACCTATACCGAGGTGAACCTGCTAACATACATAGACATACACATGCATTTGATGTCCTTATAATCATAGGTGTGCATATAGCGTATAAAGGGAAGGTGTAGGATTTCAAACCTATACGACAAGTATGAATTTTTGGAAAAGGGAGGATAGAAATTTTATCTATAGAAGGTGAAAATGGGAAAATTTCAATTCTGTCCAATTTGTAAAATTAGGGAATTTCTATGAGGCATAAATGTATACATACGACTGTGTGTACATAAAGAAGGACACATATCAATCATCGAAAACATCAATATAAGGACTCCTAGTCCTATCACATCACTCACCAAGATGACTATAATTCTAGTTCGAACACCGTCACCTATCAGACTCTCATTTCGTCGATTGCCGCCTGTGGCACTTGTTGCTGCAGATGAGACCCCGCATTCGTTGTCATGCCAATGCTGTCCTGCTGGTGTTGCTGTTGCTGCTGTTGCTGTTGCTGGTGGTGGTGTTGAATTTTCATTGTTCCCCCACCACCACCTCCGCCACAAAGAGCACTGCCGCTACTGCTACTACTGCTGTTTACACTGCTCGTTTGTGTCTGTTCTGACACATTGCTGCTCGTGCCCCCAAGTCCTGATGATGCGGTCCGGATTGGTGGCCGAGGTGCCCGAATATGATGGACACCCATCACACTTCCATTGGGCTGGTGTTTGTTTTGTAGATGTTGGCCATCTAAAAAAAAAAAAAAAAACGAGAAGAAAATGATAAAATATTTGCACAAATACATATACACTCCCATGACGATGACGTAAAAACCCATGCAACTGAAAAGCATGAGATCCTTCTTTTGGAATATGAGAATGTAGGACTTTGAAGGATTTTTTCTGTTGAGACCTTTGATTAAAAATTTCATAATTAAATTGGTAGTTGAAAAATTAATTTTCAGTTCTCGAAATAATTTTAAAGGTTTAGCTATTCTCTAACGTATATTACGAAAATAAGTTTGAAGTTTGAAGTTTGAACAAAGACTTAAGGCTTCCGCGGGTTTTGATGCGTTTAACCGGGATTTGATTATACAAATATGTGTACATCGTGTGATTTCCCCCTTTTCTTCAATTTAGAAGGAAAAAGACCATTTTTTAATGCTCAGACAGTCGAAATTAAAATAGTGTGTAACTAAGGGATTCAAACATCGTGAAAAAAACAACGATGGTTCGATGGGTTTCGTTGTTCGGCAATAGTTGTCTTGTCTTGAAACTGACGTAGCCACAATGGGTAAATATTTGGTAGCCTGTTTATAAAGTAATGAAAACATATTTCTCATATAGCATTTCACTTTTATACTGGATTTTGAGTTTTAGTTCCTACAGCTGATCCCAGATATCCCATCAGCACTTCAGTATCCGTTGTTGTGATGACGAACTGTTAGGACTTGACGTTTCGATGCGTTAATTGTTTGTGATATGTCCAAATATCACAAGCCAATCAACAAAAACCCTTCGTGCAAAAGTAAGCAATTCTTCAAATTCTTTGTGACAAAAAAAAAAAAACAAAAAAACAGCACTCGAAATTACATCGATATATCGATGTTCTCGGGTTCGAAACATCGATGGCAAAAATCGATGTTTTTAAACAAAACCATCGATGTATTGTTTGCATCCCTATGTGTAACCAATATTTTTGACAGCTTAGAAGGCTGCAACTGTGTCGTATAAGCCCAGTGTCGTATAAACACAGGTAGACTAATTGGGGCCCAAAAGAGTTGCCAGCAACTTTGTCCATCGAAAAAAGAAGAAATATGACATTTACATTGACATGGGTAAAAGAGGTTTCAAACTCTACTGATGATGACGTTTGTTATCGTGTCTTGTAAATCATTTACTTATGTATTTATTAATGAGTTTAACGTTAAATATTCTTTCATTAAATTGTTTTTCAAGAAATTTAATTTTGACATCTTCACGTGAACTACATAGCTGTCATAAGAACTTATTAGTTTAATTCAAAGTTAAATATCATTGACTTTAAATCTAATCTGACTGAATTTAACCTCGCAAGCACAAGTAAATTTATTTTATAATATATTTATATATTATTTCATTGTCCAGTGTTGCCAGAAGTGCACTTATATTAATTTATTTATTTTTTCTTGCAAATGTCAAAAGCAACAATAAAAGTGTTTTTATTTCGAATTTTACTTATAATTTAACGTAAGTTTTATTAATAATGACAAATGCCACAAAGAATTTATGTCCCAGAATTAAGTATACAGTCGTGCCATATTTTTGAGCTAATTCAAGGCTAACAAATAAAATTGCGCTGCAATATCTCAGAGTGATAACATATAATTTCAAATGAAATTCAATATATAGAAAACTCAATGTAATATTTCATTTTACTAACGGATATTCTGTTTATACAACTTTGTCCCTCAATATTTTAAAGAATTAAAAAAAAAGAAGAGGAAAAACAAACTTTATTGGAAATATCGACAGCTTATTTATCGTCATCGTTAACGAGGAACGAGCTCATTCTAAGAAATTCATTCAACCATAAATTAGCTATAGAGGCCATCTTTATATCATCTTATTATACAAATCGTTCAATATAAATTCAATCTTATAAAGAGATTATTTCAAAAGCTTTTAAGGCGGCGGGCGGCGGCGATGGCAAGTACTCAGCAGGCAGTTAGGAAGCTATAAAATTCACACCATTAACTAAGCAATTATCAATCTATTAACCTTGAATCCGTTGGCAGTTTATGATGCAGACAATTTGTTCAAGTGGGACAAAGATATGTTTTCTCATTTGACACTTATTTGTCAAAAAAAAAAACAACTCATTCCTATTCCTATTATTTTATTATTATTATTTTCAGTTTTGAAATTCAGCTAAAAGTTAATGACCCGTTTGCGTGCTTTATTCTTTTCAATCAAAAAAAAAGGGAATAGGCTTCATGAATTAGAAAATTTATAGACACGTTTTTCTAACAAAAAGAACTGCATTGGTTTGATTTATCGTGACTTTGGCTAATTGCCCCGCCTAGTTTTTGTCTAGTAAAAGGCATCACTGTGTACTGTATAAGTGTGTTTAGGTCCTTAAGGGAACATTCAATTTTTTTGTGTCATGTCTATAACCCCTTGAGCTCCTTTGGCATTTTCTAGTTGTCATTCTGACAGTCTTTGTTTGCGGTGCGTTCGTTTTTATGCTTTCATTGTGAAAACGAACAGATCTTATAGATAAAACTCTTAAACTCTTTTGTTGTTCAACGATGACGAACGCGGCAGGCGTATGGAGCTCTTGAGATAGCGAAACAAAAAAGAAAAAAAAAAAAAAAAACTCGGTTCTATAAGGGCTTCTTTTTTTTTCTTTTTTTTTTTCTTTCTGACAACTCTGGGGCTTAACGACAAGAAACCTTAAACGGTTTAATAAGCAATTTAGCACCAAAACTTAAGGAATCAAAAGAAAAGAAAAGAAGTAATAAAAGAAAAGAAAAAAATTGAAGCTCAAAGTGTTACAAAAGAAAAGATGTGTCCTCTCCCACGCAAGACTCGGCTTTTGAGGTTGAAATTACTTTATAGAGAAGTTGTTTTCTAGAGCTCCAGCTCAGTACATTTCAAAGGAGACATAAAAAGATGCCTGTCGTAACCTACATAATAAATATACAGAATGGGCATATATATTAAATCGATTTCTGATGGAAGCTTCTAACTGGTTATATTTTCTTACCTACACCGACATACATAATAAGAATGGTCGTATATTTGGACAGGGATGGATTTACTTATAGTGTTGTCCTTAGGCATTTTTTAGGGGTTTATTTGGAGTGCATGTAATTTTTGAAAAGTACTTTTTCTTAACTACCGGGTACTTTAACGTGAGGTTTGAATATAAATAGTTTTTTTTTGACAGATCACGCGTGACTCCTGTCAAACTGCTTTGTCACTTTTGTACAGTGTTATTTGGTAAGACTCGCCCCATAACAGTGTCTCCAAACTTTGTCAGGTTTATTAATAGTGTTAGTGAAGAGACTGCATGTCGTATGCCTGTCTGCAGAAATGTATAAGTGCAGACAGTCTTATAGAAAACAGCATTGAAGGCAACTCATAAAAAAAATATTGATATTTTTACGGAAGAAGGCATCCTTTCCAATAAAGATTTTATGGTTATGTTAAAGATAAAAATTAATAAAATCGGAAGAGATTCCTTAGCCTTTTAATGATTGACTATAACTTTACTGACTGGGGAAACTTAATTCAATACATTGGCCAACATAACGTGAAAAAATACATATTTATTTGACAATAAAAGTACGTATACGCCTCAGAGTACGCTTAATTTATTTTGAATATAAATTTATTCGTGTATAGCAACTATAATATCTACCGTTTTTATCTTATTATAAAGTCTTATCTAATTGATGTAAAGGGCTAAGTTTCTTTTTTACATAATTAATGGATAAGTGATTTTAAATATAAAAATTTTTCCCAAAAACTGCATTCGAAATATAAAAATTAAATAACAACAACCAATAATTATTTCTTTTTTTATTTCATCGAACATTTGTGTTTGGAATGACAGATTCTGTCAATAGAAGTGATGCCAGATGTCACTTATTTTTTTTTGCAATATTGGCTGCAATGAATCTGCCCTTTGAATTAAAAGTCGTAAAGCGCTTAAATGTCACATTGAATCATCTGACATTTTAATTCACTGCATTAAAAAAAACTAACATACATATATGTATGTTAGTTGCCAACACTTAACTTCACAAAGAGGAGCAATCTCTTGCGCTTTATTATGTTTTATTATTATTTTTTTTCAACAACTTTTCAATAAATTTGAAAATTCTGAAATTTTCTTCGGCCAGCCCCTTAAATTTATAGTCTTAACTTGTTTAGTATCTTTAGTAAGGATTATGACTTTGTCCTTATATAAGGTGTATGTGATGATAAATACTTGCACAGTTTGCTATAAAATCAATGTGTGTTTTTGTTTTTTTTTATTTAGACCATAAGAACCATTTCCATGCCATCAGTCCCCTTTGTCATAAAACCAAGAAACAACTTCTAAAAAAAAGGGGTATTCGGTATTCCTCTTACCATCCTACACAATAGGGTGAAATTGTACCTGGAAAAAGGCTTTGATTTCTTGATTTTGTGTTAGTATAGATGGATTTATATAATGCCCATCACACATACACAAACACCAACACTAACTCTAGTTTTATCCTCATTTTCCTCTTGCACAATATTGAATATGATTTTAGTTGATTGAGTATTTTGCTTCCTGATAGAATATTTATTAAATGAACATGAACCGAGGCATGGAAGGGAGGCCGTTAAACGGTTTCTAACAATAGACTTGTACAAGGTGGCGCAAAATTGAATGCCCATCATTTTTGTAAATGACATCGTACGTCAATTGTATTTGACAGGGGGATGTGAAAGCTTGACAGGGGAATTCAAAATATGGATTTCCTTATAGTTCCGGATCAACTGAACAAACATTCCAGCATTTATTAACCTACTTGGTTTGAAAAGATTGGAACTAAGAGAAACACGGCAATTGGTGGCCATCAGCAGACTTATCGTTCGGCCTAGAATATAATAGCTATGGATGCCGATGTCACTGAGAACGATTTCACATCCATGACAAACGACACACGTCTTAAAAAAGAAACAAAAAAAATGAAATATTGTGAAAGAAGCATTTCCTGATCGCCTAGTCAACCGGTTTTGGTGACTTGGTATGACCATTATTCAAACATCCCTGGGCTCTTCTTTTGGTGCTGTTTGGAGTAACTATTTGACAAAAAACGACATATGTACAATCGAAAAATATCAAAACTGACAGCGACCATCTGACAGATGTCATTTTTTTTCAGTAAACAGAAAATTTTTATTAATTTCCATTACTAAAAATCATTTTTAATAATTTACTAAAAGGGAATTCAAAATCAAAACAAGATGAACAATTTTGCGTCACCTTGTGCATGTGTATCGATTTATAACTACCTGCATGTGTTTTTGACATGCCACAAGGATATTTTGTTAGGAAAACCCTCTATATTGGTACATGTATACATACATAATGTATATTGTGTTTTATAACAATATACACGAGGCCATATGGATACATGATGTGCATGTGTGTATGTGTTTCGAGTAAAAACTCGTATTACCGACAAGCCATAAACATGTATTTGCATTAATTTGTCCAAAAACTCATTCCGGATGAGATTAAAATTCATTACAATCGGATGTGCCGCAGACCTAGAACCCAATTGCCATGTTCTCGATCCTGGCTGTTCCAGTTCCTGTCCCCTATCCAACTCTAACCAACAATTCCCATCATCTCTATACGACTACTGCGGGTATATGTTCTTGTTCATAATATTACCAGTTTCGAGGATGGAAACGAGAATTCGCTAATATCCTCGTTTTCGAAAATTAACAATGGTAGGCAGGGTTTGGGGGAGTTCTTCTGAAAATTGATGCTGATGGGCGTGCATTCATTTCATATGTGTCATAGGGTCGTTATACGAACGCTGCCGCAGCCAGCACCGTTTCAACATCAAACTAGATATTACCCCGTCACCGCCGCACCACCAGCCCGTCCCCGCACTGCCGATATATCGTACATCGCTTAGATGAACTGAAGCGCGATTTTGGAGATGTAATCGGATGTCAATTGTAACGATGTACTTAGTTTTTTGGAAATTTGAAAAACAGCAAAATACGAGTACAAAATCCCATTTCTCTTATATTTGGCCCATATGCAATACATGTATACAAATACATATCTTGGTGTGTGTGATGTAGTTTTCAAAAATTGGCAAACGGGAAGAACATTTTTAACACGATATTCAAAAATTAATTAAAATACATAAATTATTATGGAGCAGTGAAACATATCGGAAAACAATGGATACTGGTGAATAATAATGAGATTAGGTATTGGTTTTGGGTTTTTGTTCAATTTGATTTCATGAATTGGTTTTAAAAAGCGAATCAGAAGGATTTTTGAATTAAAAGATGGGCAAATGGGTTAAGTGAGATGTACATAGAGTGATACAATTTTGGGATCAATTAAGGACTAGTTTTTGACTGGTGAGTTAACTCTGAGTTTAGTTAATCCTGATCCGGGAGTTAATTCTCGAATCAGTTTTTCAATGAGGAGTTAACTTTATCATTAAAATGTATTTAAGTTGATTTGGCATCACTGAAATGTCATTTGTCAGTTGTCATATATATATACCTGGAGCAGTGTACGGGAATTGGGTGGACAACACCGCAGTACAAAGATTTCTCTCGAAGCCGAGGCTTTAGCGACTCATTTTAAAACGTTACTGCAGCGGAGGAGAATCTTCAAATCTTTAGCTACGCTTTGCAGGATGTTTGTGTTCCGGAATTGGACTCTGTTATATCATTGTGTGAACTTGAAGCGATATTTTTAAAAATGAAAAATAACAAAGCCATAGGAAGTGATGGCATTCCAGTAGAATTTTAAAAAAATGGAACTGTTCAACTCAAAACTTTTATTGTTGAGTTCTTCAACCGTATTTACAACACTAATTGTATACCTTCGAAAGGAGACGCTAGTTGTGCAGATAATTATAGAGGGATTTTCAATAAGAGACCATATATATTCCCTCAAACTATCATCGCCAGAAAATATATCAATTTAAAGAAAAGGCTTTATGTGTGTTTTGTGGATTTCAAAGCTGCTTTTGATAAAGTGAATTGGAGTATCTAGAAAATTTCTTTAACTCTATCAAATTTTTCTGTCTTCGTCTAGAGCAACTGTAGGAGATGGAGTAAAACTTTCTGATTGGTTTGAAACATCTGCAGGAGTACCACAAGGATGCATTTTAAACCCGATTTTATTTGCTTTATTCATCGATGATATTTGCGAAGTTCTCCCAGGAGGTGTATCGTTTGCAGGTAATCTCATTAAGGTCCTTCTATATGCTCATTATTTAGTTTTGCTAAAGCTAACAATCCTTTCACACTTCAATTAGAAATCAATAAATTACAGGCTTATTGCGAATCTTGGGATCTTACCATCAATATTAGCAAAACGAAAATTATGATCTTTGAGAATCGACAGAGGAGAAGGTAACCGGAAGAATGTTGGTGTTTGGATAACGAGCCGATTGAAGTAGTTCGTGACTTTAGGTACCTGGGTGTGATATTGACATCTAACTTAAGTTTTAATAAGCATGTCAAAGAAAAAAGCCGTGAAGCTGAATTAGCACTCAATATGATATGGCCAACTTTTTTCGCCAATCAAAATATTGACCTCAAGTCTAAGTACAAAGTTTTCAATGCCACTGTGAACAACTGTCTTATCTTTGGAATGCAAGCATTTGAAGTTTGCCCTTTCGATGAATTTGAAGCCGTTCAAAGATACTTTTTATAGCAACTATTCCGATTACCCAACTCAAAGACGACATTATGCAATACATGTGGAATCCAGGCTACCTTCCATCTACACACAAAACTTAAAAATTCATTCTGATCATCTACTAAGATTTATGAAAAAAGTAGCAATAGTCTTTATAAATCAATTTAGGTTAGATTATTACATTCCAATTCCTTTCCCCTTTAGAGAGTGGAATCAGTTGACGATAGCCCATGATTGTTCTGGAAGGCTTTTAGAAAGGATATATTTGCAAGGATTATCTCTAAAGTCGATGGAAAAATATACTATCAACATTTAACAAATGCCTAAACTTCAAGTTCCAGATTATTCTACAAAAACTTAAACCACCAAATGTGTACCGATGAAAACTATTTCAACACTCAATATTCTCAAAAGAGTTGTGCAGTAGATCATTAAAAAAAATGCAGTAGATTGGATCTTTCCGCAGTAGATTTTTTATTACATATAAAACATAAAGATAAACAGCTTAAATCTATTTAAACAAATTTATTTTTAAATGAGTAGGTAATAAAGCTTAATTCTTAAACTCTTAAACAAATAAATTTAAATGTTTTTATAAATTTACCATCAGTAAAATTAAAATTTTGAAAATACTCTAAGAGCCCAGGAGCGTCTGAGGGTGTCCAGCATTTCATTACAAAAAATAACGTTATTAACGTTAAGTTTGTTTCGTAGTTTATTTTTAACTTGGCTAACAATAGAAAACTTTCGCTCTGCAGCGGCATTACTATGGGGAATTGAACACAAAATCAACATATACTCGCAAAGTTCGACAAATATTTTTTCCCCCAGAAAATCTGAACAATCTAAAGCCTCATGGTATTTACTTAAGAGATCTTGGTTCCCCAGTAAAGATCTGCACTGACTATTTAAATTTTCCTTATTGCAATCGGTAAAACGAAAAGATTCTAGAATAGGCAATATTGATGGCATAGCACCATTGACCAATAATTTATCATCTATGTATTTCAACACTTTAAGTTTAGTATCATTAAAATCAACCCATTTTTTATTTGCTGACAAATTTCAACATAAAAACTTAAAAAATAGTTAAGTAAAAAAATGATAACACAACAGAAACATAGACAGAGACAGAAATTTTTTCATGATTGAAAGCATCCAATTCATTTCATATGTCAAAAGAGAATGTGGCTTCGTTCAGACCTTCTTTACAGCGGTTATTTTTATGCAAGGTTTTTTGTATAGCTGTTCTCTAAGTCCCGGTCTACATTGAACGATTTTTCCAGTGCCGACAAAAATTTTCGTGTGCGATTGAGAGGTACAGAAGGCATGTTTTACATCTCAGTCACACACGATTACAACAACAAATTTTTGTCGGCACTGGAAAAATCGTTCAATGTAGACCGGGACTAAAGTAGATTTGATTTAGTGGCAGCAGATTTATTTTTTGCGAAAAGTGCGGCAGATCTACTGCTATTGCAGCAAAGTGGCATCGCTGATGTGTGTCATGTCCGTATAGTCTATGTAAAAACACAAATTGTATATCATTTAATTTTATAAGAAATAAAGAAAAGTATTTATCTATCTATCTTGTATATACCGGTATCTTGTTTGAATTTGTTGTTTTCAGAGTTATTTGTGTTTTTTTTAGTCCCAGAGTTAACCCACAAATATGTATCCAGGGTTGACTCTGAGTTAACTTCGGGACTAAATTGAATTGAAAACCTGAAATAAAGAGTTAAACCATAGTTAACCCTTACTCGAGGATGGTGTCGAACTGAAAAACTCGCCCTTAGTGTTTTGAGGTTAAATTGTTTTAAAATGGCGACAAGTTAAGTTTGATACATTTACCTAATTCCATTTAGTTTTTTTTACCTTTGCTGGGATATAACTTTTGCAGTGAGAATTGAATGTTGGCCCGCTTTGAAAGCCAAAGAAGATCTTTTCCGGATTGCATAAAGTATTGGAGAGTGAAGCTTCGGAGAAATCCAGTGTCACTATTGGGGGATTTAAAGTCTTTTTTTTATAAGATTGTGGTCTTGACGACAAACACTGAATTAATATCTATGAATTGGGATTTAATGCTTATGGAATTGGATCCAAGTGCAATCCAAATAATAAAAAAAAAAAAACAGTTCACGAATGATTTAGTATACAAAATTTTGTTTTCTATCCTTTAAATTATTTTCAAATTCTCATTTATGTTGTTGAATTTTGTAAAAAAAAAAAAATCATCAAAAATGTATAAGTCCATGTCTCTCCATCTCTGACCAAATATTATCCGATTTAATATTATTTTAATTTGTAAAATCCTTTTTTAATAATTCCTTGGCTAGACTGAAATCGTTAATTAATTATTTATTGCTATACCTACTTCCAATGTATAAATAAAAAATAAACAGCTTACTTAATGTTTTCTATTACTTGTTTTTTCTTTAAATACTTGAATATCCTTTTGAATAAGTAACAAAACCCCTTAAATAAAAAAAAATATCCTTTCTTAAGTAGGTATCACTTAGCAAAAAAAAAAAACAGGACAAATATAAATATTTTTTCTTTAACTCTTTCCATTATAACCCTCCCATTAAAAGCAGTACTAACCTCCTTTCTTCATAGAATACTAGAATTATTGTCAAAAAAAAAAAATCCGATCAAAAAATAAATCCTACTTCCATCATAATAATAATAATAGTCAAACAAGAACCACTGGTTAATTCGAAGAATTTATGATATCCTAATTGGGTAATCACTTTTGCACACACAAAAGAACCACTTCAAAGAACTCCCACCATTTCATTTTCATTCCCGATTTCAGTTTTCAGCTTCTAGCAACAGTTTCCCATTCTCCATTAAGTTCTAGGCTTCTAGGCAAAGTAGAAAAAGTTCGTCTAACCATTCCATTTAAGATTGTTGTGCCTTGTGCACCAGCTGGACGATTCTTCATAATTCTCAGAGGCTCTTAACCAATTTTGAAAAAAGCATTAAAAAGGAAACCAGGCGCACAAAAAAAAAATCAAAAAAAAAATCAAAAAAAAAAAAAAGGAATCGAGAACCTTATCATAAACTCCAAACTAAGAACCTTCCTCATTCCTTCGGGTTATAATCAAGAGGAGTTATTTTGCCTTTCATTTTATCCTTTTTGGGTTGCATCCACCAGAGTAGGTACTCTCACCATACAAGATACAACCATCAGAACCAGAACCAGAATCAGAAACCGAACCACATAGCTGGGATGCTTTTCCCTAGTGCCCGTAATTATTGGCATGACAACTGGGTCAAATCAGGACCAATTTGTAACTTAAAAATGTTCTCGCGCGATAAACCCTATACGGATGCCATCATCACTCCATTTTGTATACGTTCTCCTCTCCCCCTCTTTGAATCTGTCCAAATTCCTTCAATATTGTGTGTATACTTGTATAAAACCCCATTTTGACTTAAATAAAGACGAATCGAGTGCGATGGCAAAGGACCTGTTCAAAATATGTACGAAAAGGACGAAAAAGCTTCAAAAAATATTATGCTGACGCATCGAGACGACCGTCGACAACGACGACGACGACAACAGCATCCGATTTATAGCAAATTCATGCGCTTTCCTCATCCTCACATATACATAAGAAGCAACCACGACAGGATATAAAGGACTTCCACTGTTATTGTTATGCTATTATAGATATTTCCGACATGAATTCTATCAACAAAAAAAAAAACGAAAAAAAAAGAAATATCCTTTTCGTTTTTGTGTGCGCTTTTCTATAAGAAGTAGGAAATGAAACGCTTTTCCAAGGTAAGGATGTGGGTGTATGAGTATTATGTAGTATCAAGTGTGTGATGCCCTCAGGGATAATGTTTCATATTACTTTCATATTGGACAATATGCTACTTGTGTGCTCAAAGAAAATTAAACGGAAGCTCAATTTTTTTTTTTTATTGCAAATGCCAAGCACATTAAAATATGGTGGTTGTCAGGAAAGTTATCGTGGAACATTCAACCCGTCATAATTGGCTACTTAACTTACTCACATCGGAATTATATTATTTCCGAAATTGTGCTTTCAAATTGTATGTATGTCTATGTCTATGTATATGTTTTTTAATTTTCATTTAAACATTTTTAGAGCAGGGTTATGAGGTGTGGCGATTTGTCGATAGAAAAGGGATTTGAAATTTGATTTGGTTACACGAACAAAAGTTATACTTAGATTTGTGTGGTTTTAATTCTGATACTGTCAATCTGTTTGATTATCAGTCCCTGAATGGTGCCATCGAAATATCAAATATGAACACATTCAAAAACTAAGCATCGTTGTCTTTTACTTTTCAGCAATAATGACGTATATCGAACTTCAAAAGCCGAACGAAATTTACTTTGAAAATTCTAATAACTTAAAATAATTTTAAATTCTTAGAAAATGAAACATGTTTTCAAGTAAAAAAGAGAGTGTTTGTTCTTCTATACTCATATTACGTCAAAAACATCATATTCACTGGAAAGTGACAATCACTAGATGCCTATTTTCCTAAGATGCAATTCTCGAAAGTGATAAGTGGTTGTCACATTTTCGATAGTCAAATTTGATTATCACAACTTGTTAAATGTCAAGAGGTGTTAATTCACATTTAATAACAAAGTGTAAATAGAGAAAGAGACAGCTCTTGACAGTGACAGTCATATTTTTACGGATCTCATACGAACTTCAAAAAACGTATGATTTAATAAAGCTCAGAAGAATTTTGTAAGCCAAGAAAGCTGACGTGGTTTTTTATTTCGATTAAATTTCTTCAATGTTCTCGAACCAAGCAAATTAAAACTCAAGAGTTTTCATTCATCTAAAACACAACTCAATTAAATTTGTTTCAGCATTTTCCAATGAGAATTGTCAAAATAAGGGCAACAATTGTCAAACTTCTTTGTGAACATTTTTCTACCTGTCTAAAGTCTGAAATTTTCCAGATCACAAAAATTTTTGATTGAAGAAAAGAAATTAAAACCGAAAAAATAGTAATAGATTTTTTATCAGCTTCTTGTATGTCAATTCATTTTTAGTCAAAAACGTCATATGCGCTGGAAAGTGCAAATGCAAATGAAATTATATTTTTGACAGATATTAACAAGTCACTTATGAATATTACCTTACACAGATAAAATTGATCGATTCTGAATGTCAGTAAACGTAAATTAACTTAGCCAATTTATTACATAGATCCATGTTTGTTTTAATATTTTGACAGGAACTTTGACTGCGGTTCTATGTTCTCTATTATATTGGGCAATTTTATATTTTATTTCGTGCATAAAAAATGATGAAAAGAACATGACAAGGTATTTAATACATTAAAAATTCTACTACTTTTTTATAGCAACACTAAACTCTAGACACTGTTAGATGTCAAATTGTTTCTTCTCAGATATAGTTTTCTGAAAGAATATCATCAAATTCAAATATGTTTGTATATTAATGTGATAGTCTTGGAGTTTATTCTTACGATACTTTTTATTCGGAAACTGCGTTTTCGGCTTGGGTAGTTGCTGCGCATAAGAATAAAACAATCAAACTCACTTAATATACATATATCGTCAGCACAAATGTCATTTTTTTTGCTGGATTCTTTTTCGCCAGAATTTAAATTGTTGCAGTTTTTTGGGGAAAATTTTGTGGCGCTAGCTACCCAGCAGTGAATAAAACAAAGCTAATATTAAATGTCTTGATGTGTTTCAATTTATTGGTTTTTCGCAAACAGCAAACGATTTAAGCTATTAATTTATTTGCTTTTTGATTTCTACAAAATATCTCTTCTTATTTGAATGCTAAAAGGGCCAACAAAACTCGTCAAAATCCATCGCTGATGTGTTCTTAAGAAAAAAAATTAAGAAGAGTCGTGTTTTTTGCAAAAGTCATCAGATATTTACATGAAATAGAATTCCTGTCTATAAAAGGTAAATCCTGCTGTGGATACAGATTCGACTTTTATTCGAGTATCGAAAGCAATTTTCGAGCTTTTCAGTCTTAGACGTTGACTTTGGTTCGTTTGATACTTTACTTTTATAAAACTTTTTTGAGTCTATAGCTGGCTGTTATCGTAGAGTAGTGTCCAACATACAAAACATCTTCAAGTCATTAAAAAATCAAGATGAACTCTGAATTTCTGCTAATTTTTTCAATTTTATGAACTTTGAAATAGTAAAACCAGATTGCGGATGATTTTTCTTAGCAATTTCTTACTGACTAACTGAGAAATGTCAAATCAGCTCTCAATTTAAATTCCTGCGAATATAATATAAAAAAAATACGCCCTCTATGTTTTGAATTCTCACATTTTTTGTATGCAAATTATTTACACAGCTTTATTTAATTAACCAATTAGCAAAATTATAACTTTATTTCATTGAACTTGTTGACATATTGATTAGTAATAGCCCCTGGCATTTCCTTCCGAGCAAGTTCTTGTTTTTTTTGTTTTTGATTAATCATCAAACAATAATTGCAACAGAATTTCGTCATAGTTTGTTTAAATACCTAATTGGCTTTCTAGGAAATGCTGTCCTGAAAAATTACTCGTACAATAAAAATCATTTGACATTTCATTTGTTGCTACAAGTGTGTTAAGGACATATTGTATCCTGAGGAGTTGGTAGAAAAAAAGTCGAAAAGTCCTTTGATGTCGAAACGTGCACATTCCAACGTCACTTTGAAATATTATTCGTTTTCATTTACTTTTCAATCTGTAAAATGTAATTGAACTAATATTGAAAGGATTAAGAGCAATAATTTCGATGGCGCCCAGTTGGAAGGACTATAATTGGATTGTTTTTAGTTCTTTTGCCGTGATTTCCGGTGGTTTTTTTTTTAGTACACGACAATCATCAACTATTATACAATAGTATAGTTTGTGTTAAAAAACAATTCTATTTGTGCAAAATTTGTCGTCGAAAGCGGAGTAGTTGTATAATAATTCTCTTCCATGGAACAGAAAGTAGCATCATTTAATAGAATTTTGAAATGTTTTCAGAAGAATGGGAAATAATAGTTTTCGAAAAACGGCAAACCGACTTAACGATTCTGAAAAATGCATCAGACAAGTGATATTTTTGAATTTTCCAAAGTATATTGTACATATAATCGTTTTGCATTGTGTTTTTGAATTCGAATGATTATAGAAATAGGGATTTCTGTGAAATGCATAATAGAAAATAAAATGGTTTCTCAAAATTGAAACCTTATACAAAACATTCTTCGATATCCTTTATTAATGATTTATTCTGTAGGGGGATTTTGAATAAGTGAGTACAATTTTGTGCAAATCCACAAAATCATACTCGAAGTTTGTCAGTGAGGGTATATGTATGTTTTCGATTTTTGGTAATTTAATGTACATTTACGCCACACACTTACAAACATACTTGTAATACATATATAAACATATCGATCGATTAATGATTGTTGATTGGTTTGTGTTTTATTGAAAAAGCTAATGGCTTTGTGATGGAAATCCGATTATGAGAATTTTTTTTGAATTATAATATATATGTATTTATCTATTTGAAATGATGTTGTTATGGTGGTGTATTTACATTTTGAAGTATAGGGATTAGGATTAAGGGACACTTCTACTTGGAGGGATTTGTGTTTTATTGTGAATAAGGATTGGAATATTTCATATTAAGGGATTTTACTAAGCCATTGATAAATTTTAAGGAAAAAACAAAATTAATGTAAAATTTGATTAAATTTAAGTAAATATTATATTTGTGCTTATAAATCTTTAAATACATACACACATACATATACAATTTAAAAACATATACATACATGATTACTCGTAGTTTGTAAGCATATCAAATAAATCAACTATAATCATTGGTTCATTTAAGGAGGAAGTGTTAAATGGCAACACGGTTTACTGTGACAATTTGTCAAGTGTAATTTTTTTTTTTATTTTCGTGTTAGTTAAATGAAAAAATACTCAAATGTTTAGCTCAAACCTAAACAAATCTAATTAAAAGATTCTAAACGTTGTTGCTGATTATCAAAGGGTCCTCCAAACACTTACGGAGAACAGCTGGTCCTGAATGAGTTCGAAGACGTTACAATCAAAAACAATACGGAATCTACCCTGAAGAAGAACGGGCTCAGAAAAGAGGGTTGTGAATGGTCAAAAGACATTAATTATTGCATAATTTGATCTTTTAATCTTGCAGCAGCGACATTTTTAATTGAGTGTGTAATGTGTATTACTATGATGGCTTACAACATTAGTAACGCTTCTACAATCACCAAATTTATTTAGTCGGCCGATTAAGAAGACCAAATTCATTGCGTAATGTGTGAAAAAGTGGCAATGTCTGAATAACCACGTTTTTGGATGCATTTTTGTTCAATTTCAACTAATATTATGACATTGAAAATGTCAGCTAAATTTGACAAATTTCAAATGACAGTACTACAATTTTGAGCCACGAAATAATTAACCCTTATGTCTGTTATATTATTGGAACTTTTCTAAGAACTATTCATCATCTTTTTTTGGAAAAAATCAAAAAGTATTGTTCTGTAAAAAATGTTTGGTATCAAAGTTGATTTTTTGTCTAATTGTAAGCTATAACAAATTCCCTCAAATCCAAAAGGCCTAGTCGAAAAAAGTACATATATGTATTTAGGTTTCTGGTGAAATCCCCACTGTTTCCTGGCGGGAAAAAAATCATACCTTTGGTATTTTTTTACTCTGTTAGCTGTTCAAACAACTGATCACGTTATTTAAAGCAAGGATATGGCTATTTGTACAATAATACCTAAATGTGATGCTTCTACTTTACAGACTAAAGTTTAGAAATCGATTAAAAAAGCTCCCCTAGTGAACAATTGTTCTTTATCTAACGATATCAAAAATAATAATTGACATGTCAACTTCATGATAAAAAATATTTTCAGTTTAATAAGTTTTTTTATGTACATATTTATATTTTGTATAATGTAAAATTTTTTGAATAAATATACATAAATAAAATAAATATCTGTATCAAAATAAATAAAAAAAAAGTATACATACTTACATATGTACATACATATGAATGTTCATTATGTAGGCGAATGTGTTCATAAATGCAGTTCATTCTAAAAAAAAATCTAACTAAGTTCTTTAAAATTTCCAGCTATATTTTAAGATTTAAAAGTCGCTTGTTGATGGTTTTGAGACATAATTGCCCTGGTATTGAAGTGACGTATACGCCAAATTGCTTTCTTTGAACTGGGTATGTACATAGCCTTATGTTTTCGAGAGCCCTCTTTTTGTTTTGACGTAAACACCAAATTTTGACATTAACGTCAAGTTTCCGAAAAAAATTGTTTGAGAATTTTTTTGAAGTATACGCCTTATTGTCTTGCAACCTACATAAGTCATCAAATTTCAAATGTTTGTTCAGTATTGATTTGACGTATGTTGTCATTTGTGAGAAGATCTCAGTTTGCAGTCAAATTTACCTGAATTCATCGAAAACTTGGAAAAAATACATCAGATTCAGCCAACTAATTACCTGGTTTATTCTAATTTTAAGTGAATTTCATTAAATAAATTAACTTGAAATAAACTTAAACTTCAGTGTGAAAAAAATTTAAACGGAACATAACCATTAATACTTGTTAATCTTTCTAACAGTGACATATTTGACATCGAATTATTTCTTCCTGTTAATTTTATTATATTATGATTATGATTTTTAAACCATATCTCTATTCTTTAATAGAACTATGAATTAAATCTTTTTTTAGACAAAACTGCAAACATTTCATTGTAGAGCTAACAGAGAATGTTGAAAACATTTAAAATCTTATAACAGATAAGACAAAATCCCATTTAAACCGGTTTTAAAAAAGTTGAATACTTAACGAATTTAAACAGATACAAATTTAAATCGATAGATTTTTCTTCTCCTAAGATTAATAACTTTAGAGGAACAGTTCTTTTTATCTTAA
The DNA here is from genome assembly GCA_905146935.1 of Scaeva pyrastri. NCBI lineage: Eukaryota > Metazoa > Arthropoda > Insecta > Diptera > Syrphidae > Scaeva > Scaeva pyrastri. The sequence goes on from LR989927.1 coordinate 80,199,276, forward strand.
AATTTATTGCGAATAAAGAATTTAATAAAAAGGTTTGAGGGAATTTATAACCACTTCAATTGACTGACAACCAAACAATTAAATGAGATGAAATTCCAATTTGATATTCGTGATTGGTAAAAACGTTCCTTGTACCTGACAGATTTTCTTATAAACTGTTTGACAGAAGAATATTTAGTCAAAAACGGTTTGACCATTTTGTACTGGTTGCTTACTATTTAATTCCTCCAGAGGGAATTTCATAATATGAAGAGATTTCTTCTGAAAATGATAGTTCGTAGTATGAAAAGAAAACTACCACTCTTTAATTTTCAAAAAAAAGATATTTGAAATTTGTCATTAACAAAAAATTTCAATGAACACGAATTTTTCTATTTCGTAGTTATAAAACATTAAGTACAAATCAGCGATAAAAAAAAAAATTATAAGCTTATGTCATTTTGTATTTAATTCTGATTAAAAAACAAACAAATAGTAAATGTTTAAAAAACTGTCGTTTTGCGTCAATAATAAAATTGTTGATATTTTAATAATGTTAAGATTACTACTGAATTAAAAAACAAAACTTACTTAACTAAGCAAATTTTTGTTAAAGTTGCTAGTAAAATATATTAAACATATCATACGAAATATAAAACGACACTTACGCCCTCATGCTGTCAATTTAATAGTTTTATTTGTGACAGTTTGATAAAAAAATGGATTTTGTCTTGCGATTCTTTTTGAAAACTTAATTAGTAATATTTCGACATACAGTGTTGGACAGAGAATAAGCACATATTGTTAAAATTGTGTGTAAATTGTAAAAAACAGTAATATTTTTCAGATTTTAATAACAAAGTAATCTAAAATTCAAAGTAAGTTTTTCTAGAGGTTTGTATCGCAGAATTTTGAAAATTATATCATTTTATGGGCCGAAAACAGTCTTGTACACCTGAGCTCATAAAAAATCAGCCCTATCGAGGTATCCGTTCGGAAGAAAATTTTCTCCGATTTGTTCGAAATCGGAGAATTTTCTATCGAGGTATTCGTTCCGATAAGCATTTCGTATAAATCTTCCGACAAAATACATCGCATTCCTTCGCTCAGCGTTGCGATGCGATTAGGCAACAATTTTTGACAGCTACGCGTTGAATTTATTCAGAAATTGTCCGATGAAAAATCATTGCGGAATCTATTCGGAAATTTAAACTACAAAATTGTAAATAAAACATTAAAACGAACGCGATTGTTTGCCTCATTTTATTTAGTTCCGCAACGGATACCTCGAAAGTAATCTGAGTTCCGATCGGAATTCACTTTCGTTTCTTAAATTCTCCGAAGGAATACCTCGATAGGGCTGATTATCATAACGATGAAAAATAACGGAAAAACAGATCACGAAATCGCAAAGCTAGTAGGACGGTCAAGAAAATTAGTCTACAATACCATTAAATTTTTTGAAACTCATGATACGACCAATGCCATCCGACGACCGGCCACCAAAAAAGACAAGTTCTGCTGATGATCGGATAATCGCTGCTTATGCAAAAAAATCCGTTTATGACGTCAGCTGAAATTCGGGATGAAGTGCATAAGGACCATGGCATATCATTAAGCAGCAGAACAATCCGAAGAAGACTTAATGAGAAGGATTTGGTTGGTTGCGTAGCTCAGAACAAACCCTTGGTTTAAAAAAAAAATATGTCCGCTAGACTAACGTTCCTAGAAACTATTGACAAAAAAAAAATACCTGCTATTTTGGAAAAATGTACTTTGAGCGATGAGTCCAAATTTAACCGTTTGGACTCCGACGGAAAGCCGTCATGTTAGGCGTCGCACACAGCAGGAGCTTAATCCACGCTACACAGTAATAACTGTGAAGCACGGTGGTGCGTGTATCATGGCACGGTGTAGGGCTAATTGTTAAAATAGAGCACCAAATGGACCAGCATCAGCATAAGGGCATCTTAGAAAACCATATGGAGCCCTATGCTGAGGATAATTTGCTATTATCGTGGACATTTATGCATGATAAAGATCCTAAGCACACTTCGCGGCTAGCGAAGCAGTGGATTAGTGATCACCAAATCAATGTATTGCCCTGGCCTGAGCAGAGCCCTGACCTGAATCTCATAGAAAATCTATGGAACGATGTAGAATATCAGGTTGAATTAAGAAAACCAACAAATTTACTAGAACTTTGTGAAGCTATTAATGAAGGCTGGAACAGCATTCCAATTCATCGCTGCCGAAGTCTATAGTAGAGAGTATTCCTCGGAGGTTACAAGCTGTAGTTGAATAGAAAGATTTCCCAAAAAAATATTAATGAAATTCAGTAGTTTTTAGTTAAAAAAATATTTAATTTATTAATTGTGCTAATTCTGTTACCACCACTTGTTAGACAAATCAACTTTATTTATCATTTTTTTTTGTTGCTATTTTCTTGAATTGTTATTTTTTTTATTAAAATTGTTCATCATTAAATAAAACAAAAAATTATGTTTCAAAAACAATCAATAATAATAAATCTCTCTTATTTGAATTCTTTATACTGATGATTTGTGGTAATTCTCTGTCCAACACAGTTTGCTTTTTCACTGATGTAAATTTGACTTAAAATTTTTATTTCAATTTGAAACGATTCTTCATAAAAATTAATTAAAATGTAATGTGTATTTTGAAACATCCACTAATTAAGTAGCTGTCATCTTTTGACATTTGCAATTGAAAAACTTCTCCATTAATAAAAATGGAATGATACACGTTTCAAAAATTCATTGAAATTGTTGAAATTTATTTAAAAAAATTCGTGAATCACTTTTTCGGTCTTCAATAGTCAAACTACGAGTATTGTTAACATTTGAGCTGTTTTAAATTTGGGAACAATAATAATTAGTGATGTGAAGAAAACGTAAGCGTCATTCAAGAAAAACTGAGAATATTGCTGTCATAGTTTGTAGAAGTATAGTGATGTGTTTCTTTGGCATGAGGTATTACCAAAACCATATTTTACATAAAGATAAAAGTCTCTAGCCGATCGATCACCAGCAACGTGCGTTCGTCGTCGTCGTATCTTCGCCGATTAGGCCCTCCAAATGGTTTAAACTCTAAATTATTGAACACCTTAAATTTTCAGAATTTGGGTCTCGGAAAACCAGGAATGATTGTTGAATATTTCTTACTATGGAAAAAGTTCTCTTATTTTCCTGTAGATTTTATATACATGGACCAATGTTCTTAAAAAAACGTTTTTTATTTTCTTTTGTTTAAATAAATTTAGAACTTTAGCTATGTATTATTCAAAACAATGAACATTTTTTGTCAGCCTTTTATTTACAACAAAACAGCAAAATTACAAATAAAATTTAGTTCACTGATTTAATAAAATATAAATATGTACTTCAGTAGTCAACGTTAAAGGGGCAAATTTTACAATATAAAATTTGGATTATTTGCGATGTTCTCATATCGAACATTCCAAATCTACACTAACAATACATTTTTTGTTTGATAATTAAATCTGAAAGAATATACTAAACATATTTCGTTTTTTATGTAATTTCAATAGAAAAATGAAAAATTTGAAATAAAATACATGCAGGCTAAACACATTTTAACAAAAAATATTTGCAAAATTGAATTTTTATCGGTGATTTTTTTTTCTGCTTTGCTTGTTATTTATTTCATTAAAACTAAACACCATCGAAGTAATGGAGATGGAAGAAAATAAAATAAAATAAACTTATATTCAATATGCTGTCAGCTTGCAAATAAATCCCTAAATTCCTCTACTCATACTCACTCCAGGATTTTCACCTAGATTTAAAAATAAACCTCCTCTCATAAACGCACACCGAAACTGAACGAATCTAAAATCTGCCCTGACCCAGAAATTGTTAGCACTAATTCGCCAATAAAACATTTTACGAGGCATAATATATTATCAGTGCATCCCATCTTCCTTTCTCTCTCTCTCTCTTTCTCTGTCTCTGGATGTTTATTATCCCTTCTCTTTATTCATGGATTTATTTTGACCCCCCCAAGCCTAGTTTATAACTTTGCAAACTCCTTAAAATAAAATAGAAAAAGAAAAAAAGAATGAGCAACATTCTTTCCAGCTATTCGCATTTTTATAATAAGACTCCTTAAAAAATAAAGTAAAATACGAAAAAACTTACATAAACTTAGAAGCATTTTTATACGTCGTTGTCCTTCGAAATGAAAATGAAACCTAACCTTTATTAGGCGATAGGACGGATGGATGGCCGCCAAGGTTTTACCCCCGAATGCGAATCGTCCTCCTAACTCCTAACAACCAACACTCTAGCATCGCTATTTATTTTTTGTGTTTTTTACGACAGCCCCCAGAGTTATTGCCTTGTTTTTTTTTTTTAGTTCTATGGTTTTTATAGACTATGCACGGTCAGGATATTTTTTTGGGGGGTTATGTTCTTAAAAGTCTAATAAACAAAATTTATATTACCGCGTTAGAAAACTCGTTGCAGATAGTAAAAATAAAATATTTAAGATAAGCTTTGCATAATATATTTAACTCATGTGTCGCCCAAATACAAGTTCAATAATCCCGATTCCAGGATCCAAGATGGTGGTACTTAATCAAATTCCTATATATGAACAATGAACATAAAATATCTTTCCATATCATTCAAATATGCATGATTGAACAGTTGTAGGATTTAAGGTTTCTCTTTTTGGTACTTACCCACACTGTGACGTGATGCAGATGACAAATTTCTAGGTAGAGTCATGCAGTCTCCCGAATTGTTGAGGATTGTGTTTCCAGCACCAGCAGAACTACTATTTCCACTGCCTCCTCCAACGCCACCACCACCACCGCCCCCGCCACTCATGCCGGTGGAATTGCGCCCGTAATTCATTGAGTTCGAGTGATGCATCGCACCCACTTTTGGCAAAGTCATCATTCCCGGATTGTAAGCATTGTTTGCATTTCCTCCGCCTCCACCTCCACCGCCGCCGCCACCACCACCGACCACATTCCCCCCACCACCACCTCCGATACTCATGTTCCTGCCAAAAGTTTGTGTTCCCTTGAGTTGCATATGTTCGCGCGACGAGGGAGCTTGCTGCTGCTGCTGCTGCTGTTGGTGCTGTTGTTGTTGGTGTTGTTGGTGTTGCTGCTGCTGCTGCTTACTACTTACAGCGTACGTGACATTACTTCCACTATTACTGACATTGCTGACATCTGCGGCACTTACTGCATTCGATGGAATTTTCGTTGTCTGGATGCCACAACTGCTGTTGATTTGCATTGCATTGGAACAGATGTGGGGCGGGGGCTTGACATCGCCCGATAACAGAATTGCACCCTGATCGTGGTTTTCGACGTCGACGATGACATTCGCACTCTGCGAATGTCCCATGTGATAATGGGCGTGTTTAATCGGATCGAAAGCCACTTGTTGGTGCATTCCACGCTGCTGATACTGCTTCTGCAGAGTCTTTACCTCTAGCCGGGTCTTGTCGCGTTGATAGTATACACCGGCGAATATTAACACGTTCAGTATGAGGAGGCTGCATCCGATTGCTATTGTTACGCTCAGAGCTGTGGAATAGGCAGCATAGCCGGCTGCTTCGAAGCCAGATAACGTATCTGTGGTGGCATTAACAATGGTTGTTGGTGCGAACACAGCTCCAGTATAGTTGCCAGCTACTGGGATGCAGGTTGTGAATACGTTTGGTTCCACTGTTGTAATACCTGCAAGGATTTCGAATATATGAAGAAAGGAGAAGATTAAAGAGGATTTAATTGCTTTCCCGAGAACGGAGCTGAGGGAGGGATTCTGGATTGTGGAGGTTCAATGAAAAGAATTCGAGGATGCAGGTATGAGGTAGTTGTGGTTGTGGTTGTAAAGAAACTCATTTTATCGGATGGATGAAATCGAACACAAGAAAAATTGCTTGGTTTCAGGGAAGCGACTTAAATTCAAGTGCAAGTGATAAATGTATGGGAAGAAAAAAAAGTTTTTTTTTTTTTTGAGTTGGTACCAGAAATCAATATTTTGGAAAATTTATCGTTTTCTTGTTGCATTCAATACAATCGAGTGTACATTTTGACATCCACTACTCATTCAACGGATTCAAGGGTGTAGGCTTGATTTATAAGAGTAGATTTGGTACCCATGGTCAGTTTGACAGTTGTACGTACTAGAAAATCAATTTTTAAATTACTACAAAAAAAATCCCTATGAATCTTGGATTTTGTCCCCTATGTCTTAATTTGCGTTCTGTCAAAAATTAAGCTGGTGAACCCAAAAGAACTTTACCTCATATTTTTTGACATCACTGTTGATAAAGTTCAATATAATTTGAATTTTTTGATTAAACTTTTTGTCAGAAAAATTCACAGTTTACTATAATATTAGATAATGTAAATTTCTATACAGGCAAAAGGTTTGACTGTTTACAGTGGGAAACTTTTTGTCTATATTATTATCTTCTAGTCAAGACAGAACTTTATCTGTTGTTCCTTTATGTGCTATACTTCAATAAACTGTCAATTCAGTTTTCACTAAAGTATTGTTTTTAAAAATAGATGCGGAAGTTAGAAATAAAATGAGTCTAAATGTCAATTACGGCAAAGTAAAGTTAACACAGAACTAAAATTGGTACCACAATGTCAATATCTCACTCCGAAGGAAGTTATTTAAATTTATACATTTTAAATTAATTATTCCAACATATTTAGAAGCATAGTTTTGAATTTAATGCATTTGCGGATTTAATATTTAATGTATAACATTTTAAAGTCATCACCATAAAAAGGATTTGTAATTGAAACGCAGTAATTTCAAAATAAAATAAATAAAATGTGCGTCCTGAGGGACGCAACAGTTAACAATAAACTAATTCAAATTTTCATAATGATAGAGCCTAAGCCTAGATGTATCGCAATGTTTTTTTATTTTGATTAATTTTATTCTGTAATGGTATTTTTTCAATGTCCAAAATATGCCCAATACCCATGGTAGTCTTCATCTTCAGAAGATAAGACATTAAAAGCGAATTGCACAAGTTTTACAAAAATTACAAAAATGCCAAAAAAAGAGCTAATAAAGACGCCATTACGAGGCTAGTTAAAGAACAATATCAAAAACAAAAATTGCCTTAACTTCACGTGTGAAATTGGATATAAGGTTCCAGCTTTTATCTAAGCACAAATATTCAAGATTCCGAAAGCTCAAATGTCAGAAAACTCAAAACAGCAAAATTGAACTCTCCCATAATCATATTCTTCTGCATACGCCTAGTATGACTTATAAAAAAGTTTATCAAATTAAATTGGATAGTAAAAAGAAATAATTTCCCCAATAAAGTTTGACAGTTCTTTCATATTTCAAAACATTTCCTTATCCAAAATATAAACTTGAATATATTTTTTGTATATTGTGTGTTTTCGAGATAAGAAATTACAGGTTTATGAATTTTTAGTTTCTTTGATTTTACTTAATTTAAAAATTTTGAATTTCGGATCTCAAAATAAGGAGTTACATAATGTATGTACATACAGTTGCGGTCAAAAAACTAGCACTGTGGTTTTACTTGGTCTTGGTACTCTTCGAACGATTAACATGAATGTGTTTTTTTTTTGGTGGAAGAGGATCAAGGTCATACGTTAGAAAGCCTCAATATATGACCATCCCAAATACACATCAAAATCATCAAACATGGCGGATGAACCATTATGATCTGGGGCTGTTTTTCGTATTACGGTGTTGGCTCCATATACTGGTTCAAAAAGTATCATGGATAAATATCTTTATGTGAATATACTGTAGGACAAAATGTTGGGTTATGATCCTGAGAAAAAACTCGCCAAAAAATGATTTCTGAATAGTCCCCAGACTTATGTAAATCAAATCGAATACCTTTGGTCCGACGTAAAGACGGAAGAGTGCAAGAAAAAATAATGAACTTTGGTGTATGGCTGGAAATCGATTCCTGTCGTAAGATTCCAATGTCTTGTAGACTCAATGCAAAGGCGCTGTACAGCTGTATTTGCAAATAAAGGACATACCACAAAATATTGATTTGGCCCAATTTTTAAACAAATTCAAAAATATATTCTTAATGTTACCAACAATGGTGAAGTTTTCATTTTGAAAGATATTTTTAGGATGCAAAATATTGGGAATTAAATGGAAAGTTAACAAATCTCAGGAAATGTAATGAATTTTTGGATTGTCCAAATTGTGTTATTTTGGTCCAAATACTCTTGCAATCATCAGACTGGATAATAACTCTACATGGTCAAATCAAACTGTTCCAAAGATATTCAGGAAGAAAACTAAAAACTCTAGAATAAATAAATAAGCCGTGTTTTATTGATATTGTCTTAGGCTGAGTTTAAAAATGGTGGGCAACTTCAAGTATTCATGAAAATAGAAACCCAATTAATAAATTTTGTATTAATATTTGCACCAAGTCTTTTAAAAAGAACTCAAAGTTACCACAGTTACACAGTCCTACATTTCAAAACCTGAAACTGTATCTTCACTAAAATACTTTGACTGACTTTTTTGTTCACTAGTCCATCGCCATCGTTGTTGTTTACTGTGTTAAATTACGCGATTAAGCTTATTCAAATAAAAAATAAAAATTATGTGACATCAAATGTCAAAAACGAAAGTAACTTCATGCGTCTTCTGAATTGACGCACTGACTTGTTGATGTGAAAAGGAACTTATCATCAGATGCCAAAATAAAAAAAAACCTATCTATCCCATTTTTTGATACTCCCATTATCTCTTACCCCTCGTCTCAACATATATACCCACATTAAAAATGTATGTACCATCAATCAATTTCATTTATGTTATGGCAATGGCAATACCGTAGCCACAATTAAATATAGAATAGACATCCCTGTTTTATTTGGAAATTTGTGAGAATCATTTACGAGTGTCATATTTGTGGCCCTGTTGGTTCGTAACCTATTCAAACAAAAATGAAACAACTGTGACCATCGAATGATGTATATGCCCAAGAGGTGCGGTCATATGAACATTGGACAGGACATGTGTCTCTATGGAAGAATGTGGGTCCCAGTACCAAACCACCGCCGTCATCATCACATCATCCTGATTCAGTCACATGTTTTTTGTTTCCATTTGCTCGTTGGAGCAATATTGAATTGCTCCTAAAAAGTGAATCCCAGTCCCAGTTCAATAAAAGAACCGGCAATGACAACTTATGTGATGGTGATGAAACTCTTAGATATTCCCCTCCTATCACCTCTTCCCTCAGAGTCAAGGGTATTGCCATTGCCTATATCCACACCACACAACTAAGACAAGAAAACATTCAGTGGAAAATTGTCCACACACAAAAACTCACTTTGCATTTTTATTTGTTTTCCTCATTTCCCTATAGAATTTGAGTGAAGAGTGACCAAAAGAATACGTGACAGGGTTTCCAGCTCGGTGCACCCTTTAAAGGAAAACAAACACACAAGCGATCATGTATCTAACCCGCTCGAACCCCCAGTGGCGTGCCATAAAAAAGGCTTCGCACACACACAGCCGCTCTGTTATAAAAGTTTCGGTTTTTTATTTTTAAAATTAGTTTGGAAATTGTGAATCTGTTAAAATTTAGTAAAAAGTTTTCAAAATTTTGTTTTGTTTTTCAGGATATGTATCCTTTGTTTTTTGTATCGATAGATTGAAATTCGCTTTATGCAACTATGTATGTATGTATATGCAAAGGATGTGAGTTTATTTCGAAGTTGTCATTGTCAACAATAATTTTGAAGTTTCCTGCAACACAGTTCAGTACAGGACATGTGTTGTTCTAAAGGTGAAGTCTGCCATTGCTCGAAGACAAATTGTTTTTTAAACGCAATTCAAGCGTGCTGCATGTGTGTTAAAAAAAAAATTGTTTTTTTTCGATAACGGTCGATATACTTCATCGAGCATAGGCGTAATGGAAGGCAACAGTAAGTAAAAGCTATTCATGTGATGTATGCTTGAAAGGATACTGAAAAATAGAAACATCAAGAGTGTACTCGTGTGATATAAATGTATCTCATGGATTTTGTACGCGTACCTATATTATAATATGTATGTGTGGTGGGAGGAAGAATTTATGAAAAAGTTTTTCTAGACAAATCGTGAGCGAAGACTTAAACGGCTGTAGAAAATCAATCAATTTTATGGGTCTTCGTTTATTTTGATTTCCTCTTTTTTCTTTTATTCTAAGGTGCTTCATAAGTTTCCCATTGGAAGTTATTCAAATTGCTTCGATTTGGTGAATTGAAAATGTTGACAAATGTACACGTTTCAAGGTTTTTTTAAATCAATCTAAGGCCATCGTTTTTTAAGAGACGTGAGTTCTTGTGTAAACGTATAGTTGTAGGTTGAGGAAAAATTTCTTTACTATTCAAAAAAATGTGAAAAAAATTGTACGGCTTCAATTATCTCACGGCCAAATATGTGCACATTTTTTTTTACATATATGCTGACCACAAATTATATCATCAAAGAGCTGGAATTAATATGATAAAATAATGAACTAATTGTTTTTTGTAAACCCAATTAAACCACATTTTTATCAGTATTTAAATTTGTTCTATTTATTTCTTGTGGTTTTATGATGAAACCAGAGGATTTCTACAAACTGTATGTGACGTTTGTGGGAAGAAAGGATTAAATCCGAAAAACTATTTTTATTCACCTTAATTGCATTTAAAACACTGTGAAATTTGTAGCAGGATGTTAAAAGAAGAATATTTGACAATTTTAAGTAAGTTTGATTCAGAAAAAATTGCCAAAAAAAATCCCTTTTTTCATCATACTTAACTGTCAAACTGACAGTCTCAGGGCGTGTAAGTGGCGTTTTGCATTTAAGGACACATGTCTAATATGAGTATTTGTATTTGAAATAATTTTTTTTCAAATATTTTCTTAGTTTAGTTTATTTTTTTTCAATTTTGACTTTTGCCAGTTTGAATCTCAAGCTAATGTAAATACTGCGACATGTGAACGTATCCTTTAAAGTGTGATTTCTGTAGGATATCCGGTCCATTTCATCCGTTTCATAAAATATTAATAAAAATTAGTAAGAAATCAATTTTCTTATTACACAATTTACTAAGTGTCTAGTTTTCTAGCACCTCGACTATTCGATTGTTGGTCAAATAATAATTAATCAAGAAGTGAAGCATGAATTTGAAGAAGCACAATCCTTTAAATATCGTCGAAGCCAACAGAACTACAGAACCAACTATGGCCAGTGAAAGGTTCTTAAATTCAGAAACCTTAGCATAAATTCTGAGCTCCTGTTGTCGATTTTCTGCCAGTTCTTACATATGGATCCGAGAACAGAGGGAGCTAAGTAAAAGCTTTATCGATTGAAGAGTTTAAAAAAGTGACAGCTGTCAATACTGAATGAAAATGACATCTTAAAACGGTGACACTCTTTGATGCTGATAATTGAGCAATAAATAAATAATAGTGAAATGGTACAATTTTTTATTAGATATTATATCTTTAAGTGACAGCAGCTGAAAAATTCTAGATTGTCAAATCAAGACAAAGCTAAATATTGGCTGAGATGGGTTTTTGTCTGCAATTATATACGTTTGGAAAAATTCAAATCTTAGTCAATGGAATAACTACAGAATGTTACCGTTTATAAACATTTCCGAATTTGAAGTTTGAAAACAAAAAACATTGTTTAAATGTAGATGGCGTTAATTTCTTCATTTTCATATTTTATACTGTTATTTTACTGTCATTTCAAAACTCGTATTTAGTTGTTAGACATGTTAATTGTTGCCGTTGACGGTGTTCATGTTATACTCTTTTAACGTTCCAATATTTCATCTCATTCCCACTCATGCTTTTTTTGAATTCACTTCCCTATCTCTGTTTAGCAATCTAGTGTGAGTGATTTAAAATGATAAGTCGTAAATATGAATAGGCTCAGAATTTTTAATTGAAACAGAATAAACTTGAAGACATCCCTGTGTGTGTGTCAAATTTCTGTTTAAAATGTTTAATTAGTTATCTCGCAAAAACACATGCGTTGATTAAATCGATCCACAGCACAAATTCTAAGAAAGATTTTATACCCGTGCACTTGGAAATTTTATGGTTACCCTTAATCCCAGGCTTGGTATTGGTATACTATACAAAATTTGATCGATGATTTTAAACCGAAATTGAAACATCCAGAAGTTGGTAAATACATACATATGTATATACTGAATGAGTTTCTTTACAAATGAAGCATGGGTCGAGGAGGAAGAAAATTGTAGCATACTTACCACCAAGAACCCCGACCATATAACCATTCGAAGAGGAATTATTGCGTCCGCCCTTTTTACCCATGGCGTCTTCGACAATTTGCATACGCGACGAAAAGGGATCCGGTTTAACTGGGCCCTCGTAAAGATCCAAATCGTCGTGATTTTTAAATAGATTGTGCCGGGCGATTGCGTCCTCCATTCCGGTGCGTAATAACTCGGGAATCAGTCGCAACCAAATCGAAAGTTGATGGGCTCGAAAATGGTTCTTTATACGTGGTTTCATTCCTGTGGAAAGAACGACAAGATTTCATCACTGCTAGAATTTATGCTACAAAATACACATAATGTATGTATATACAAGTGAATATGTATTTGTTGTGGGTGTGATGGTGGTGGGCGGTTGATATGTGATTTTTAGAGTGTTTATAGGTTCAATGAGCTGTATACATATTGGCAAAGTTTCTGGTTGTATTTGTATGCGTGTTGCTTACCAATTTCCAAGTATTTCTGGTGGAGTGGATCATAACTCTCCCAGTTGATGCTGCGAAATCTATTTCGCTCCTTTGATGCTGGCAATACAGAGTCCTGTCGATGAAGTTCATTCGGATTTCTGTTTATGGAATTGATAGAATCAAAGGAAATGATTTTCGATGATTACAATTTATATGTTTATGTATGGTTGTTGTGTAGGAGGAATAACAGGGATTTCAAAGGACGTAAAGGACGTAAAGGACGACAAGGACGACGAGGACGACGACGACTATATGATGAACGATGGTTCTATGGGTTTTGTGTTCTTCAATTTTGGCACAAAGGAACTTGTTACATGCGATAATAACATACCCTACACCCTTCACCCTATATGTACATCCAACATCCTCCAACCTACCTAGGACGAAGAGGGAATAAGATGGAGGCTTGGTTGTGAAATTTTCAAAAGACTTTGATGATGCCAATGTATATTGATTAATATCCTTATAACTGCGTTCTATTGAATTTGAAAAGGGTGTTTCTTTGCTTGATTATTCCCGATTCCTATATCTAAGCGAATGGCTTTGATTAAATTTCAATCTTTATACATATATATTTATGTTTATATTTATTAATGAACATAAATTAAAACACTATCGAAATAAGAAACGAAGAAAATAAATTCTACTTTGATGTAAGTAGACGTAGAGAAAGTCTGTAAATTTAAAATTACTTCCACCGACTTCCAATAGTTATTAGATCATTTATTTTCTTGATTCAATATTTGAAATTATGTAATTCAGAAGGGAGGATGAAGGAGATGAAAAAAAAACGATGAAACGAGGAATTTGTTATAATTTAAGAATATAGTAAAGACAATTTTTGGACATTCCCATGGGAGTTTTTCGTTTCCTTTTTCCTAAATAAACATCGAACGAGTTTTTATGTTAAAAATTGTTTGTAATTTTTGAAAGTATCAATATTAATGGATGAGAAGTAAGTTGAAAGTTTCGAAAAATGCTCAAACTTTGTCACAATTTAAGGAACTTTGAAATTTACTGGATAGTTTATGCCTCTAACCATTTATTGTGTAAATAGTAAGATGACTCCATTCAACCACTTAACGAAATATGCCTCATTTCTTTGATAACATCCCTGGAGTACGTCCGTCAGTTAGCAGGGGTTTTGAGTACGTTCATGTACACATTGTCCATTTAATAAAGTTTTATAGTTTAATCATTATCTAAAATTTAATTGAATTTTATGAGTCTTATTTTCAGTGCGCAATAATTAACAAGCGCTCGAAATCAACTTTAGTCGAATCTTACTTCAAGTTTAGCTTTGTTTCAAATAACTTTTAGGTTTTTGGAAAGTTAAAAATGGCAAAATCAATATTTTGACAGCTGAACATCATTGATTACTTTGACATATGTAGCTACTAAGACTTGACAATTCTTTTAAAACTTTATCTCTCAGATTTATTATCTTTATTCATCAGGCTCTTCTTATTTCTGTACAATTCGAAAAAATTATCAGTGGCAACCCTAACACAACGTCTTTGTTTTTGTATGGACGGTAGTAAAGTATTGACAATGTCATATTAGAATCAAACTGAACATCTCACTTTGACGTTTAAGAACTTTACATCATGTTCACTCACTCACAATTTTCTTTTTGATTAGACGTCAAAAAAAGTTACATTTGATGAGTCAAATGTAAACATATGTGTATAGCTATTGTGAAATTGCCTTTTTCTTTGAGGATTAAACTGATGGTATTGTTTTTACTCACATAGACTATATACATATAAAGAATGTTTCCTGTGAAAAGCTTAAGGGATTTGAAAGTAAATCGCCCAATTAAATATTGACATTTAATTGGGCGAAAGCTTAACGTTAAAGCTCTGTGTATGAACTTTTGCTCTAGTTGGACGAACTTACTTACAATTAAATGTCAACATTCAAAACACCATACAATTGACAAAACTAAAGTACAAAATTTTGTAATATGAAAAAATTAAAAGGTAACCAAAAACAGTCTGTTCAAAACATGATGGGAATTTTCATTTTCATGACTTTCTATACGGATTAAGGACCCTTTTAAAATAATCACTTTTGGTGTGTCGTTAAGCGTTTTAAGTGATACGGTTTTATATCCTAAATCGCGGCAAAATTTCGTCCATTTAAAAGTTATTTCTTAACTTTTGGGAACAAGAAAATATCTGGGGAAATAGTATAGGTAAGGCTGATGGCCACGAGACAATAAAAGTTTTTATCTTGTTTCGAGAAACTAATACCAGATGAGACTACTACTCAAAAAGCCAACGAGACGAGGCTGAGGCGAGACTATAATATTTCGTACCAAAATTCGTCAAAATTCTCGCTTCATAATCTTGGCACCCAAAATAGTCAGTAGTTTTAATTTACTATTTAAATTACATAATCTATTAATATATGACAATTTGACAGTCAAAATGTAAATTTTTAAATTCCATTAAGTGGTTTTGACCAAATTTTTCGAATTTTTACTCCGGATTGTATTGCTTTAATGTCAAAATCTTCCTTACTGATCATATCTAAGAACCTTTGAACCTAACTAATACCTATACGGGAACGACACCATAACCAAAAGTCTCGTAGCCAGCCTTAGTCATAGGTGTACCACTGTCAACATTTCCAGGGCTTATGAGTGAACACACCCTTGAGACAGGTGCACCAAACTTAGGAGAAAAAAAATTTAGAATCCACGAAATTAATAAAAAAAAATTAACCTAATTTTTTGAACAGACCTCGCCAATCACCAAAAGGTCAAAATGACTAATTGAGCTTGGATATAGCGCAAGTGAGATTATCCTTTTAGAATACGACATGAGTATCATCATCCATTACATCCTTCATCTTGACATCAGAAAAGGAAAAAAAAACACAATAAGAGACGGAAAATTATTCACTTCTTATTCTTCAAAAAAAAAAAAAAAACTCCTGATGTCCAAACGATTACTTAAACCACTCTCTTCATATCACGAATAAGTCCTTTAGCTAAGCCAAAATGATGTATGAAAATGAAAAATGAATAATAGAACCTAAAGATGTATGTATGTTGGTCACACACACATATTCACATGACGTATGTATCTATCTGCAATAATTCCATATTAATGTCTGTCTTGAATTTGTAAAAGTAAAAACGCTTCAACCTTTATCATGGTGGTCTAGATGCGATTACCAAAAAAAAAACACAATACGGTCTTGGTATAGGTACATAGTACATATAACCTTGTCCATGTAACTGGTCTACATATTCTACTTTCGTCCTAGAAAGCCAAAATGAAAATGAAAAAAAAAAAAATAAATAAAATGGAGAACAAACAAAATAGGATATCTTCTTAATGTAATTCCCAAAAATAAATCACTTTTAAATCCCTTTATTAACTGTATGAGACATTTTGCAATCGTATAAAATGGAATCTTTTCGTTCGTTCTGGAATAACTTTTAAAAGGACACAAATAAAGCTGCAAAACCCTCTCTTAGAAGCATCACGTCACGGACACAAACCGACTATCACATCTTCACATAGTACATGTATGTACATATAAGTCTTAATTTCTTTTCTACTGACATCCGACTACCCAAACCCCCTTCCCCGCAAAACCCACCTTCAAGTCCAATGTTCTAATTTCGTCAGAGTGCATATAGTGCACTTATCACAAAACCCATAAATTTCATCTGTCCAATTAACTCACCCGGTACGAGCAAAGTTCGTCCAAAAAATAATAACTGCTTCGGACAATGCTATCTCAGACTTGGTATAGTTGGTCGGGAAGTGGCTAAAACCGTCGACTAGTGGTGCTCCGAATATGTACGGCAGATCCTCGCCGTGGACGGTGCCCATACGTTGCGGATAGTCGCCGTCCTTTGTCTGATAATCGAACACATAGAAATAGCATCTGGTGCCGGCATTGTTGGATTGCGAGGACGACGACGACGATGATGATGATGACGACGACGACGACGCCGACGATCCCGACTTGTCTTGACTAATGCCACCGTTTGAATTGCCACCACCCCCAGGCGGTGTATTGGCCAGCATATCACCAGTGCGGATAATTGGTGCCACAAATTGAGCATCTGAGAGTGCAGCAACTGCTGTGTCTCTGGTATTGATTGGATGCTGTGATGTCCTGTCCCAGTCAGTGTACTCGTTGACAATCTAACTCCACACGATGTCCATTGAATTCAATAGTGACCGGAAAAGATACAAAGATACAAAAAAAAAAAAAAAAATAGTAGAGAAATGTTTATTCAGTTTGCAATTCGAGTTCATAAAGAATTTATGTTCTTTTTTTTTAATTTTTTTTTTTATAGTTCCAAATAAAAGTCACGAGAGCGCATATAATTTTTTTTTGTATTTTTCATTTTCATTTTTGTGAAGAGCTTTTATTGCTGATTTTGAATTCGATTGCAACAAATCATTTTTTTCGTTGAATGCAATAGCAATGTTCTAAAGTGAAGTGAAGTCCTGGGGGGGTTGATAGGACATATTGAAAGCCTTTTCGTCGTTGCCGTTGGTTGGTTTAAAATTGAGGCAGGGGTGCTGGAAAATATTGTATTTATGCATCCAAAACCCACCTCCTCCTCTTTTCGGACCGAGCGACAACCAACGCAAGGAAAACAAACATAAAAATATTGTTTATCTACTGAATAAGTATCTATAAATATATAACTATGGATGCTTGTAAGTTATCAACAGATGGTAGCTTGTTTTTTTTTTTTTTTTTAAGAGCTGTTTTGGGATATTACAAAAATTGGAGGACATAATATTTTATAGATAACGAAAGACAGGTATTTCGTCGAGTTTCTTTGCTTTGACAATTACTCACTTAAGCGTGGTCGGGCTATGGATAGGAGCAGGGCATGGCAGGTCCTTTTTGCTGCTCTGCCTTCCTGCCATCATGATGATTTCCGTTTTCCTAGGACGACGCTGCGCCTTGACTATGAAAATGTGTTTCTTTTTTTATTCATTCTATCTATCTTGTACTCGTGTATCTTTTAGGTAGGTTGTGGGTGTAAAAGACGGGAAAAAAAGGTACAGAAAAACGTTACCTACGTTATTTTTCTAAGATATGCTTCATAAATTCTTGTGGTAGGTAACATCGACGAGTAGAACATAGTTGGTTACGTACCTAAGCTAAAGGAGGTCGGATTTCATGTTTTTTTTTTTTCTAATAATGAATAAAATTTCATTGATGACAAAAAATTTCTATCAAGATGCCAACAAAGTGACATCATTACTGGTGAAATTAATAAAAAAAAGAAGAGAATGTAAAACGAAACACACTGAATAAATTCTTGTAAAATTTAATGGAAAAAATTCAAATTTCTTTAGAAAATTTCGTTTGAGTTCTTTACAAATCTTGACGTTTAGGTTTTAGTTGAATTTTATGCAAAAAAAAAAGAAGAAGAAATTACAAGGGAATGTTGTTAATTTAAATATGTATAGGTTTTTAGACATTATAAAAAAAACAACACGTTGTAAAAGGAAATGACATATAAAAGCTTGTAAACGCTGCTGGGGTACGAGTATTTATATTTATAAATGTTATATTACTCGTATAACGCTTTGAGGAGAAAAGTACAGCAAATCGTGTCCGTATTTGTGTCAGTCTTATTTAAGTTAAGAGTAAAAAATCATGTAAGAACTGTTAGAAAATAAGTTCATGAAATTTGAGCATTGTTGCGAAAAGTCCATTAAAAAAGTTGTAATGTGCAACACCTTTGACGCCTTGTGTCGTTATTTAAGAAAAAAAATTAACTTAGATTTTTTACAAAACTCTTGGTTTACATTGGATTTAAAAAAAAAAAACTGATTTAGTATATTTGTTGAAAATGTGTAATATGTACTTTAACAAGAATTCAAAAAAATAACGAAATATTCGGAAAATTGCAATTTTTTTTACTGTACTGTAGAATAATTTCAAAAAATGTATGTTGCATGGTATTCGTTGATTTTTGTCAACTAGTATGTTAATTTTATATCTTTTCCGCATTTTGAAAAACGTTTTAAACAGAATTAGGAACTACCATACCATTTTTCTTAAAATTAAAATGGCGGCCACGAGGAACAACTACTTTTTCTGACAAGAAGTGCATATATTCGGTCAAAATTTGAATATCTTTTTGTTGGTTATAATGGGTTTTCTGCATTGATCAAGGTCACAGTGAAACCACAAAACTCTGCCTCAATGAAAAGATGATGAAATATGGTAGACTCAGGCGTATACGTAATTTGTATAATAAAAATCCATATGTTCTAAACTTTTATTGAAGTTTTTGTGTCACAATAAAAAGCCATCAAGTATCTTGTGAATATGTAAATTTTTGTAAAAACCTTGTGAACGATTGATTTTTGATATTAATTGATAACAATTTTACTAACAAAAAAATATCAGGCTTAAGAAATTTCACGAGATATACTTTTTGTTGTTCTTTAATCTTTTTGTAAAAACAAATGTCAAATTCATATTCGTCAACATTTTATTATTTAGGTACATAGCTTATGTTGAAAATAAAATAAATTTGAAGTCAACATCATTACTTTTTGTGAAGATATTTAAGCCGAAAAACAATTTTTGACAATTTTTGGTAAATTTTAGTTTCAGTTTTTTTATTTTTTGTAAAAAAACCGTTACTTTCATATTTGTGAAAATTGTAGCAAAATTTTGTAAAAAAAACTGTCAATTTTTTCCGAAATTTTACCAGATGTCAAGGTTAAGTTCTATTGGTCTGCTTTGCCAAGGATTTAACCCCATTCGGAAAACTTTGGCCATCCAAATTGCAAACGAAGGGACGTTACCAAAAGAGACAAGTAGAACTTGAACTTAATTAATTTAGCGGTTAAAATGTTGGTTACTTATCACTCTTTGAAAACAAAAATCAAATTCTTGGTAATTTTAAAAGTTTTCAAAAACAAACGCAGTCAAGTCAAGATCAAATATTAAACGACAAATAAAACTTCTAGACTAAATTTATGTAATCATTCTTATTTTGAGTTTATTATTTATTTTTTCTTGGAAAAAGTATCTAGTTTTAATTTTTTTTTAAATCCTGCACTAAAACTTTCTGAGAACTACGCCAATAAAAGATGAATTAAAAAATATATCTAAGAAACCATTTTACGTTTTATCTTATCTTTTATTCACTCTCCATAAGCTTATATAAGGTGTTCTGGGAAATGTTACTTGTAGTTTTTTTTTTTTTTAATGAACTTTTAGTAACATCTCAAAAAAACACATCAATAAATTATTGCTTCATGTTATCCTTTTTTCCATGGTTCTTCTGTCAAATTCTAAACAATAACCATAACAAAAGTGAGCTCAAAAAAATGTGACAATCCTCCAATAATTGTTCAATTAAAGTAAGAACACACTAATACGCAACTCTTCTTGTCATTTACACTTTTTTAACATTCAAAAAATAATTGCACGTAATGTCGATTATTTCAAATCACATACACTACCAAAACCAACTGGTTCTGTAAACAAGGACATTCAATAAACAATAATTGTGTGCTAATGACAAAAATCAGTTCACACAAAAAATGGAAGTACATAACGTTTCAAATTTAAATAATTTTAAGTATAACGTTTATTGTAGGAAAACTGTTTACATACATACATATGTACATATTTTTTTTTTTTCAAAAACTTAAAAGTGACATTTTAAGTTGTTTAAATTATTTAAAAATGAATGGCACTATCCCTTAGTCAGATATTTGAGACAAACCAAAATTTTAACTTTTATTTTAATTTTTTATGATAAAAAAAACCCTCTGGTTGAATTTTTTCAAAGTCCTTTCTGCAAAAATTTATTTGAAATTAATATCTGTTCTCGTTCTTGAGATATTCTCGACAAAAAAAAAAAATGGTATCTAGAAAGTATGAACGTACGTTAAAACTGTGAAAAACTCATATTTTTAACTGTGAAAATGTCGTCATATTGCATTGACGTCCCTTCTTTTCAAGTTTAAAGAAATCTCGAGGAACGAAAGCTTCTCAATGACCGACAGTATGGCTTTCGAATCAAGAGATTCACTGCTGATTTAATTGCTTTTCTTAACGTGGAATAACGGAATAAATCTTTGGACTGCTTTGGTAATAGCAGTTCTCAGTTTCTCTTATCGTAAACAGGTAACTTCCATTAAGGTGAACCTTCTCTTTGTTGGATTAGAAAACACCTTTCAGACAGTTCAATACAACTTGTATTGGATGGCTTCAAATCTGATACCCAAAAAATAAACACTCGCGATGGTGTACCTCAGGGCTCTTTTCTGTCTCCAACTCTCTTCCGCATTTTGTTCAGGCAAAGTTTTTCATATTCTTTTATTGGATTCACATTCCAGGTCTTTAGACATTTATCTTCAGTAAAGCGAAATATAATCCAAAATTGCCACTATTCATTAGTGGCGCTTAAATTATGGAAGTCATGGTGATGCACACCTTTTGTGTATCGATTAAATATGCGCTATCGCCAAGGATTCTGCAAGATGTTTTGGGCTTCCTGGTAAGAAACTCTATAAAATATAATATATCCCCGTCCAAAACTGGAAAACAGAGCTTTAATATCTGGGCAGGTGCCTATTAGACTCACTTGAACCTTTTGGACAGTTAACTTAAGAGAGCTCTTAAGCTAATAGGAGATAGGAATAGGAAGATTATGAGACATTTACGTCCTTCTAACATCGATAGACGTAATTTGTCATGTCTCTCCGGTTTATCGACATTTACATCGTCAATTCTCTAGTGAAATAGCTAATTGCATCCCTTCCTTTAACAATTCAATAAATAGCTTGAAATTCCAAGAATCCTTATCAGAGTATAGAAAATCAAAATAGATGCCAAATGTCAAGTGTTGAAAGGCCACCAGTGGGAAGCTCTCAATGTGGGTGGCTTCCAGGTTCTTTTTTTTTTGTTATAATTGGAATTCAGAAAGATTATTTATTTCCCAATTTTTATTTAACAATAATTTCTCTACTTTTCAACTCAATGTTAATCTGTATCATTTGCCCAATTCGTCATATCACTAGAAAGCACCGTCCTGCAGGATACTTTATTGTTGTTTCCAGTGCATACCATTAAAAGCTTGTGGGTTATTATCAAGCATACATAGCTTCTCAGTTAACAGTGATGCCAATGCCAAATATTTACCAGTTTATCTCGGTCATTCCTTCACTCTATACGTCCGAACCTTTTTTCATCTCAAAACCAGTTACAACATTTACATTAGAGAACTTGCCTCGACGACCTTCGACACACATGACGAATATGTACACAAAGTGATTTTATTTGTCTTAAGTTGAAATGAACTTTGTTACAAAAATATTTACGACTGTATATTCAGTATTCACAGTACTGACTGTGGTGAATTTTATAAGGATATAGAATTAATGAAATTCGAAATTTACACACTTTCTTTTTCTCACATAACATAATATGTATAATGGACAACCGACAAACATACACACACTCATGCATAAGTACAAATACATATCTACATAAATGTGAGTAGGTTACATTGTTGTTTCATATGTAACTCATGAAATATGTACACATTCTCATAAAACCAACGCAACGGTAATGTGGGGTTGGAAATGAAGAACGAGTGGTTGAATTGGTCTTTGTGTACTCATATACATATACATATGTACATAAGGTAGGTTAGGTATAGTGTATTGTAATAGGAACCAAAGCAGTCTTAAACCAAAAATCCACACCACAAACATGACCATAATTCTCGTTCATATAAAATAGATTGAATGCATAACCCACAAACCAGTGGCCCGCCCCCCACTCAACGCCCACATCCAATTGCCTGTAACTTGGTATGAGTGGTAGTAAGGATCAAACATTCATACATACATATGTACGTAGGAAGGTAAAGGTAAAGGTGCGGCTGTATATACAGACGACATTATGAACAGAGAAACTGAAAAAGCTTAGCTCAATGGTTAAGGAAAGGGAGTCAAGTCGTCCGACATGACAGTCGTCGGGATAGGTGTAGTGTGTTGAAAGACTATAGAGGGTGGGGGTCTCAGAACTAACAGGACCCTTTATTTTCATCAGTGATTGTTTTGTTACCTGCTATATTTGAGTTTTGGAAAATCTCCATTTAAAAGGATGAATTCAAATTTGTAACTCGGTACTTTCGAAGACAAAAATGTAACCAACACTTACAAAAGACTTTCGAATAAGAGTCTTAAAACCTTACTCATACCAAAGGTCCTTATGTGACGAAATTAATCATTAGGCGAACTATTCTTCCAATACACAAACAATGTCCTCCTCGACTATACACAGAGGACTCGAGGTGTGAGTGACAATGAGCTTCAACTTGAGCTTCATTCAAGCCCACATCCCAAGACTCAACATCAGAATGGGAAACTGAACGAGACCCATTAATGTGTTTTACAAATATTTTATGTCCACAAATAAACATAAGATTATTACTTAGTATTATTTATTTTGGTTTTGTTTGCTGGGCGGGGGGCGTTACATACTCGTGTGTGTTTTATGTTTGGGGAGGGGGAGTTTGAATTTAGTTCTGTTTGTGTTTATCCTTTCCTTAGCCACCTTCTACCACAAGATACATGATGTACGAAATGCAGACAGCAAGGACTTTTGATGCCATCTACACACTATGAAAACATCCTACACACACACACACTTGGCCATAATGTAGATAAGCCGTTATGAACGAATTCGATATTAATTGGTGATTTTATTTGAAATTTGAACTTTGTCATTGTGGTAACAGAGGCAGTAACAATCATGATGATGATGATGATGAGGATATTTGAACGTAATTATTCTCGGTTGATGTGTCATATTTGAGTTAATGATCAAATAAATGTCACAGGTTGTTCAGTAAGAAAAAAAAACCCTAATTCTCGTTATAGACGCACAAAGGATAATTATGTCAGTATATAAATTTATTATTCTTATATTTTGCTCCCTTAAATAGAAATACGATCTCCCAAAAAGTGAGGGATTCTTGTTTTTGAATGGTTGAATAGTTAATCGCTTTCAATCACCAGAAACAAAGTGAATGAAATCTATCATGATAGAAAGATGATGATAAAGGACAACTTTATATAAAATATACATACTCATACCGATGTGGAATGGATCTTATTTCGGGATTTTTGTTAAAAAGGGTTAGAATTTTACTTAGCTACCTTTTACCTACTAGAGAAAGAGTGATTTCGTGTCAGGAAAAAGAAATGAGAGCCGTTTTCGTCATATAGTACATAGGATTGGGTTAGTTTAAGTGTGATGCGTACGTGTGTGCCAGATGAGACGTGTTCTTGTCAACTCTTATATGAATTTCAGAAAACACATTTTTTTTTCCGAAAATCTGAAATAAAAAAAGGCTCAGATTGATGTGGAAAACCTGGAATTATTTTTTATATTTTTGTGTCACAAAAAAGATCAAATAACATAAAAACTATTCTTATGTTCCATTTAAAATTCTCATTTCTTTTTTGTGTTTTTTTTTTTTTTTTAACTATAGCAACTGAAAATAATGACAATAATTCCATTATTGATTTGTAAGATATTCGATTTGAATGACAACGTTTACTAAATTTACTTATGCAGAGGATTTAGTTGCTTTTTATTTTGTATTTCTTGTGCGAAGTTGATTTGCTTCATAATTTAGTTGATTATTTATTAACCTTTAAACCCAAACCAACTTGGGAGAAACAATATTGCTACCTTAATTGGGCTAACCCCAAAAAGTGCTTGGCCAAATTTGCATGGACAAACGTAAAAGTTATTAATGTTTAAAACTTATAATCTTTTACAAATTTAAATTAAGACACATTTGACACACAAGCATGGCGTATGTTACTTAGTTTTAAAAAAATTCAAAAAGGAGTAGTTTTTTTTCAAGTGTGGTTTAAGGGTTAAAAACTAACTAACTTTTTTTCTTATTGTTGGTTTATTTTTGGTTACCACTAGACCTATATAGCAATCAAACTGCCATTCGGCTTTAAGCCTCCTCACAGTGGATTAACATCAACATAGGCCACTCAAATATTCTGGATTCGATTCGGATTTCTACCCATCAGTAACGTCGATTACATAACCCCTCATCCTCGCTTCGACATAAACTTCAAAGTATCTATCCCTTCCAGTTCTTCACGGGAGGATCAGCCACTTTGGAGAGGAGAAGCCATCCACTCCTACACAGATAGATCAAAAACCGATGAAGGGGTCGATGGAGGCGTATACCCAGAAGGACTAAATCTATACCTCTCCTTTTGTCTACCCAAACACTGTAGTGTGTTCCAGGCAGAACTTATAGCCATTAAGGAAGTTCTCTCTTAGCTCAAAGAAAACGTGATATAATCTACTGATAGACGCATCTTTTCGGACAGTCAAGCTGCCATCAAATCCTAAGAATCTGTATTCTTTAATTCAGCCCAAAATTGTCGATTATCTCTGGCGGAAATGGAAATGGCTGAACAATTCAACATTCACCTCATCTGGGTGCAGGGTCACAGAGACATTCTAGGTAATTGCAGAAGCTGGTGAACTTCCAAAAAAAGGAACAACATTACCTACATGTAAACTTATGTGCTAAAGCAAGAAACCATAAGGACTGCAGACTGCATATTAGCTCTATCTTAGATGTCCTTACTGGACATTGCTTAATAGGCAACTACAATTTGGTGCTCCGGCAAACGATTTCTGTAAAAGCTGTATGGATGAGGAAGAAGAACAGTCAATACCTAATCGTCTTCGTCATTGTCCTGCCATATCACAAAAACGAAGATTACACCTTGTTGACTTCTTCTATAACGATCCCAGTAATCTTAGTAACTCAGGCATAAAAAGTCTCAAACGCTTCATTCAACGAGTAGGAGGATCTACTGATTTAATTGGTATCACAACGGACCATTTATTGGTCTAAGTTGGCTGGTTTTCTTTTCACAGCCACATAATCCTAACATAAACTTCATTTTTGGTTTATAAGAAACTCTTAAGGTCAAACTTAATTAAAGGTTTAATGAAAAATGTGCGTCTGCTTGATGTCTTATTATGTCTGATTTTGGATAAAATGCACAAAAAGATATGATTGAGACTCAAGCGACGATATTTTTTCTTAGTAGCTCAAAAATTACCCAAATTTAGGACTTACATAGATTAATGGGAATTTTTACAGGAGTTAAGATTGTTTCTATAAATGGAAATTAAAAACAATAAAATTGCACTTGGTTGATTGATCAAATATGTTCTTATCTATTTTTTTTTTTAAATAGACAGAAGTGAGAAGAGCGTTAAGATTGTTGAAGCGTTTTTTGAAATCAAAATGCCTTTTGTTTCTCTTCTGATTTTGCTGGTCGGCATAATCGACCAAATGTGTCCATAATCGTGGAAATCGTGTCCAAATTTTAGCGAACTGTGTCTGTAAGAGAAGTGGAAACACTTGCGCATGTTCGCCTAGTTCTTTCTACGTTAAACATTACTGCTGTTACATCAACCTCAACTCAGAGTCGTGCTCCACAGTTGAACATCGTACGGACATCACTGATTCGAATTTTTTAATAAAGGCCCAATTGACTCATGGACTGAAGCCTAGTGAACACTTGGCGGGTCGTTAATGAGCTTAATGGCTGATTAAAAAGACAGACACACTTTAACTGCCTCATTGGATTCGATAATAAGCAAAATTGCCACATTTTGGTTAATAAGATTGTTGAAAAGCCGGTCCGGAGTCATCGCGTCCAACTTCTTCTAAAATGAACAGTAACCGTGAACTAGGCTCACTCGAAAGATGATCATCGGTATTTGTGGCGACAAATTGAGAACATGGATCTAGAAGATATACGAGTATTGTTTCAAAATGACCTTGCCACTTAGCATATATGTACATCCAAGGATTTCTTCTGGAGACGTTCAATGGCAGTGTCATCTCGTGTCAATTCGCTGTAAAGTTTCTTTTATTAATTTACAAAAATGTATTGCGAAAACATTTTTCAATCAATATTGTGAAAT
This sequence comes from Scaeva pyrastri, assembly GCA_905146935.1. NCBI lineage: Eukaryota > Metazoa > Arthropoda > Insecta > Diptera > Syrphidae > Scaeva > Scaeva pyrastri. Next base: position 80,226,069 of record LR989927.1, read on the forward strand.
TTGCGTGATTCAAGGTTTGAGGAACAAAACTCACCTGATTAAATGATAGCAAGTAAATTTTCCAATTTCAGAAAAAAATATTTACGGTTGCAAATCGTCGCGTCGGTGACTCGTGCAAAGTGAAAGTATGTTATTCCAAATTTTCCGAAAATGAGATTTTGATGCCATCTGTTAGATTTAAGCGAACACTATAACTTCTTAAACCGGGAATCCACATTTTATTCATAATAACTGTTAAAATTACACTTTAGAAAAAATTGTAACTCTGTGACCTATCAATTTAGTGAAGAAAAAAGTATATCTCCACAATTTCTAGTTGTAAAAAGTTATGTGTGACATCGTGTTTTGAAAAGAGATAAAATATTAGTGAATGTTTTTTTGCTCTCCTGTTTTAGCAGGTTGGTTCTATGGAGTTACACACTTTGCACGCGTCACCGACGAAATGTCGAAAGCATTAGAGGTATGAACAACTATATAACTTGTAAAAAGGTGGTGTTTACTTCCAACAAAATCAAGGTACCATCGATCGATAGAACAACCCATTAATACGGTTCAGGGCAGTTAATGACAAAATATTTTTCAAAGATCCAAAATAGACTTAATGTATTTATCAAAAGTGCCAGTCAAGTTCTCAGGCACTACCTGCACTCGTTTTGCATTTCCAAAGCAAAAATCAGAAACTTAAAATTCACAATATTTTTATGCATAAGTTTCGAACCTCATCAAATTTTATCTTTATTACACAAGTGGTTCCTGAGACAAAAACACTGAGTGATAGTTGATAAAATCTTGTAATTTTGCATCAAGGTAAATCTGACAGTAATCTCATAATTATAAACATACATATAAAATCAAATATTTGGAAAATGATGATGGTATAATATTTACGTTTGATGTTTTTTGATAACACTTGTAATGATAAAAAAATTATTATCAGACTTAAGAAATTTCTCGAGACATTCTACTTGAAAAAACAATTTTTTTTAAATTTTTCTTACAACTTTTGTTGTTTTTATTTTTTGTATGAAATGATATTTTTGATATTTGTCAACATTTCATAATTTATTGACAATTGTATTATTTCGAAAATAAATGCATACATTTGAAGTCAATATCATTGCTTGTTGTGAAGATATTTGATTCGAAAAACAATTTTTAATACTTTTTGTTAGGTTTTTTGTTTATACCTTAATCTTATGTAAAAATGTACTATGTAATGTTTTAGATTTCTATTTTTTTGTAAAAGAACTGTCGATATTTGTCAAAATTTTACTATACGTTAATAGTTGCATGATGTATAAAAAAAATAAATTGCTTAACAATTTTTGGCAGAATTTGTTGTACATTTTATTTTTTTGTAAAAAAAAAACTGTGTATTAAATTTTTTCCAAAATTTTACCAGATGTCAAAAACATCATTTCAAACAATAGAAAATAGTTTAAAATCATTTTTTCTTCCTTGAATAATTCAAGCCCAAAAAAATTTTTGTTTTAGTTTTTCTATTTAAAAAAAATAACAGTAAGTTGAAAATTTTCCAAATTTATACCAAATGTGTATCACATCAAAATATATATAATTAAATTTATGTTAAGTCAAAAGCACTATCCATTTCTGAGATATTTGATACCAACCAAAATTTTCCTTTTTTTTTCACTATAGTAAAAAAAATTGCTCAAGAAATATTTATATAAGTCCTTTCTGCATCTTTCGAAGTTATAAACTGACGAACAAAATTTAATAAGAATCGATATATTGACTTGTTCTTGAGATACCGTAGACGAAAAATGGTATCTTGAACGTACGAAGGTACAAATTTAATTATACAAATTTAAAAAACAATATTAATATTGGTGATTGTGCTCATAAAAACAAACTTTGCAAAAAGAAGTCGAAAATAGAGTCAAAATTTCTTTTGCACTTTCACCATTGAAATGTCATGAGACCTAAAAATTAAAACTCGAAATCAAAAAAATTAGTTCGAAGTTCGAAACAAATCAAAATTGATGACCGACAAATTTAAAGGTTTCAGGTAAATTAAGAATTTTTAATTTATATGCATATTTTTAAAAACCTAACCTTGAGCAATCTTCAAAAACTTTCTTTGTTACATTTATGCCCCATTAATACTCTATAAATCAGCTTTCTGTCATAATTACAAGTTATTTCGAAAATCGTTTTGTCCATTAAACTGACACTTGTTTTTTTTTTTCGTGAATAATTTTTAGAAACAATAAGTCACTTGACTGACTTAGATTAAGTTATGAATTTAGTTTATAAGACCCTCAAACACATTAGATGATTGATGTTAAAAATTTCATATTCAAAAAGACAGCCCTTGATTTGTATAATTGAAGAGTCCTTTTTTTAATAACAGCTATGCGCAAACTACAATACAGTTAAAAGGCACTATAAAAATCTTATTAATTATTCATTTGTTAAAACTTACCCTTGTCATAGAGAAACGAACTTTCATTCAGACTATACTTTATTTTTCAGTAGGTAAACATAAATACATAGTAAAATGTCAATACAAGAGAGGGGGGCTTGAATAATTATTACTATATCTACCTCAAACCCTCTTACACCTTTGTTTGGTATAAAACAAAAAAAAAAAACAACAGAAAACGTTATCACTTTCGGATTCATTATGGGCGACTGTTGTACAAAGAATTCCCTATAGACACTCTCTTCCTCTGCCTGTCTCTGGCTTATATCAATACCATCACATACCGCAATCATAGCTCGTAAAGTTCCTACCTAACAAACGAAATATTTCATGAGTCCACTAAAACAAAACACGCGAGCGAACTAGGTATATAAAATTAAATCGAAATAAAAATGGCCATTTACGTGACCATTATTGGGGGTGTCTTTTCTTGACCTCCATATTATGTATCCGGTTCCGGCGAAGGGACTTGTCGCACCCTTTTTAGCCCAATATCCTGCACAAAAAATAACAAAATCACTGGTTCGAGTAACTTGAATTGGTCATTACTCCAAAACACGATAGTTAAAGTAGCAGGTACTTATGTTACATTAAATATAAATTTAGGCACTTTAATGTTGGTTGGTAGGTACGTAGGTAGGTAGGCACTTTTATGCGCTCTGTATATAATTACAATAATAACGATGATCCTTCCAATTTTATTACTACATACTACATACACATACAAATGTATGTATATGTATACATAAATAAACTACATATATAGCACTTACCGTGTAGAAAATTTCATTCAAATGATAATTGTAGGCATTCCGGACGTATGTTCGAATAATTTTGTCACGTCTTTCACCCTCGAAGCCATTTTGTATATCATGCGCACTAAACCGCCAAATTGCTTCCCCAGTGACAACACCAAAAAGGACATCATAATGGCCCGCACTACTTTCGGGTGGTCGTTTTGGATTTCTTGTCACTAAATCATCGATATCAAGATTTGAGTGTCCTGCTCGAATGACAACACCATCAATCTAAAAAATATAAGAAGAAAATACCAAAAAAATATAAATGAATGAAAGAGAGAAAGTACACGCAATAAAAATCCATTAAATGTGGTCAAATTCGCACACACACAAACACACACACACACACACACACACACGAGTACGTGCATTGAAGTTATGGATGTGTAAGGTTGTTTCGATGTAAAAGTCAGAGACGTAGTCGGTTAAATATTTAGTTGGGTTTTAGGTTATGTAAGTTGAGTATGGGTACTTATGCATCTTTGTTTGGTGCATACAATTTTGTTTTTAAAATAATTCACTGCACGTTTTTAAGATACGAGTATAGTTAACTAACGAATGTATTTTAAACCTGTACAAAACCCACACATAGGCAAGGCACCTCCCTAACAACTAAAACCCACACAAGGCACCTCCCTAACAACTATCAGTTTAGAAACTAAGAACCTAAGAAGGGTTTCAAAATGCTAAACTAGATAAAACAGACTTACATATTTCAATACACTTCTATTATTTTAACAATGTAACAAAATTTCCTTAAAATGTTGGCTTATGTTTACATAATAAAAATAAATATTAAAAAAGTAAATTTTATCTTTATGAATTCACAACTCAAAAATGTATTTAAAAATTTAACAAAGGGAATGGCTCTTTTATCAAAAAAAGCAAAAATACGATATGTACACCCAGGCGTATACGTATTCTTTTTTTAAATTTTGAATTTAACCCTGAAGGACGAATTTTTTTTAGAGCATTTATTATCTACGATCGTTGTGTTTCAAAAGTGATTGTAATTTGAAAACTGCATGAGCAGTATCCAAAATACAGATTTTAAAAAGTTCCTGAAGAAATATGTTTCTTTAAAAACAATAAATATAATTTAGTAAAAAATATAACAAAAATATTACGGGAGGTTTGCGGGCAGTTTTCAAGAAAGGTGTCTCAACAATCATATGCACACAGTGGCATCATTGTTATACTATAACTTTTTTTCAAATAATTTTTTGGGAAATAATTTGAAAACACGTATTTATTTTTTTAAGTTTATTTCTTTTCGTTATTTTGTATTATTTTTTTTTGAATTTGAATCAATCAATGTTTGTGTCTATACAAATCTAGCATACTGTTTTGTCTTCGAGCAGAAATGACGTTCAAATGAGAGATTTTATTTCAAATAGAAATTTAAATTATTCTATTTTTTTTAAGCAAGAGTTTTCGAACAATGGAAAGAGAGTTCTCCTTACGTGGGTAAATTTGAGCACGCTGATATTTTTATTGGGAAACTATGTAATTGAAGTTTTTTTTTATTCATTTTAATTGGGTTTAAAAATACCGAAATTTTATAAATAATAAACATATCATCAATACGAACCGTAAGTATACAATAATTATAAGTAAAACAAAACAGGTAATTTAAATAATGTAGGTGTTCAGTTAAGAAACCATAGCAACTGCCATAAAAAATGGTATTAAATTTGAATATAAATCTTTATAAATAAATATGGTTTTAAGCATTAACATCCATTGATTGGTTAAACATTAATCTGACATTAAGAAACTAATTCTAAGGGTTTGTATGAGTACAAAATCGGCAGGACTACCATAGTAGTGGGTATTGGAAGGGTATAGGATTTTTTCAAGGGTTTAATGTAACGTGGACTATGATTTCCCATTGCAAAAAATATAATCCAGATACAAAACTGTATTAGCTCATAATCTTTGTAGTAGAAGTTCATCAATCAAAAATGGAGAAAGTATGTCAAAGAGGCTTAGAGACTTTTTATTAAAAAGATGAGTGAATTGTCTTCGCAGTTTTGTAAATAAAATTAAAAGGAAAAGATTGTAGAGGAAACATTATCCATTTTAACATTATTAAAGAATAAGAACTGAAAATATAAATAAATTTAGTTACTGTTATAAGCTTATGGAGCAAAAAAAATTGCGTACCTATGTATACGCTCCAGTGTCCCGTTTTATAAAAATATCCTTAGAAGGAGAGCATATTGAAATTTTTAGTTCTTAGGCCTTTTCTCAGATCTTTATTATTACTTATTTTCAAACATACCACAGTTGGTACTGCATTGTGTGTCATTTTTTTGGACATCACTTCAGATATTTTGAGTCTACCTAAGTTTTATTTTAATCCATGTTTTATGAATGTATGCTTCAATAGCCTATCAATAGGGTATGATTATGCATCATTTTTGAACATGATTAATTTTACAAAATTTTTTGTACTATAAAACTGTGAAGCCATTCAAAAAAAAAAAAATTACGTCCGGATTTCAGCCCCAGAGGCACACTGGTAACTTCCCATTATGCATAATTTGAATTGGTGTTTCTGACACTAATCGCTTTACTTTTGATGCTGATTGATAACAATTTTACTAACAAAAAATTGTCAGAGATTTTGAAAAACAGTATTTACAAATACTGTATTTATAAATAACTTTTTGTAGTTTTGTATTTGTTGAAAAAAAAATGTCAATTTGTTATTCGTCAATATTTATCATTTTTTAGGTATTGAAAAATGCATTATGTTAAAAATAAAATACATTTGAAGTCAAAATTATTCCTTGTTGTGATGATATTTAGGCCGAAAACCAATTTTTGACACTTTTCGGTAAATTTCATTTTTGGTTTTTTATTTTTGTGAAAAAACTGCCAATTCGATATTTGTCAAAATTATACCATATATGTACATATTACCAATTGTATTTTGTACAAACATAAATAAGTTTGAAGTCAACATCGGTGTTCATTTTTGAGATATTCAAGTCAAAAAACACTTTTTACCAACTTTTGGTAAAAAACTGTCAGTTGATATATGTAAAAAAAACATCGTTTCACATAATAGAAAATAGTTTTGAAAATACTATATTTTTTAGTTTTTTTATTTAAAAAAAATAACCGTAAGTTGAAAAATTTCAAAATTGATATCAAATCTGTAACACATTACAATGTGTATAATAAAATTTATTTGAATTCAATGCCACTATCCGTTCCTGAGATATTTGCTACCAACCAAAATTTACAAACGGACAAACGTACGAACGTACGTACACACGCACACACAGAAATCTCTCTACAAATGACGGATCTAGATTCTAGGAACCTTGAAACGTCCAGATTTGTCAAAAATTTCAATTTGACAAATAGGACCGATGACAATAACTCCCTATGGGAAGTTAAAAAAAAAATTGGATGAATGGGGCTTTGTGAATGACCGCAGCAACAACACGAAAAACAATGGCTATGGTGAAGGAAATATTTCCTGGACCTGCAAATCCCCAATTTTGACGTGACGCACGGTTTGAAATTTTACTGACCCTTAGAACAATATAAACCGGTTTGGAAATATTTGAACTCGAGGGCTTATAAGACTCAGAAAATTCTAATTCAAGAGAATATTCAACAAGAATTCGAACAGTTATCGCTATTATTCCGAGATCATATCGAGCCCTTACCGCCAAATTAACAACACTATTGTCGAAAATGCGTTTTTTATCGAAGCTACTAATTTGAGCCATCCTCGTTCATATTTTTCTCCAAAATAATATCTCAATATATTTTTAAAATAATAATTCAAAATGTACAATTTTTACTTTCTGGTACATTTTTGTGTACAAATAGGTATTAAAAGAACCTTCTCCTGTAAAATTTAATTTTTGTAGTTAACGATAATTTGGTGGTAAGGGCTGAATATGGAAATAGGTTTAAATAATAATTTGCGTCACTAAAAATAATGGCGCAAAATTTTAAACGATTTAGCAAATTGTTAAACCCATTTTTAGCAATTTGCTAAGCTAAAAAGATGGTTTTGCTAATTTTAAACGATTTTAACATTTTACCATCTCTTAACATATTGCCACAGTTAAAATCCCGAAAACCTTACTTTAATTTTTAGCAATTTGCTAAATCCATATAATATCTGTCATTATCCTAAAAAAATGTCTTTTCAATTTTACATACTTCAAAGTGTTGATTCGTGTGTTTTTCATAATTCGGGAACTAAAAATTGTTTTTAATCAATAAAATGTTATCGGAAGACGAAGATTTCGAAATATTTGAAGTCTTTGTGCAGAAAAAATTTTTCTTTTTGGGAGAAATCTACATCAGGATGATACGAGAACCTGTGTCCAAAGTGTATTTTAATCTTATTTATTGGATGGGATTGTCCAGTTTACAGTTGGGACATTTCCAACTAATGGGTCCGTTTACGTATGTTTGCTTTGCTAATTCTCACGAACTGTCACAATTTGGACATGTTCGGATGCCCGTTTTTTTAAAAAAAGGAGTTAGCAATTTACAAGTTAGCAAAACGAAAAAAAGGGTTTAAAATGTTGGAGTTGATAGTAAATTGTTCAATATATTTAGCAAATTGTTAGTTAGTAAAATGTTAAGTCCTTAACAATAGGTTGTTTAAAATTTTACGCCAATAATTTTTTATTTCCCATAAAAAAAATGTAATTGATCCAGTTTGTCGAATTGTTTATACATAAATGTTTACAAATCTCGACGTTTTAAGGTTTCTAGAATTTAAATTCATTGTAGGCTCGTAATTTTTGGTCGCCAAATCCAAACAAAATTTTGTATCGGGTTTTGGTAAAACGCTGTCAATTTTAATTTTGTTCACTTTTTTTAATTTCTCAAAAATATTTTAACTATGAAAGTACGAGCAATTTATTTAATACTAGCGATTAAACTAAACTAGTTTTTCCAATGGTAATGGACAGGGATTCGGCCAATTCGTTTTGACCCCGGTCATGATGATTTATTTGGTGTTAATTTTTCTATCTTTTTTTGATTTCTGAGAAACACAAAAAACTATGCCAACAATAATCCTCAATGACGCGTAACCGATTCCGATGATTAACGTTACGTAGTTTGCAGACGACAACCAGCAAAACTTTCGGATTTGCAACCTCCCACAGTCTTCAACTTCATAAAGCCTTATAAGTTCTTAAATTTAAATATTTGAATTATTAATATAAGAAACATATTATTTTAGGTTTAAGCCATATGAATTATTTCCCACTGACTACGGCCATGTTAAGTGGGTATCGTTCAGAACTTCAGACGCCAGGTTTATTATAACTTTCCCAAATGGGCTTTGTTGTAAAATACAACATTTGAATTTGAACCCTCCTCAATACGAGTCGAGTATCTTTTTGTATATATATTTAAAAAGATTTTTTTTTATCTGGAATATATCAAATTAATAGTCCAAACACGTACCAATGAATTGAGTGGTAGTTCATGATTGAGTATTCAGTATGCAGATCGTCTCCGTCCAGTCCAACCCTTTTATTATTCCCTGCTCATTTTTTTTTTGTTTGCTCTTTTTTCTCAATTGAATTTATAATTTTAAGAAATTTACACCATCCGATAAGGGATAGATATCTCTTGTTTTCCATAAGCTGCTTAAGCAAAAAAAATATACATACATATAATAGATACATCTCCTTGCCCAAACTTCCTTGATGGAAAGGACATTAAAAAAAATAAAATGCTCACATGACACAGATTAAGACATTCCATTTGTTGTTGTTGTTAAGGAAAGTTCCTCTTCTGTTTCGTAGTAGAACCGTTTACTTCTTCATGCCACATATTTCTTATGGTTTAGTGGGCTCTGCAAAAATGTTGGGCCTTTCTGGGCCACATACCATTTTTGGTATTGTTTTTTTTTTGTTTTTTTGTTTTTAAGTTTCAGTCATCCGGTAAGGGGATGTAATCTTGTCAAACTGGCAAAGACGAATTCCCTGTATGTATATGTTTCATAAGGCCTTATAGATATCCTTTTGGCTCGTATAGTTTCTTATACATAACCTATACACTCGTATATGTGTAGAAACAATTTAAGGAAGATGGGAGAGAAAAACTTTTCTGACGTTTTGTTAAGAATTTAATTTTACAAAATTCTAAGAATTGTGATGAAACATGGAACATGGAAGTTCCTTGGTTTTGGTTGAGGGGGCTTAGGTGGTTGTTCTTCTTATAAATTGTTTTGTATCGTTTTCTGAAACAAACAATTTAAGTAGGTGCATTCTCAGCTTATAAAGTTTTATGAATTTTGCAAAAACTATGCGCATATGGTATCATGAGGTTCTGGTTTACTATGGAATTGTATATGTAAATGTTACTAGGTTCTTATTTTTTTTAATTTAAATTCTTTTTTTACACACAATTTTGGTTTCTTCGTTTTGCTAGAAAACACAATTCAAATATTTACTTATAATTAAATTAGAGCTAAATGTTAAATGCCACGAACAAATTTTGTTATTTGATTTTGGTTTTTAACACTTTTTCATTTAGAACAAAAATATTTTTCAGTTCCCGAGGACTTAATAGTTTGGAAATAAATTCTACACATGCATATGAAGGTTGGCTATTGTTTTTGATGAAAACTTGGATTTTATTTTGTTCATTGGACATTTTATATTTCATTATAAAATGGAAGGCAGAAGATATGTTAAATCACAAACCTTCGGTGGACAATTATGAGCACTTCTACGAGAAATAACATCGTCTAAATCAATATCTTTTAATTTCATCCCGATTTTTCGATGAAAATTGAAAACCCGGATAATTTGGATGTATTTCAAGGAATATCAATCAACGAAAATACTATTACCGGGCGAGAAGGCGTTTTACTGCCACCTAAAAGTTTTTCAGTTTAACGAATTGTGACTACAAAATGTTCACCATAGTTGTAGTGAATTTTAACAATTTGAATGCAATGTTAAAGCGTGTATTTTTTTTTCACTTAGTTCTTACTTCTCAAATATCCAAAGACAACATCGTCAAAAAGCTGCTTAAAAAGCGGGATATTCAAAATGGAATCTGTTTTCGAAAGCCCAATTTACTATCAAAATAGATAACCACAAATTGGAAGTTTTCGTAAAGTTTTCATTTATTACAAATACTGTAGTTAATCCATGGTTTCGACTATCATTTAGTAGGTATGTTTTTTAACTCCTCGAATGACAGTATATTAGCATCAAAATGATTTCTCCTGAATTCTTTAAGCATGGGACAGGATCCAAGAGAATGTACTACGTTTTCGTCATTTCCTGTATTGCATAAACTGCAACGGTTAGGGAGTTCCTCTCGATGAGGCAGTTCGGCTCGGGTGCGTATTATGATTGAAATTTGTGCAATACTTAGGTAAGAATTAATGTAGTCAACTTCGTGATGATTGAGAATTTTGCACAGGAAACGTGACCTTGAGTTCTCTGCTTGTATGATGCCTTGCATTCGTATCACCAGTTCCAATTCACTTATATGAAGGATTGTGTTCGTCGCTGCCAGTTGTGCCCTTTATTCTCTTTTAGTTCGAGTCGGATATCATACCTAGTAGCAATATTTTCCCAGTCCCAGTATTTTGGTTCGTACTGCTATTTTTCCAAGAACCTTAGAAAGTCGTGAATCTTTTTCTGCATTGATAGCTTTTGTAGTGAAGTTCATGCACGGATTCAGCGTGAAAATATATAATGGTAGCGCTTTCCATTTCTTGGTGTGGTTGACTGAAGTTGAAATTGTTTTTTTTTTTTATGAAGAAACGCAACAATTTTTCTACTTCTTAGTATTTTCTTCCCCAAAGTTGAGCTCCGTAGCACATATGTAACTGATCTCATAACAGCTTCAAAAACAAAAACGAAAGATCATAGCTAAGGGTTATACCAATCTTAACGTCCTACAAGTCTTAGTCTCCATTACACAATTTCTCGTTTCCTGCAAACTGACCTCTTCCATTCCTGAAAACTAACACTTTTGATTTGTCTGTATTAATTTGAAGACTTTTCAAGGTATTCCTCTATAGTTCGCAGCGGTGTTCGGATAACTTTTTTTTTTAAATGGGGAGGATTAAAGATTTTAAACCCTATCGAGAAGAACCAAGGAGTACATAGAACACTTATCATACCGGTCCTGCTATATGGTGCATCATCCCAATCGGATGAAATGTCACTTGGAGTCTTCGAGAGAAAAGTTCTGCGTACGATTTATGGTCGTGTTTGCGTAAATCGAGAAGACAGCATTTTGCGGAGAAGATATAACGATGAACTATACGAGCTGTACAGCGACATATAGTCAGTCGCATTCAACGACTAAGATGGCTGAGCCATGTAGAGCGAATGGACACCAGTGAGTAAAGTTTTAAAGCCAAACCAGAGGGGGTCAGAAGCCAAGGTAGACCTCATCTCCGATGGAGCGACCAGGTGGAGGGAGACATCCGAGATCCAACGTATTGAGCAAGGCCTAAGAGCACCACGCTCTAGTGGAGCCATCGTTAGAAGAAGTAAGGATTAAAGATTTTTGGAATTCTTTTGGTACCTTTGCATGTATGAAGATACAATTAAAAGCGTTTAAAAGATTTTCTAGAAAGTTGTTTGATGCATTCTGGGAAAATTCGTAGGGAATCCTATCTTCAACTAAGGATTTGTTTTGTTTCTCCTTTCTCAGGACCTCTAACAGGTCTTCCATTTCGAATGCTGTATCCAATTTTTGATCATGAACTTGGGGCATAGCATAGTGGAACAAAATTTATGTTTCTTCAGGTTTAAAAATGAATTTTGAACTCGTTTAAAGTTCCAACTTTATTTTTTTTCGCTACTGACCAAAACTCTTTGTTATTTGAAATCAATGAAATTTCTTCAGTCATGCCACCGTAGTATTGGGATTTTTTGTGTTGTACGAGTATAATACTTGTTTGTATTATACTATTGGCCTATGTGTAGATTTTCCTTGCTATAACCGAGTTATTCTCTCTAAACAGATTGAGAGCTCCCAAAGATCTTTTTCTGGCTTTTATAGCAATTCTCGTCAAACCAACTAACTAGGTTATTATATACTAATATTTTTAGATAACATGTCAAAAATGCGCAAAGGTTTTTGAAAAATGTACCTTAAATATTACCTTTTGATTCAGCACACCTAAACACAAATCTCATATGGAAATAAAATGCTAAGAAGTTTTTGTTAACTTAGAAAACTAGAAATGGGTAAAAATAAATAATAATCATAAAACTAATTAATCAATTTATTTTTAATCGTTATGTAGGTTACTCCATTGCAAATTTTTCATCCTGCTTCAAAATATTGCAAAATATCTTAGTCTTCTGCTCCTTGAATGGTTTTATCGCTCGCCTTCCAATTGATTCATTTTTGACCAAAAAAAAAGAAAACGAATGTACAATAAGAATTCTGTGAAATGTCACAAAAACATTAACATTACTGTTATTTACCATCCATTCATTTAAAAAAAATTCCAAATCCATTCCAACAACAATAATTAAAAGAAAAAGTTTATTAAGTAACTTTAATTTCTGTTCAATCTTCAAAATTAAAAAAAAACCTTTTTTCTTCTCATTACACCAAAGTTTGTCTCAATTATGTACAAATACAAGTCCAGGGCCGACACGCACACGCACCCGAAAAGGCACAGACACAATCCCCAATAGTCCAAATATTTCCACTCTACTAGCCAAACAACAACTCTGGAGTGTTTTTCTTTTCAAAGAGCCTGCCCCATCTGCATTCGTTATAAAATTGTTAGCACATGAAACAACTTCTTACACATCCTTACACAGGATTATCAAAAAAGGCATAGACAGCAGACCCCGGCTTGTTGTTCTTCTACGAGTCGAGTACAATTTTAGTCCTTACTCCTAACCCCAACTTTCCAACTTGTCGACCCGAACCCAAACCCAAACCCAAGCCTGGAGCCGAAGCCGAACCACCACAATCAAAAACAAACACTTTTAATCCCCTGGTGTTGCTGAAGCACTTTCCAAATGAAAGCCTCTTAAGCCTCGGTCATATCTGATTGTTTCGAAGAAACCTTACGTAATAATGTCTATAATTCAATGTTGTTCCCCAGGCTCTTATTTAAACACTTCCCGCCACCACTGCCATCACCGCCGCTAAAGTGGGTAGGTAGGTAAGCAAAGCACTCGCACAGCCCCATCGACACAAAAAAGATAACATAAACCCTGCAAAAGGGCCAACAAAAAGAACAAGACGACTTTCACACACCCCCCAACACTATGTACTATGTACTAGACTGTAGGTTAGGTACTTACCGATGGGCCAAAGGATGTCAAGAAGTTCGGTGCTTGTATATCGGCCCCGTACAAGTCTTCGAGTGACACTTCTCGCAAACAATCAACAATCTGTTCGTGATGTTTAATTAAATCCTCTGGTATGGAGCAATTAACTTCTTTGGCCAATTTGAGGGCGAAAATCACTGGATCCTCGACTAGCGCCCAGGACGAATACGCCGAACCAGAGAGCAGAATAGCCCGATGAAAGAGGCCGCGCACCATGGTCGCCGACGTCATAAGGAAATTTATGCACGCAGCTCCGGTCCCATGGCCAGCAAGTGTAACTGAACTTGGATCGCCGCCAAATTTTTGGATGTTCTGCTGGATCCAATGCAAGGCAGCCATTTGATCCATTAGGCCATAGTTTGCCACTCGAGCGTGAGTATGCGGACTGGGGTTGGCATTCAGGAAACCTGTCGCAGGAAGAGAACGAGAACAAGAACAAGAAACAAAAAAAAAAATAATCAAAATGGTGTTTGTCAGTTGGATGGCAAAGGATACTCGTGTATTCGAATAGAAGGAAAGGGTTTTTGTAGGTGCGGGGTAAAACGTACAGCGCAGCGTACAGATGTGTACTGAAATACATAGATCCGTATCCGAGTCCGAGTCCGGTGCCGGGTCCGGAATGTCCTTGTTTTCTAATTTCCGCCTCACTTGCCTTGGCATGCAGAACAGAGGCAGACCCAATCAGTATTTTGGGGGTAACCCTAAAGTCAGGAACATCGTTCCTCAAATCACTGTCGCACACATGTGACAAGTTTAATGGTGAAATGATGGGACACATATACGAATACATACAAATGTCCTACCCTATGATTGAAGTAATCATTCGAATGGGACACGAATGACACGTATCACACACACAAGTGTGGGGATGAAGCGGAAATAACGTTGCGGTCAAACTTGTACTATACCGATGATGCCCACGACTAGGTGACCCGTTTTATGATTTGGGGTTAGGTCAGGACTCAGGACTCAGGATTCAGAAGTTGGGATGATAATGGGGAGGGAAAAAAAATAGAATTACTTGTACGTACCTAGAATACCTAATCGGTAATTAAGTGTTACCACAACAACCTCGCCGTAACTGGCAAGGACACTGCCATCGTAGGGATTCCCACTGCTCCATTCAAAGGACTCGCCATGCAGAAACACAATTACCGGTAATTTCTTTTCAGTGGAGGCCGCTGCAAATTCAAAACGATATACAAAACATTATAAATTATTTGATTTTCCAACATAATGCAGGTGTACAGAGTTTAGAAATTAGAAAATTTAAAATTCTTACATAAATTATAATTATGAGTTAAAAATCATAAAAAGCAGTTGAATGGAATTTGAATTTATTTTTATGTAAATTAATGTCGGAATGAAAAGGTGTGTGGAATTTATGTTTTTGAAACTTTATTCAGAATAACTAAAGAGTGTTTTTTTTTTCTAACTGCTAAATTTCTAAAAATAAATTTACTACAATATTTAAATAAGTGTACTCTTAAGTATAGTTCAAAGTGGATTGTACTACTTGACATTTGACAATCCTGGTTCAATATTTAATCAACTGATAACTGTACATCAAGGAAATGTCAGGTTCACCAATTCAAAGGAGGTTAAAGGGTAGTACAATGACTTGGTATGATGATCTTGAAAATTATATTCGTCATGCTTTTCAACCTGATATGTTCTTTAAGGAATGTGTTAGTAAAACCCAACAAGAATATTTAACTTTGAATGATTGAAGAGTAGTGTAATATCTCAAAGAGATGACAGACTTTGATTATAAACATCTTTCAATTTCAAGCTTTCAAAATCAATAAAATCTTAAGCTTTTGTCTAAATACAGTGATCATTTCGTCACCCTAGAGACACAGGCACACAGGAATGTAACAATTTTTTTTTTTTTTGAAAAATAATACAGTATTCTATTTTATGGAAAAAAAAAATCAGAAGTTGTTCTTGTTACTATTCGACTCTCAGTAACAGGGAGTATGAACCAATAATTCTTTCAGCCCATATAAAGTACACTAAACAGTGAATTCTTGAGGACTTAACAGCGTCTTGACAATAGCTTGTTGATTATGATCACTCAAAATACTCACGTACCCATTCAACCAAAAATAGGATTCATCGCTGAACAGAATTTGCTTATTAAAATCGGTATTGATCCAAATACCTATATATTTATAAAATGGCAAAACAAATTGAGCATAAACCAAGTGACAACTGTCGAAAAGACTTATTCCAAAAAAAGTATTACTACATATATTGAAAACCACACGTCGAAAAAAACACCCTTTTCGCTTAAAAAAATTAGCACTTTCAAAACGAAAAAGAGAATACGGTTCTTCTTTGCTTTCTTATTGAAAGATCAAATTATAAAATGATAACATTTTACATCACTGTACTATGACACCTGACAGCACCTGACATTATTAGCTCAAGCGCTAACACACCTAAGATCTGTTACGTTACAGTAACTACATCATATCTGTAATTTTTATTATCCTAAAGACCTCAAGGAGGATTTCAAACAAACTAGATTGGACAAAGGCTGACCGGAGACATTTCAATGTAAAAGGATCTTATAATATTTATTAGCTATAAATTTAATAGTGTCTCTCTTTAAGATATTCACAATCTTCAACAAATTTCATGGTTTTAAACATTTTATTATCATCACATAACAAATACTCGTACTTCGAACATTGTAAACAATTCAAACTTGAAAAATCTAATATGTAAATAACATGTCACTTTGTTTCTCAGCGATGGAATCATAAACTAATTAACCGATTTTAATCAAATTTGTACACCGTGTGCAGGTTGATCCAAATTGAAAGATAGGATACCTAGTTTACATCTCAATTTATGATCGCAATATTATTTTACTGCAAATTATTTATCTATTATTTGACAGTCACAATTATCTGTTAGCTCCAACAGATGGCGACTGGATTGAGTAAGTATTCAATAGATGGCGCTTTGTCAAACGTTCAAACTTTTAATAATGGGTGATTTTTTAAGAGGTTTAGAACTTAAAAAAAAAAAACACAAAAAATTCGAAAAAATGAATGAAATATTTATTTGAATCGATAGTTTGAACCTTGCAATTTAATGTTTAAAGATAATTTCATGCAAATGTTGACCGCGGCTGCGTCTCAGGTAGCCCATCCGCTGAGTCCAATTTTGGCATACTCTTTCACGCATATCGGCCGGTATCTCACGAATGAATGCATGGATGTTGGCTTCCAGTGCGTCAATCGAAGCGGGCTTGTCCCTATAGACATTAGCCTTGACATACCCCCACAAAAAATAGTCTAATGGTGTCAAATCGCTCGATCTAGGCGGACAATTGACCGGCCCGAAACGTGAAATTGTCTGTTCACCAAACTCGCCTCGCAATTGCGCCATTGTTTCGCGTGTTGGTGGTTTAATGTCCAACAAAGTAAATTTGGTGCCAAATTTGGTCACAATCTTCCGAATAGACTGCTCAGAAGGTCGAGAATGCCGACCATAAAACGGAAGCAGCGCGCGATGAACATTTCGAACCGAGCACGAATTTTGATAGTAAA
Source organism: Scaeva pyrastri (assembly GCA_905146935.1). Classification (NCBI taxonomy): domain Eukaryota; kingdom Metazoa; phylum Arthropoda; class Insecta; order Diptera; family Syrphidae; genus Scaeva; species Scaeva pyrastri. The sequence goes on from LR989927.1 coordinate 80,243,206, forward strand.
ATTCAATAATTTGCAAGCGTTGTTCATTTGTAAGACGATCCATGGTTAAATTGCAAACCAAACTGAAGCTGTTTGACAGTGACATAAGGTACTAAACACACGTCAGCTGTCAAAACCAGTGTTGCCAAAACCAAACCAGCTAAAAAATCACCCGTTAGATGGCGTTATGTCAAACGTACAAACGTTTCATATAAGCTACAATTTAATAGCATAACCACCACATGTTGCTGAGGCTAAAGTATAGGTTAAATTTATTTTGTAGTAAACCGAAATACAGTGAATTTTACTTTTTCAATTTAGGTGTTAGCGTTACGTATTATCAAATAGTTATATTTGAAATATATATAATATGAAATTTGTCATAGAGATAGATTATAGTCTTAAAAAGCACGTAGGATAGATAATTTTCACTCCGGTAAAATTTATTTTTTAGGATTAAACATTGACCTCGTTTTACATAAAAATTAAAGCAATCTACCAGCAGATCTACCTCAAAAACTTAGTATTTACCTATCAGAATTCAGCTAAAACGATATATTGTAGTAATCTGAAATACAAAGGACAACAATAGTATTCTTAAGGCTTCTTGAAGAACTTAGAATCAGGCCTCTACATCCTTTTGATACCACAATGGGCCAACAAATACTAACCACTTCAACCATAACTAACCTAACCTAGTAAGCTTTTAAAAAATTACATGGTGTAACTTCTAGGACATAAAGAACCTTAAAATTTATATTATAAATTATTTTTTGTGACGAAACATGGGTAAGCTAAAAACATATTGAGATAAGTCAAAAACTGGTATTAGATTCCGAGCTTAATTCTGTTGACCTTTATGTTCGAAACATGTAATCAAATAAATCTACAATAATGTAGAGGTATACAAAAATTAGATGGAAAAATTTCTGAAAATTGTTTTCAATTTTCTTTAGTCAAATTGACAGTGAAAAATGTGTAGGTGCTTACGTGAACCATTAACGTTTACTAACTAATGGCCTTTCCAACATATGCACATAAATTGTATTTTTTTAAAGGTTACACATGTCTGCATGATGCGTGTGTAAAAACCCAGGTAACTTTACATTAACCATAAAATTTTCAATCATATATGGTTTTGGTTTTTTTTTTTTTAAATGATTTGTGACAATTCGCTTAGCAAAACATCGCTAGAACTTTCAATGTGTGAAGGTGAACATTAGATTTTAAATGAGTGTACCTACAACTTATACACATATATGTACATATGTATGTATGCATATGCATACGTCAAAGTAATAAGACCCATTAACCCTGAGACGGGGACGTGTAGGCCAAAAATTATACAAATCTGTGGTGTGTATAGTAGCGTATTATTATACATACGAATGATATATGCTATGCATGTGTGTATTCGTGTATCTGTGACCTGTGTGTATGTATGTATATAAGAAAAAGGACACTTTTTGATTGAGTTTTATGTCTTGGTTGAGGAAATTTAAGGGATGAATATATTATCGTATTCGTACATCACAATTATTCCCCAGAGGGATTACATTTATTCTTTTTGTCATCATGGGTGTTTGATGGCATCTCATTGACCTAAATTAAATAATAAATAACTTTTTGTGTTGTTATTGCTATCCATAACTTTTGTACAACAAAAATGTGTTTAAATAAATAATAATATTATGACGTGAAATATAAATATTAATTAGAAAAGTATTTCATTTTTCATTAAACTCAAGACATATTCACTTTCTGCTTTCCATATTTGTTGTAAGAATTGAAAAGTGCTAACATTTCAAAAAAATGGTCTGTGCTAAAAATAGTATCACACTATGTTCAGCCTTCGGATTCGGACAGACAAAGTTAAGCCATTTATTTTTATATTGAGGATAGGATTAAACTGATAAGAGGAGAATTGTTTTGTCTCTTTTCTTTTGACCACATTAATAAATAATGTACTTAATTTATTGACAGATAGTGACATTCTCATTTCTAATGTCAATCAATCGTCTGTGGTGTTGTTGTGTATACACACAAAAGATAATTCGTTTACTCTACGTGTGTATGTGTAAGGGATAAAATACAGATGATGTAAATAAATCCGGCAATATAAATTTTGGGGAGTGAGTGGGATCATTTGAAGATTATAAGTAGCGTTAAGATGCATGAAAATGTGAGTGTGAAACGTACATATCATCGATTGATGATAGGAAAGCCAATTACAAATAACATAACCTCAACTTGACATAAATCAATTTTATAGATAACAACACTCAAACCTAAAACTTATAAGCGCACATAGAAATACCAAATTGATTTCACTCAATAAAGGGATGATTTATTTATTAGATTTTGTTTTTTTTTTTTTCTTAAAGACTAATGGAAAAAGTCATGAACAATAAATAAATGATGAACTTTCACATATCATTTTTGCCTACACATGTCGTGAGCATAAAAAGAACTCATGTCACTGAGTCTAGGTTATTAAGAATTGGTCAATGATTCTCGTCCTAGGCTATTTTCTTTTTTTTTAGCATTTTATTGGAAATTTGACAAATCTTAACGTTTCAATTTTCAAAATCTCTAGAATAAAAATCCATCATTTTGAGTGACGAGCAAAAGTGAAAAATTGAAGTATGAATAGAAATAAGATCTTTTTGCTAAAAAGCACAAACACTGAACCAAAGACCAAATGTGAAATGATTTTTAACAGGACGGATATCAAAAACAAACGTCAAAAAACTGTCAGCCCTGAAAAAAAATGTAAGTATATAAGTATGTATAAGTTTGTAGTCAATTGTGAATCGACGCGCTTCGACATAGGAGTATTTGCACTGAAAAGTTGGCCAAAATTCAATTTTTTTTTAAAATTCAAATCAAGAAGTAAAAGTTCGCTAAAGTGGATCCTAGATATGCATGGGTTATGGCCCAGCGGGTTTGATTTTTTTTCTTCATCAGGTGGTGTTGTCATAAACTGAGTTAATGGTTTTATTTTTTTTTTTTTATTTTCTTTGCATGGATGCAATTTTGTTAGTGTTCTTCTGTAAGTGATTTCAAGTTGGTGCGATATTAATCATATTTGTTTTTTTAATATAGAGTTCTACTGCAGGAATGTTTTGATATTTTAAATACAGTTTTGGAAATGGTGTGTTATTGGTTTTGTATAAATTTGTGTTTAAACGCAATACGGCAAAAAGATGTAGTTTTTCCTTGAATTTGTTTAAGTTTAAATGATTTCAATATAGTATATCGTGTTATTTTGTAATTTTTTATACTTAATAAGTTACATTAAATATTTGTTTTAGCAATACAAAATGATTTGATTGATTTTATGTAAGTTTTAGTTTTTCGATTGAAAAAAACACTCATACGCCATGTATGATTATTTATTAAAATGTTTTTATACTGTTTACAATGTTTTTTGTTTTCGAGATAAATATATACTGGGATGTATTTTTAATGTATCAAAAATGTGAGCTGGTAAGAGATCGGGAGGCGGAAAGCAAGGCAAAAATATAAGTAAAGCAGTTTTTAGGATCATCTGGTTTGAGAATTATGACAAACAAAAATATTTACTTAACATTATGGAAGAAATTGGAGAGGTCGATAAAAAGCAAAAATTAAATTATCTTAAGAAATGCTATGTAACATCAAAAGACTCTAACAAATTAAACACACACCGACACAGGAAATAACTGAAAACTCAATTGAATTTGGTATATCAATACTACATCCAAGAATTAGACTTTTTGAGAGTTTTCTGTACTTCCGGTAAAAAAATAGAAAATTAGAAGCCATAGAAGAGAAAAAAGTTTGCAAAATTCGAAAAATTGAAATTCAAGGAGAATTTTGAAAAAATCCAAGATTTTTAAATATGTAACCCTGAAAATGCCACTGAAGTCACAGTGATTAATTTTTACTTGTTTTTTTTTCGGTTTAAAGCCATTTAAGAGGTTATTTCAAGTGGTTACAGAATTGATCCCGAAAAATTTGTTTACTATGCGATGGATACAGCTAAACTTTTTGTCGAGGTATACCCATGGCATCCTTTGACTATGACCATTATATAAAATTTTAGTGCACTGGTCTATAATTATAGAAAATGCCCTTCTTCCAATTGGTTAGCTATCAGAAGAAGCCTCAGAAGTCAGGAACAAACACTTAATTTTTGTAATGAAAATACATTCAACAAAAATATTCGTATTTAAAACTTTCAGATTATATCGTCTTAATTAGACTAGAAAGTTTTCAAGTAGAGATAGAGATTGTAAACAAGACGTGATTATAATCCATTGTTGGGCAGCTCTGATTCTCGAATCACTTCTCTTAGAAAGTTGCAACCAAAAACAAGAATGCCATTTTCCAAATGCTTTTTCTAGATGGTTCAGATCAGAATATTGAAGAGCCAGCGAAAGAATCTACCGATTAGTTTTAATCGGTTTTTTTTTTAAATTAACAGAAAATTGTTTTTTTTTCAAAATATTTACCAAAATAATAGAATTCAATAAGAAAATGTGTTTTAATGAATAAATTCTAAATTTTAGGCAGAAATAGTGATAAAGGTAACGAAAAACAATTTTGGCCAAGTTTTTGATGCAAATACAAACATTTTTTTCCATAATTTGGAATTATAAACCAAAGCGTTGATCCAAGCAATTTAAAATAAAGGGTTATGAATAAAGCACTTAAAACAGTTTGATTTTAAACATACACATATAATTGAGGAAGCCCAAAAACTAATTGAATATTTTTCTTTTATTAACATATTGTGGAAAATTTGGAAGAAATCGAGACTTACAAGCACTTTTATTTCAATAATAAAAAAAAATACAAAAGGTATAAAAGTTGAACTGACTTCAAATTAATTTCAAACTAGGTGTCTTCAAAAATTTGTAGCATTAAAAAAAAAAAAAACGAAAATTAAAATAAAAAATTTTCATCGCAATAAAAACAAAATATCAAAATCGACTTTCCTAAAAAAATTGTAAGAGATATTTTTAAAATACAAAAAAAAATAATACGTATACGCCCAGTAAACCGTTACCGCTTACTTAATATCATTTTGATATTATTCCATTTATACTTATTGTGTATTCAACGGCCTCAAATATTAAAGACATTAAATTCTCTCAAAGTTCGATTTCGAAATTTTAGAAAATTACAATTGAATATCAGAAATCTGAAAATTTTCTGTTAAGGATTATATTGTTTAAAGACTACAGACATACGAGAAAGAACTGGATGTGGAAACAGCTAAGGTGAATTGCTAAAAATGACCATCAAAATTTATAAGTTACATCTGTCTACTACGGTGATAGTCACATGTGATAGCTAAAGTTTTGATGGTAACGTTCCAGTGAAGATGACTTTTCTGACGCAACATTAGTATAGTTGCCAGATGATGTCCAAAAACGCTACCACATTTGAATTGGGAAACAGAAATATTTCTGGGATCTAAAAAGCCCCGAATTTTGAAAAAAAAACTTACGTTTGGTGCTCTATTTGAATATAATATTGGAACCACTTGAAAATAACATTACAGTTTGACAGATCGCATTAAAAATTGCTTTATCAAATTGAATTGTCTTAAAAGCTTTGGGATTATCTAATTTGGCCTTCAAAAATTTAACAATTCTAGTGAAAAAGGTTAAATTCAATCAAGTTAAAGCGCAATCAAGTAAGGCTAACTTAAAAAAAATATTTGTATTTTGACAAGTTTATATTTACCACTGTTAAATAGTTGTACTTGTAGCATTTAACTTGAAAACTTAAATATATTATACAAAATATATTGTTTTAAAAGGCAGTACCTTATACACCGATTTCTATTGTGTTGTGAATTGGACTTCAAACTTGACTGTTTTTATCAGGCAATATATGTATGTACATAATTTACATTATGTAAATCGAATACATTACTATTTGTTAAAGATAAGCTTTTGAGATCTTTCATCATTACTATCAAGACCGTTATCCTACATTCAGTTTAATAGTATTAATATGTTTCAACAAAGGAACCAGTTTTAGTAGTTGCAAACTACCGTATTAACGTTTAAGGTTTCTTAAGTTTTTAAATCTTTGGACCTACTTCTATAGATTTTGGTATAAAAATGTGTGTAACTTTTTCCTTCGTGACTGAAAAACTTATGTCAGATGATGGTATGAATTCATTCTTGACTTTTGAGACTCTGAATCTGTCAATGACTACTAGTTCTAGGATCAATAATTTCGACATAAAGATCAAAGAATTATAATGTAAGTCCCTAATAAAAAGTATTCTTAATTCAAAAAATGTTATGGGTAAATTAAATTTGTGCCATTCATTTTTCATTTTCATGAATATTGAATATATTGAGAAAGTATGTAATAAATGTTAAAAATTTTAATTTCCATGAATTGTTTGGACATTTTATTTAAATTCCATTCCTGGAATAATCTGTAACTAAGTTTCTCTACTTTAATACAATTATTGGTAATTTTAAAGAATACAAAATGAATTAAGTAAACAAAAAAAAATTAAAACAATATAAAATATTTAATCCTTATCATTTTTATCACTTTTTATCAGAGGTCACTCTCGAAAGTTATTATAAAGTTAATGAATTCTTATTAAAAATTTAACAACATTAATAAGCACTTAGAAATAAAATTAATAATTGAAACTTTCATTTTTAATTAATAAAATAAAACAAAAAAAAAGGTTCCGACTTACCATTTATCGGTGAGAATATATTTAGGTATAGGCAGTCTTCTGATTGATTTTGCAAAAATGGCAAAAGTCTCTTCAAGTATTCTAGGCGTCCCTTTGGCATCTTTTCAAGAGCTGCCGTTTCATTTTGAATATTTGGCAGGCGCTGTGGGCATACAGGACTATATTTGTCGGATATTCGAATACCGTCCCACGGTGCTGGTGCTCTTGTTGGACTAAATCTACAAAACAGAAAAAAAAAAACAAATCAAATCAAAATTTCCATATCAGTTTATGTATGTACATATGTATGTATACATATGTATATGTATTATGTATGTATGTATGTATGCGTGTATATGAAGGGGTGGATTGGATATGAATGAAAAATGATTTGTAGTGGAGAAACCTTTTGATATGACGACGAAGATGCAAGGGTTCTACGTCCAGTCCAGTCCATACCCAGGCGAAAATTAATTACAGAAGAAAACTCTTTTTTTGCTCGTGCAAATTGTTTGTGTTTGATGAATAAACAAATTTTTGTATTGAAGTTTTTCAGAAGAACTACTGCTACATATGAACATTTTAATTTTCGAAAAACGTAAAGTACTCGTATTAAGGGTATCGGGCAATGACATTGATTCCATTGAATAAAAGGAGTTTTGAATTTAATGACATGAATGTGAAGTCAATTCTTCATCAGTAAATTCACAAAACTTTTAATTTGAGATAATTAAGATAATTTTTGACCAATTATAAGGTATTTTGTCATTTGCACCTTAACGATTCAAATCCACTTCCAACCCAGAATAGCATATGGGGAAGTGGAGTATGAATTAGTCTTCTTTACCCGTCGTGTACCCATATCGACTACAAAAAAAGAAAAGAAACCCAAAGACGACTAGTACATTAGTACAGGGTTGACCTGTAGAAATTTTGGGGTCCTATAAATCCTTCTCCCCCAGTTTAATCCGCAGTCCACTTTTTCCAAGTGTACTACCGACAAGGCTTAAGTTTATACGTTTATTCCCTAGTTTGGTGCTAGGGACAGAGGACGAAACCTCACCGTTTATTCCGTAGTAATCTTCTTCTAAGGGAGCTACTACGGACATAGTCTACCACCTCGAGCACAGCTTATTCCTCTGGTTTGCTGCCAAGAACACCTCTACACTTCTTCTAAGTTTACGACGGACGGCTTCGACCACAAGTTTATTTTCTAGTTTGGTGCTAGGGACAGGGGATAATATTTTAGAAAACTTATATTATATAAAATACCATGTTATTAAATTTTAATTTAAATGAAATAATTTGTTAGCAGTATATGAAACAACTTTTTAGTCTAGTTTTTAAGTTTATAACGTCGAAATAAAGTTGTTGCTGGATCCTAGTTTTAAACTCTCTCAAAACCCAAGTTTTTTGCTTTCTTTTAGTAAAACTCTGGACATCCATGAGCTTACCTCAGCCTCGTACAAAAAAGCATCACAATATTTAGCTTCATGGGGAGACAAGTTCAAATGGAGCCCATCCACTGTGATTTCAGGAGCTGTTAAAGGTCAAACCACACAATGTGCTTCAAACTTTAGTAATGTAATGTCAAAAATAAGAATCTGATTGAAACTTTGGAGTGTAAGAGGAGAATGTCAAATTCAAAACAACTGGTTTTTAAGAGTGATGAAAAGAATTTTTAAGATGACTTGGAATTTACCCAAAGAAAAACGATTATACAAATTTTTGTGAAAGTACGACTTAGAAACTTACTTGATGTACATATATGTAGATACAAAAGAATTTTCTAAAGAAATGCAAAAATTAACAGTAAAATTCTCCAAATCAGCAACAATCTTTAGGTAACTACCACAATCGAGAGATGGTTACCCTAGCGATTTCGTATGCGATACCTTTTGAGCGCTATTTTGGATACAACTTTTACCGAAGAAGAAATTGATGTAGAAATGGAGAAACTTAAAAAGCACCGGAATCTGATAGAATCTCAATAGCGTCCTTGAAATATGGAATTTATCAAAAAACTTACAGATCCGTCTAATTTGATCATATATAGAAACTGGAAACGCACCGAAGCAGTGGACTCAATATAACGCACTACCGAGGAATATCAAAAGTATTATAAAGTATTAGTCAAATTTTTCAATTACGATTATATGAACCATTATGAAAAGCCAAAAGAATTCCAGGGAGGATTTCAAAGTGGATACTTTAAATATTACAATATCTTTGTCTTAAGAAGAATTGCTGAAACAATTTTAGAACAAAACAAGAAGTGTTATAGTATCTATATTTTATTGGCTTTGACACATTCTTTAGAAGATCTTTGTTTTACAAAGTTTATATAACGTGACAATCCTAATCGATACTCACAACCTTTTGCTACTTCTTTAATTTCAATACCGCGTATGACAGCAGAAGTATAATATACATAAGAACTTTAGAGCGCAATGTCACTGCCAAACTTGTCCATTACTCCATCAAGGTTGGACAAATTCTTCTACAATGTGTTGCAAAACTCAGTCATCAACATAAGAGGCACAAACTGTAAAGGTCCGTCCAATTACTCGGATAAGTCGATGATTTTTACATCAATAAGGGCAATACCAAGTTTGTGCGGATGACGTCGTCTTGGACAAAACGTCACCATATACAACTCCAATTTTGATACAGGACTTTGTCTACGTATAGGCATCGCTATAAATTTGGACAAAAACATCAACGCTGAAATTAAACGAAGAAAAATTCTTGTGATTTTTTACTCCTTCGGACTTAGATGGCAATTGACAAGTAAAGTCCTGTTTCGAGCAACTAAAGTGATCCTTTATCCACTTATCATCGCAGTTTTTATGTATGATGACGAGGCTTTGAGCCTTGTCAAGGCAGGACGAAAACGTTTTAGTGTGCTTTAAAGTGATTTTTGATCGAGCTTTATAGCGACACTGAACTGGTCAAAAGAGTCAAAATCCAACTATTTAGATGGCTGAGGCTCAGATGGCCCTTGCAGAAAGTGGACCTCAACCAACTTGGCGTAAGAAACTAGAGATGAATTTTGGTTGAGGCCTATATTCGTCTTGAGCTGTAGAGTCTTCTAAACCATTTACGAAAAAAATTAAACAACTGTTTGGAATGGTTCTAAAAAGCCGAGTTCGTTTGAGATTTTAATTGGAGGAAAGCAAAGATGCCTTTTAAGTCCAAATCTTTTCCGCCCTCTTACTTGCCAATGACGTTGTACTTCTTGACTATTTTCATGAAATAATTCAATAAATGAAAGCGAACCAATCGAAGCTTTAAAGAAGAAGAGGTATTGGTGTCTGTCTTTCCGAAGTCGAACGTGCTTTTTAAATCATTGTCTTGAATTTTGTAACAGGATAACGCTCGTATAAATATTGCACGCTTCGAAAGTGCGTTTTTATTTCTAGTTAAAGAGTGAAATTTCAAAATGTTCTATCGTTGTTTGAAAGTATTTGAATAGAGCAAATCGCAGCTTTAACTGAGTAAATTTGATCAAAATAGTTTATGTTATTCATGATAATAAAGAAATTATTATAATTTTCTTTTTAAACCAAATTACTTTTAGTTTATTACATTGAACTAAAACAATGCTGTTGGATTCAATACTATGTCTAAATTATCATTAAACTTCATTAATATTCACAAGAAAATTTTAAAAGTTAAACTCATAAAAATTAATTCTTTAATCACGTATACATGACCTTAACAAAACATTGCAGATAGTGTCTTCTAAATTAAGATAAAAGACTTAATGCGTTTATAAGGTTTATTCAAATATAAGGTAATGAATAATATTAATTTAATTTATCTACTTTCATTTCGTTTTATAAAAAAATAAAGAATGTACTTTTGAATATAATATAGTATATGTATGTAGGTACCTAAATTTATTTATAGAATGTCTTTAAACATTTTTTTTTAAATTTTTTCCACTTTGTATGTATATTTCTGAGTTTATATAAACTTTCTGTGTACAAAAATAAAAACAAACTTCAATCAAACTAGGAAGGTATACACGACAGAAAATAGTATAGCTAAGGTAGATATGGAAATTCAACATTATACAGGGTCTTTCCAACTTAAATGTCAATATTTTTTTATAAGCAAAAAAAAGGCATACGTATGTACATCACATAGTTTTAGTTTCTTTTAAAGTTCAAGTTTCTTAGAGCTTTGAAAATATATCATATCAAATACATAATGTTAGTTTTAAAAATGTACAAAACAGGAAAATCAATTATGTATTTTGTTTTATTTTCAATAAACTATACCATACAAATTCGCTTCCAAATCAGTTAAGTTTCAAACTATGGATGAGGATGAGGGGAACACGTTGCCGGAAGTAGCAGTTTTTCACTGTACAAAATGAATGCTGTTACTCTAAGAGTGAAAACTAACTAAAAATAATTAACAACGACTGAAGGCCAATTCTTGGTAATTGTAGTTTCTCGATAAATTCACGACCGGATATTTTCAGGATAAAACAATCAATCGCCAATTTTATGTAATTTTTTTTTCCAAGAAACTTTTTCTCCCAAAACTTACTGTCAGGAATTTCTGTATCGAAATTCCATATTACAAATAAATAAAATGTTCCTAGGAACAATTTATTACTCACGATAGCAAAGTTCCCAAATAAATATCTTTTATTTGTTAAGTTCTAAGAATTTTACCAACTATTCCAAAATTTAAGTCTTTAAAGCTAACCATTTGAATATTAATTAACTTTTATTAAAAAAGGGCATCTCAACACGTCTAAAAAATGAATCAAACAAACTTCAACGGACTTTTTTAATTTAAAAGGTTAGATATTCAGCTGTCACTTGTCAAAGTTAAAACCCATATTCTGGTTTTGTTTATTGTATTTTTAAGGCTATGAAAACTCTTTGAAAAGTTTTACTCGAGACTAAAGACTCCACACTTGTCTTGAAAAACTATTGTAGGCCATGAATTTCTTAACCTTTTTCAAGTAAATTTAGAGGTTATGAATCCTAGGAAAATGACAGATGTCATATGGATTTAGGAAATTACTAAAACGTGCAGCCATTTTGTAATTTAAACTTTAATTAACTGTCAAGAGATACATAGTAAGTAGTAGTAACTTAATAAAAATGGTTTTAGCATTTTACTTAATTTTTTAAAATATTTTGCACTATTAAATTATCTTGAAAATGGTTTGAGTTTATTTTTTTATATTTTTGGCAAAACTTTACGTTTACAAATATTTTTTAAAAATTGTGCTTTAAAGGTTTAATTCAAGATTTGTATTCTTTTTAAATATATTATAAGAGATTGTGTTTAAATTAAGCAAATTAATTAATTAAATTTAAGAAATCCAAAATTTGAATTTTTAAAATAAATTTGTATGTTCTATGTTCTTTTCCAGACCATCATTTCTATCTCTTTGTTAAATTTAATACAGATCCGTTCAGCCATTCTGGCGTGATTGGAAAAATTAAAAGAAATCTATTCCATGGGAACCATTCATTTTACTGGAATAAAAAGTAACCCATAGACTATTCCAGACTATAGTCTATTTCTGTGCCAAATTTCAGCCAAATTCAGTTCAGTAGTTCTTGAGTTATAAATAGTGTTACTAACACGACTTTCTTTTATATATATAGATTAAAATTTTAATAAATTAGACACATAATATAAATGGCTTATAATTATAAATTTATGACAAAATAAGAAATTCTTAAAGGATTAGCAAACATTAAATAATTTTATAGAAAAAAATAACTAACATATTATTTTCAAATGAAGTATTTATAACTTTTAAACAACAAGAAAAGTTTGTAAATTAATAATAAATAAATAGTTCTTATTATTTTATAATTTATGTAAGTTTAAAATTTAAAATTTTCTTGATTTAAGAACAAGAATTTGTGAAAACTATTTCTTGTACATTTATTGTACAGTGATATTTTTATGATTATATTTGCTGTTTTATTATTTATTTATTCATTCCTTTTTTAAAACAAAAATGTTACATAACTTCAAGCTTCGAAAAAAACACCTCCATGAATTCAAAAGTGTGTCCTTAAACTTTTTAATAAACATTAAAAATAAGACACCTCATCCCAAAAAGTGATTTTATTCCAGTTGAAGGCTCATTTCCTGAATTACTATTCAAATTTAAATTGAATACACCCTGTACTGTGAGGACGAGTACAAAGTACAAGTAGTACAATATCGACCCTCATCATTGTTTTGTTATAGAAATATAAACTAAAATTAAAATTGTGTGTGTCCTTCTAGATTTTATAATTGTGTTGGTGCTACTTATTAATTCAATAAAACCACCTCCAAGCAACTTCCCGACCCAGATCCTGTTTATAAAACGAAGAAGAACGAAAAGTTTGCACAAGTTGTGTAATTTTCCTTATAATTTTTTTTTTCTCATTCATATTTTGCCTTTCGGTCATGCCAAGGATACAATATACAAAAGCCCTTGTCCAATGTTTAATTTCCTCTATAATTGAGAGATAGAGGGAACAAAAGGAGATGAGGACTAGATGGACATTTTTTTTTATGAATTTGTTTTCATTATATTTGAATTTTTTATTTAAATTAAATTCACTCAGTTGAATCTTATTGTGCTCCATTTTGGTACCCCTGAGAATATCTATATACATACATAGGTATGTATGTATGTATTGAAGGTTGTGTGTGTTTGAAAGGACTTTTGAACAATTTCCTTCGTTTGTCTTTGTGTGTAGGTATAGTCATAATGTCCCTTTTGATTGCTTAAAAAATAAAAATAAGAAGAAAAAAAAAGGAAAAAAAAAACTACCCAGCAGTGTTGTTTTTTGTGATTTACTTACCTATTTTGTTTTGTTGGCGGTGTGGCGTACGGGACTCCAAGGAATACCTCTACAGAGCGTAAGAAACGAAAATTATCTAATGGCAGGATAAGGCCGTGCAACCGACCGTATCGGGTCTGGACTATCCTATGTCCCAAACGGGCATTTTTGTAAATATCTAAAGTGGAGCATGTGACTGATTTTGTAGCGAAGACCATTGCCAGGATGCATAGTGTTGCTGTGTATGTATCTCGGTATGGTGTCATATTTAGAACCATTGGAATCTTGTGGAAGTTTCCCAGTTTGGTCCTTTTCTTTTGTAGGTATTTTTTATATTTTTCTCTTTTTTTTTTGTAGTTGTTGTTAATTATCCTGATTTTATCGTGTTTATTATTATTATTGTTTTATTTTTTTTTTTGTAGAGATGGGTCCTTTAACTATCTACTTCTGTGTCTTGACATTTTGTTGGCTTGAATTGAGTTTTTTTTTTATAATTTTTGTTCTTAAATTGTCTTCAATTAAAATAACACCACGGTCACTGTCTCTGCTTGCTAGTTGTTGTGATATCCTTTGGGTGTGGTTCTAAATGACGAATTGTCATTATGTGGCTTTATTGGTCTGGAAATAAAGAAAAACACAAATTTTTAAAAATATATTTTTTAATTACCTATGACGTATTTATATAGTCAGAAAATAAAGGAAGTAAAGTCTATCTAAGGATTTCAGTACAGTTTTAATTTCAAAGACACTGGAAGATCTACATGTGACTTTATACGTCACATTTAATTTTACATATTTATTAAATAACTAGCGGACCGAGCGAACTTCGTCTCGACCCAATTTAGCGTGGCGTGGCCTCCAAGATCGTACGATTTAACACCGCTGGACTATTTTTCGTGGGGTTATGTGAAATCCCTTGTCCGATAAGCAGATAAGCCTGAGACGATTGACGCCTTGAAAGAGAATATTTGGCGAGTTATTGCTTGTAATTGGCTCTCTCGGCTACAATTTATTCGAGCCAGCAGTGGTGGCCACTTGTCTGAAATCATTTTTAAAGCGTAATGGAAATACTTATCCTTACAACCTTACAACTTCTTGAAAACCATACTTTAAAAAAAAAACCCTTTAGTTATTCAATGAAGTCATCATTTATCGGAGCTACAAAAACTGGACTTAAGATGCACTCTTATGGTACTCCATCCATAAGGATGATTTAAGCTCTCCCAATTTAATCGTATTGATAAAATTAAAACTATTTAATTTTATATTTTTAAAATTAGAACTTTATAATTACGAGTATTTTTATATTCCCTCAAAAGAACTTTGAATTATACCTTAAGACAACGTAATTTTACTAAAATGAAAATGTGCTTTAAAGACATCAGCTGTCACTTGACATCACAGTTCGTGAACTGTATAATGTAGTAATTTATAATAGCATAAGCTTTAGCAGGTACTTCCTGCTCTAACACACAAATCAGGGTTATAATTGTGCAAGCACCAAATCAACCCCTTCAAATCCGATTTCATCATCTTAAAGAGTCCCATCACAGAAACGCTTACATACATAGAAAGATAGAGTATCTTCTACGATTACATACATACATATACTATTTTACTCACACTATTTTGTTGTGTCCATTGAGCAAAGCAAACGGAAATTTGATACACGTGCCGTACAACAATGAGGACTTTAATCAAATAAGCCTATAAAAGGATTAAATGCCTTTCTTCGAGAAAAAAAAAAGTTAAGTGTGTGTAGCGTGTGTCTTACACAATCTTTTTATCATTTACTTTTATTAGATTTGTTGGTACCTACATAAGTATGTACATCTTTGCGTTTCCTTATTCAGATACATTAAATAAATGGTGAATCTTTTTAATTTGATCAATACATTTAACACTGAGCATTAATTAGAAAAATTTAAGAGGAATGACAGAATAATTAAACAGTGTTAGCATGGAAATTGGAACAGTTACTAAAAAATGGCATCAAGTTGAGAGTTACACAAGTGTTACTTGTTTAGATTTTTGATAACTTAATTTTTTTTAATACACGAAGCACTTCTGAAATGTATACAAACTTTTGGTATTTCCTTAAATCGATTGCAGTCATTTGATGAGAAGCTAATGAGCAATGGGGTTGTATTGCAGCTAAACCATATCATCAACGAAACGTATTCCTAAAAAGCTAAGGACTCAAAATGATTTCATGAGGAATGCCAACATACATAATGCTACGAAATACTCTGTAGACCGGACCCAACTAAATACTGTTTTTTAAAAATAGATTTTCTTTAAAATTGCCAGCTATTTCAGCATCTGTCACTTTTGAAGTTGTCATCTTTTGATACACTCATCGCCACTTGAATAGGACACCCTACACACTTTATGCATCACTGCTTATAACTCGAAAGCAGAATTATAACACAATGGTATTTTGACCAGAGAGGATACTTTTGTTAAGAAAAGCGTCGAATTCTCACAACTCTTTGGCAAAAATAAAGGAAAAATTAGGTATAAAGGCAAGTCTTACAACTATCCGTCGCATTATTTCGAAGGCCAAACATACAAAAAGACTAAAAATCAAAATGAAACCACCCCTTAACCCGGTTCGAAAACAGCAACGCCTCAGTTTTTGTCGAAAACATGTGACTTGGACTTCAGAGTGGCATCGAGTGGTTTTCTCCGACGAAAAAAAATTCAATCTGGAAGGACCCGATGGCTATAGTTATTATTTTCACGATCTCCGCAAAGAAGCTCATCATTTGGACAGGCTGCATAGGAGAGCTGGAGGTGTAATGGTGTGGAGGGCTATTTCTTACTATGGTACCTGTAAACTACATTTTATGTCAACAACAATGAATGCATTGTCCTACAACGGTATATTGAAAGAGGCTTTTCCGTTCTTTCAAACCCTTTTTGGACCTCTGCCGTGGATTTATCAACACGATAATGCACCAATACATACAGCTCAGGTAGTTAAAAAGTATATACACAGCCAAAATGTAGAGGTTTTAAGCTGGCCACCCTACTCACCTGATTTGAATATAATAGAAAATGTTTGGGGATGGTTGACGCGTCAAGTATATGGATCAGGACAGCAGTATTCAAGTATACCTGAGTTAACCCAAGCCATCGAATTAGCTTGGAGTACGATTTCGCTGGATTATTTGGGAAATTTGTATGCATCGCTTCCAAACCGGATGTGTGAAGTTTTGGAGCAGAAAGGTGGCTCAACACACTATTAAAACATCAGTTTCTTATCTTAATACTTTAATTTAATTTTTTTTGAATAAAACGTATCATAAAATTGTAAAAAGTATTTTTTTGTTAAATTGTCCTATTCAAGTGGGCCAAAATTAGGACCCCAAATTTTGCAAGTTATTTTTATCTTCCTTCAGGTAATATGGCAACAAATAAATGAAATTTCATTAAAAAAAAAAAAAAACAATCAAGTCTCTAGCACGCTTCGTTAGGATGTAATGGACGATAGAAGAAAGACCTTAAGGGTGTCCTATTCAAGTGGCGAGGAGTGTATGTGACAAGAAAAAACAAACTCATTATTTAAAATGTAACGATACACGCTAAGTGGAAACATTTCAGCTTGAAGAATCAAATCCTTATCCATACCTCAAAAATGACGGATTTGGGGACGACACCAATCCACGTGAGATTCACGAGATGCCAATGCATTCAGATAAAGTTACTGTTTGGTGTGGATTTTGGGCTGGAGGTGTCATCGGTCAGTACTTCTTCGAAAATGATGGTACCGTCAAAAGCGCTCGCTATAAATCGATCATCACCAACTTCTTGTTGTCTAAATTGGATGATATGGACACCCATGACATATGGTTTCAGCAGGATGGCTCAAAGCTGCAGCGGCCATATGAACGATGTTATATTTTATACATAATATAATTGGTAGGGCTCACAAATAAAATTAAAGAATTATTGATACCTCTTATGACAAGAAACCGAATGATTCTGAGAAGTATTTTGAAAGCAAAACCAGGGTGACTACCCGTCGCGTCGCGTCGCTTAATGATTTTGATTACAGATCGATGAGTAAGAAGTCTAAACAATGTATTGCCAACACAAGCTGGATCCGGATGCGTTAAGGGTCTTCCCTTTTGGACATCCGCTACACGTCACGGCAGTACTTTTGGATGGGCGACTTATCGGTCTTTTTCTTTTGACTTTAGTTGACACGGAACTTCAAAGATGATGAAAGGAGCCTCCTCGTGGCTCCTGCTGGGAACAAGTAATCCGTGGCTAAACCAAAAGGCTAAGGCTTGCATCATTGTTGCCACTTTCTGCTATGATTGGTTATTGGTGGTGCATGGTTATAGTGCTCACCAGAGTTTCAAGGGACTCATCGATTTACAAGGATTGCTTGGAAGCCTTACCATAGGCTATATTCTGGTACCACGGGAGATAGTGGTGCCCCACAACTATCTAGTTAGGCGCCCTAGTGTGAGCATCATGGTGACTGATGTGGTTACCCGAAGGCGGGAACATATGGTATCAATGAGTACCGACCATCTAATTCATTGATACAAGAGGTGTTAGATAGACCTCGCCCTCTAGCAAGGGCAGTTTTCTGTGCCTTAACACAGATTACAAAATTGTACTGAGGTGGTAAGATATTAAGGCTTACTTAGTCTTATTAAAACTTTGTAAGTCAAAAGCAAAAAAAAAAAATATAACCAATAATCCTAGCGCTTTTCCTTGGGTCCGATATTGTGGGTTGTGTAGGCCCACCGGGAAATAGAGCTTTAGCGGCAGGAGTTCTCGAAAGGTTATCTTTGATATATGATACCTCAATAAAATGTGGAGTTTATGTTTTGGTTATTGCGGAAATCCCATTTTCTCGACTCCATTTTCCAAATTTCCTATCGAAATCTTTTCATAATTTCTTAAATTTCATTCTCATACAACTGAGGAGCTCCTCAGGAACGAATTCTAACTAAAACTAAAACAAATGACAGGACCAGAGCTTATCACTTGCATGATCCTGAACTTAATACTGACTAGAGAAATATAAACGGTTGTATAACGTCTTCAAAGTCTTAAGACCTATAGTTTTCTAGAAAATTGCTTTAAAATTGGTCCTTTGCTTTCACGATACTAGAATAGTATTTATTTCAAACTTAAAAGAGATATCAGCGGATTTTGAAAAAATAAAATGTTTCTGATGTAAAAAAAAAACATACGTCAAATTTACATAAGTATAAAAAACCTATTAGTCCAAGTCAATATAGCCAACTTCAATCAATTAAGGTATGTGTATATATGAAAAAAAGCAATATTGACTCCACGTTTGACTCTCAAAGGGCATTCAATTGAAGAACTAAATTACTTTGATGGATATTTGTATTAATTAACTGATGTGTTATGAGGTGAGAGGTAGAAAATAATAATTAACATCGAGTCACAATCAATCATTTTTATACGTACAACACAAAGATAAAAAGTAATTTTTGATTTATTTGCATTTGATTAATTTTGTTTCTATTAAAAATTGCATGTTTTTCCAGTATAGGTATACATTTTAATTTTCTCAAGTAAATAAGAAAATCAATTAAAAAAAATATATTTATCTTCAATTTTTGTTCATAAAAAAAAAACCGTTGATAGATTTCGAACAACAATTTAATGTGTGTATATGCGTATCAATTGATTTGTACAGCAATTCAAATTATCTTATACGAGTAGATAGACATAGACATACAAAGCAAATACACTCCCCCAAATGAAAAGAAGAGAGGTTAGGTCTGTCAGAATCATTTGTATCGGAATGTTTATCCACGAAGAAAGTAAAAATTAATTCTTTATTTTTATTCCAAAATCCATTATTGCCATATCATTTGAAGACTAAAGCAATCGGTGTATATATGTATGTGTGTATAATGTATATGTATGTATTATGTTGGCAATTGTTAATAAGAGAGGTGATTCGTGCTCTTCTTGTATATAACTTCTAAACTTCCATAAATTCTCCGAGAATACGTTCATTTAAATGATTAAATGGCAATCTATTAGAAAAGCAATAAATCGTCTACAAAACCAACTTCCAAATATGCCTATATAAGTTTGTGTGTGTGTGTGTGTAGTGTATGTAAGTATATGTGCTTCTTCCATTAAGGTACATTTTAGCTCGAAGCGTTAATAAATAAATTTATTGGAATTCCCTCATCTTGCTATGTATAAAATGTAGAATATGCGAGGAGTTCACTGTGGCGTATACGTACTTGTTTTTTTTTTGTATTTAAGCATGCCAAAATTATATAAAATATACACAAGCATATAGTATGTATGTATGTATATGTATATGGATGTGTATCGTGGGAAAACATTATTTTATTTATAGTGGACATCAGCAAGCTGGAAGATGGTAATGGCTCAAAATTGTTTCAGAATGTCTGTTTTATTTTATGTTATGTTTATTTCGGTATTTAATGTCACAGTGAGTTTTGATTCATTGTGAAAATGACAAAAAAAGTAAATACTAACTTATGTATAAAGTTTCATGCATTCATGTGTACATATTCTGTACAAGCATATGTAGGTACATACATTATTGTTAAAATATTTTCTTTAGATTTTGTTTATGGAAAGATTTGAAAACTGTCAAGAAGGGACTCTACCAAAGGTGAAGGATGTCTTGAAAATTTACATATGTTTGAAGCTTAACAATTACATGCATTATGTACTTTTGTTTTGTTCATGTTAAAATATTTACATACAAACATATTTATACGTGTACACATGTATTTTTTTTATTTTGACTTTTAGATGGTAAAATTTCAATAAATTTTGTTCAAATGAAATTTATATGACATAAAGTGTGTGTGAAATATCTTAATATTTTAAGATGAAAGGTTATTTTTCATTTTGAAATTTCCAGAGACGGAATAAAATTTTTAAAGAGGGGGAAGGGTACTACTTGATACATACTTACATACATATGTATGTGCAAAACTTTTATATTTTTTTATTAATGCAAAAAAAATGTTTGTAAATCCTTTCTGCTGGTTGGTATTAGGGTATAATCATAAATGTGGTTTTTTAAGACAAGCTGGATAAAAAAATGTTCTTCAAAGGGATCTTAAAAGCGGGATGGAAAGAACAGAAATTTCATAATTAAATTAATATTTCTAATAAAATTAAGAAGAAATGATTTAATGTTTGTTGAAGAGGACACAATCTGATTTGACAACTTCGTCAGAATCTACAATTGAATCAATCGATTTTAATGTATTTTCTGAACTATGTATTGTATTTTGAAATTGATGGCTTCAATAGAATGATTATGTCGTAAAATAGCTCTTTTCTAGTAGCCACCAAATTAAGGAAGTTCTGACAATTTTTGAGAATATCCCAAAACTAATAGATCATTTTGAAGTTGAACACGTACCTACATATACATGGTTAGAAATATCTAACCTAGTCCTGCCATAAGTTCTGATACAAAATTTACACAACCTTGCTGGAAAAACCTATTTCGAACAAAACAGTTTAATAATTTTTTTAAGTTTTTTTATTAATAAGCAATGAACAAAATGTCAGTTTGGTTCAAGAGTTAATTGCAAGCCAATAAGCGTTATTAACGGCAGTTGCTGAACAAATTTGGTGAAATATACTTCGGAAGCAAAAGATAATGGCTGGAAAATTGAATACATCCATCAGATCCATTTCTAGCCTCTGAGTTTGTGGTGAACGGTTTTGTGTAATGCTTTTTTCAATAGAGACCCGTCTTTTAATAGGATTCTGTTCCTGCACACAGGGACAAAACCACCAAAGAGTGGCTGAGATAGAATATTTCATGTTTAATTAGCTGCAGAAGATTGGCCCTCCGCACGCTCAGATTTTAATCCTTTGGATTTATAGTTTGTGGACAAAAATTTAAAACATGGTCTACAAGCCCCCTTACGAGAAATTGAAAAGCCTGAAAAAAACATTAACCGAAACAGTAGCAAAAATTAGGAAAAAAACGGATCCTTTGTTGAATCTCTACAAAAAAGATGTTAAAGATTTATTCAACTCAAAATTATATTTAAATTATAGTTGTCGCGTCCCCATTGCAAGTTTTGATTTGACACTGAACACCCCCATCAGGATAAGCCATTCAAAAAGGCTGATCTGTCAAAAACTTCATATCACGACTCATAAGACACTTCAGTTTTGCTTGTGGTCAGAGACAAATTGAAGATTTTGTACTTTGGATAATCTTTAATTCCAATTAATAAGGCGCCTAATTATAAAAGCTGTTGAAACAAAAACATAAAAGTACCAATTTGTAAAGTATGTAGTTTAATTCAACAAAATATTGTTAAAAAAAGAATTAAAAACTTTCCCTATACGACCTCAATCAAAATTCAAACATCGTTTTTCTTTTATAATAAAATTAATTTACATAATCCACATTAAAAGTCAAACTAAATATAAATATATTGATTGGATATTTTGCAAAACATGTTATCATTAAAAAATAGAAAGAAAAACGTATAACTAAATATAATATGAAGTGACGTTCAAACTTCACACATACATAGATACAGTATTTGTATATACATTTTTTACTAATGCATACTAAATTGATGTATATTAGTAGAAAGTATGTTCTTCCTGGTTTTTGCCGAAGCCTTTTTGAATAAACCATCAGCTGCATACTCCTACCACCGACCGCACCGCACCGCACCGCACCGACGACGGACGACGACGAGACGTTTTAGCAGGAAACGAACAATATTCCTCTTACTGTGTGTGTAGTTTCCATATCACTCCCTTTTCCCCTTTATCGAAACCGATTATGAAAGAAATACTTATCAGTATCCTGGTTTTATTCCCACAACTCGCTCCTGGTAAAAAGTGCACATACTCGTATTCATACATCACCACAAAACTTTTTCATCCACTAACATACATACAGATATAGGAAGTTGACTTGGGCTCAAGGGATCCATGTTATATACATATATGTGTGTGTGTTTGTGTGGTTATACTTTGGGGTGGTAGGAGGAGGGGTAGTGTTAAAGTGCTGTAAGCACAACTAGAGAGATCTTCTTCTAGATTTCTCGTCTTTCTCTATACTTACATCTCCAGGATGCGATGTTTCGGGTGAATAAAGTCGCCTAGCTAACGGGGATATAAAATTGGCATCCTTTCACAACAACTATCACCATTGGTTATGTATGTATGAATGTGTGTGTGTGTGTGTAGATTTTCACCACCACCCATACTCAGCCCTTGTAACCATTTCTTCTTATAGCATTTTGCTTTCGTTGAGAAAATTTTCTGTGGGAAATTAATTTTCATATTTTGCATGCGAGCGAGGAGATTCTTTGTGAATCTGCGCTGCAGAATATAGGAATTCATCGGGTGGAAGGGAACGCAATTAAAGGGAACTTTATATCTCATGTTCTGTTCAGTGCTCAGTGCACAGTGCAGAATCCCCCCCCTCCCCACAGCTCATGGTTAGAAATCTTTCGGCAGCAGAGGTGTTCCGTTTGCATTTCTTGTATTTATGCTTTTTACTCTACAAATTCTAATGCGTCTTCTTGTGCTCCCTTTAAAAGGGATAAGTATATGACTAGGCTAAGTTAAGAAGGAGGAGGCTATAGGTATGTACCTAAAAGGGAGGGTATAAAGTTTTCTTGTGTATCTTAAATGGCATTTAGCCAAGATCCATACCGCCTGTCGTTGTTTATGTGCAATTGAAAAAGCAATCTTTTTTGTTTTGTTTTGCAATAAGCCCGCAGAACAATGGCAGGACGCAGAACTAGTGACTACGACGACGACCGACCCACCGCCGCCGACCGCCATCCACCAGGCTGAAGACTAGGAAAGGTGGTGAAATTGTTTTTTGAAGAAGGAAAGAAAATAAAGCAGAAAATTCCTGTGTCTGGTGCTTCGAGACTTTAGCTGGGTGCATTTTCGTTTGCTTAACTTTTTCTTTTTGGACAGAAAGATAAAGTCAGATTCCACAACTTTATGTTGATGCACAGAGAAGTGGAAGAGGGGGTGTTGGTGTTGGTGGTGTCGGGTTGGAGATTGGTACCAACCAACAAATTGTAAAAACCCAGGATAAAATAAAGCACATAGTTTTTGCAGAAGCAGATAGCCACGAATGTGTACCTACCTATACCTTGCCTTGCCTTGCCTTGATGCTGCTGCAGTTTTTCTTTCTTGAAAAACAAAAATGCTCGTACATACCTAGAGAAGAAAAACTATTTGCTTAGAAAACAATAAAGAAAAGCTATACGGCTTTGGAGTTTTCCCTTATGTTTTTTTTTTTGTTGTTGGTTCTTCCTTTTCGTTGTGCTTATACTAACTTTTCTTTGTTTTTAACTTTTCCTTATATATTCTGGTATGATGATGGTACGAGTGTGTTTTTTGTCCATGGTTCACGCTGGGAAAAGTGAAAAACTATGCACAATGCTTTATTATTCACACAGCAATCATGTGTGTGGGTTGTTGGAAAAAGGCTTTTAACTCCACCTACCCTCCCTTTCCCCCTTTTCCCCTTCCATATATCCCTAAACCCAGCTCTGTGTGTTTTTCTTGCATACATTTTACCAACACATACACGTATACATAGTACGACTTTGGCCAGATATACACTTCACATGTGAGTTGGGAATATCTGTATGAAGTGAAAAACCATTTTCCTGGCATGGTGATGGTGATATTAAAGCCGAGCTAATGTGAGCCCAGGACAATGAAAATGTGGAACATACACGGAGTAGCAACGATGATGGTGGCTTGGTTAGAAGGGTGGGGCAGGGGAAGGGGGGTTTTTGGAAGAGAGGTGTGCAAATGGTTTTCTGCTATAAGGTAGTTTTACGTATATTTTATTTCGTTCAAAAAGTCTAAATGGAATTGCAGCACACACAATGTAGCAACATGATGTACGGCCGGCGTATTATGGATGAATTGTCGTTTGGTATTTTTATATGGTTTGGTGGAAAGGGGGGCTGAGTAGGAGGTAGGGAAACAACAAAAATGGAAAACACTTTTTTCCATTTTCAATGTAAGGATTGTTGTATTTGTGTATCTATGAGTATAAGGAGTATGGATGTTGCTGATGTTATGAGCACTGTGTAGTTATATTTGCTAAGGAATGTTGTGCCATTTGTTTGGCTTTCATCGGAACCCATTGAGCTTGAAACAAATAGAATGCTTAGGTGTTTGTAAATTGCAAATTGAAAAAGATAAGCAATTTTTTTCAGTTTTTTTTTTGTCCCTGTGGATTTATTTTAATTTGTATGTAGATATACGAGTATATGCATTTCTATATGTAATAAAACAATAGGTTGTATAAAATTGTTTGAAATTTTTGTTCAACTATACATCATCGGGCATTATTTAAGGGATATGATTAAAATATGGCAGTAATATGAAAATTTATCTTTAAAAACTGGAATCAAACAACTGAAGGTGTTTTTTTCTTTTTTACGTTTCAAGATCCTTTGTTTTCTAAATACATATATAATTTCTTAAGCAACAAGGAAAAACTACATACCTGACTCCGTTTTCCAAAACAAATACATAGTTGATATTTATTTTGGAAAAAGAAACCAAATAAACTGTTGGGTGTATTGATAGGGCTTTTAATTATGATGGAATTAAATCATGAGTAGAAAAAGAACTGTAATTACATACTTAGATGCTAAGTTATATTTTTCGTTTTTCATTTGTCTGAATAATTCCTTAACCTTGTGAGATAAAAATACGATAAAAATGGCATTTTGCTTCAAAAACTCATTGTCAACATAATTCAACTTATGCTACTATTTCATATTACCACAATATCTGAAGAAAGAGCAGAAATATCGAAGTCAATTAAATTTCATCCAATAGGTTATAACTTAAAAAGATGCGAAAAATATTTTCAAAAAACAAAAAAAAAAAAATATTAGCTAGATATTTGTATACTTTAATTTAAAAAAAAAAAAAAAATTATTATAAGCGACAAAAATCAAATTTTATAGGAGAACGTTTTTTTTTTTAAATATTTGTACGCAAAAATGCACCAAAAACTAAAATTGTACATTTTTAATTATGATTTTAAAATATTTAGATATTATTTTGGAGGAAAACATGAACGAGGTTGGGGATTAATATAGTTTCGATAAAAAAAGCACTTTCAACAGCGGTTAGGAATTTGATATGAATTTTGAAAAAAACTCAGAATACAATTATTTTTTTATCTGAAAACTGTAAACAAAAATGATATTATCACAACCTAAATGAAATTTTTGACATCCGGTGAAATTTTCAAGAAAAATAATAATAACTGACTTTTTTACAAAAATAAATTAAAAAAAAAAAAAAACTAAATAGAA
This sequence comes from Scaeva pyrastri, assembly GCA_905146935.1. Classification (NCBI taxonomy): domain Eukaryota; kingdom Metazoa; phylum Arthropoda; class Insecta; order Diptera; family Syrphidae; genus Scaeva; species Scaeva pyrastri. The sequence continues at coordinate 80,269,056 of LR989927.1, forward strand.
GTGACTTAAGACAAAAAATGTAATTTGATATCTTGAAAATGAGCAATGTTATTGACTTAAAATTTAATTTATTTTGTGTATAATAAAATTTTCAAAAATTTATTTGAATTTGTAAATATTTTAATTTAAAAATTTTTAATCTAGACGGTGTTAATTTTGAAAATTTTGAACTACAAATTGTGATGGCGTTTTAGTTTTTACTTTTTAAAAGTAAGATAAATTACATATCCATATCAAGGTTGCAAGAGCTTAATTAAACTTAACTCTTGATATTAATTCACAAGCTAGTAGGAGACTTATGAATTACAAAAAAAATTATTCATAAACTAGTAAGTGACCAGAGTTGTAAGAGAATGCAGTATTATGGGATTGTATTCCATTTAACTGATTCTTCGGAAATGCAATAGAATTCATCATCTCATTCTTTTAATTTCAGAAATCCATTCCCATTCTATTTTGAAGTCTTGGATAATGCAATCATCCAAAGCAGTCAAAAGACTTTAATTCAAAAGAATGCATTCTTTTTGCAGGCTTTGAAAAGTCTTTTATATTTTTTGCAGTCTAAACGTCTTTTAAATGCATTCAATGTATTGAAGTCTTTTTACTGAAAACTTTTGGTTCCAGTTTAGTAAGTATAAGCTTTTGATTTCTTTTCACATCCAGATCACATTAAGTGCGGATTTAAAATTGGATGATTTAAAAATTTTAATTCACAAGTCACCACCTAAGTCACTAGCTATCTTATGACTTAATGATTTTTTAATTCACAAACTCGCAACCCTGATACATACATATGTACATTTTGAGTTTCACATCATAGTCTAATTTTGAAACTTGTAACTTCCAAAATAATAAAAATATCCCTTTCTCCCCATCTTCCGAAAACAAACAAAGTAAATTAAGACTCACGACTCTGTTTTATCCTATTTGTAGAATTTTCTAATTATAGACTTTACCACCTCAGAAGATTTGACAAATTGTAAGCTTTCAAAAATCCAAACACTCATCTCCGTCTGTCTGCTGGGTGGTGTTAAGTCGCAAGAAAGACATGCATTTTTAGAGAATTGATTAAAACTGTATTTTCTATTAAATTCAAATCGTACGTTAATTTTGAGGTACCCTTAATAAGCCACGTTATTAGTTAATAAATAAAAATTCAATAAAAGTTGGTACCGTAATTTGACTTTTTGATACCAAAATCTTGAAACAAGCCAAAATCAAAATACAACTATACTACTTTGGAGCTCCTAAGCAATCTGCTGATTCTGATTTTATGTTAAGGCATTTTCAAATGCTTAGTTCATCAATTATCTGTGTTTTCGACCTCTAGCATTAATCGCAACATGGTCTAAAACCAGAATAGATGCGAAAATTGCATAGATACTTTTTTGCGATAATTTTTCTGAACACAATATTATGAACACAACACGAAGTAAAATGAGATGTGTGGCAGCTTGATTAGGTGAAGGGTGCAATTTTCCAAAAAACTAGTTTGTTATACAAAAAGTAACTTTTGACAGTTCCTTTTACTAGCTTTAAATTTTCTTAAGACCTGAAAATCATTTTTGAATTGAAGACAAACCGAAAAATATTTTCTAGTTTTTAGAAAATTAAATGTAGCATTGTTTCCGAGCAGAATAGAAAGCCTTTCCTCAAATGCCGTACATCCAAATTTTTCAGATCTGTTTATAATAAAGTCTTTTGAATAGTTTAAATTTTCGATTTTTGAAAGTGACATGGCCAAAAATTGAAAAAAGACAATTTTTCTTACAGCCTTATTACGGTTGTCAAAGATCAATTAATTGACAATTGAAATATTTTGTCAATCAATTGATGCATCGGTATTATGGACCCGAGTTGATCATTTTTTGATCCATTGTGAACAAAGATCAAAAATCTATTGTGAACAGTGCCTATTTACTTAAGACAGCTGTAAATTTTAGTTTGTTTGGGATGGATTGTTGACTTTTCGTTGGCTTTAACTTGTCGTTGATATCTAAAAATACATTAAGGAAGGCTTCTTTCGAAAGTCTAAAGTTTTGAATGAATCTAGAAGCGAGCCAAATTAGTTTTTGTAATGTAATTAAAAAAGATCTTTTATCTACATACATACATATGTTCAGCCAAATCCATACTTCACATCGCTTAATTTTCTTCGAATCTTTGCTTGCTCCAATGTATTTTCTTCTTTAATTTCATTTTCACCGAAAAATAGTTCTATAGTAGACATGCTTTTGGCTTTCGCGATCCGTAAAATATTTTATCAACAAGGAATTTGCGATTGACTGAAAATTTGATAATCAACAAATATTTTGACAACCATAATACCAAGACTGTCAATTTAAATCATTCACAATAGATCTAATTTCTGAAGAGAGTTCACAGTTTATCAAAAATTTTGTTTTTTGACAACGATAATACCGATTCATTAATTTTATTGATAAATATCAAATATCGTATTGATCTTTGACAACCGTAATAAGGGCGTTAGTCACTTAAAACCTGTCTAGTTTTTTATTTCGTGTCGATATCGAAAACTTGGATTATAATTAAAATTATACATATAAATAAGATGAACATTCTAAACGCCTCAGCAAAAAATCAGAACTATCAAAATTTTACACAAGGTCTCTTCTATTAATATGACAAAGTAATTGTACTAAACTATACATACTCGTATAGTAATAATAGAAGTTATTATAGACCTCTGGATTTCTCTCCTTTTTCAAGTCCTTGGGGGGGTCTCTAAAAAAGTTGTATCCTACTTGTGTACTTCCGGAGCCTTAGTTATTTCTCTTCATTATGCGTTATCTTACAACGACGACAACGACGACGCGACGTCTTTGTTGACTAATGAGGATTTTAAAACTTGATTGATCCTCCTGTAAACTTTAAATGCATTCTTCCCACTCTGATATAATTTCAAACTTGTTTTGAAACTTAAAACCAACTACTAACCCAGCCTTGGCATCATAACATTTCCCATTTAAATATACTTTGTTGAAGGTATCATCCTTTGTTGCAGGTATCCTAACTGAACTGTGTTTATGATTATCCTAATAGACACTAGCCTAAAAGACTATACCTACTACACAAACAAACATAAAAGGACTAACAACTTTGTTGTTACTTCGTATACCCTCGTTTTAATTGTCCTTCTATACTCGTGTATATACCTATGCAAGAGTGCCTGAGAAGGAAAACCCACTTCTTCCTATACAGAAATAGAAGCATGCAATTAACACTTGACTTCCTGTGCCGACATTTTGTAAAATGTGTTAAAAGAGAAACAAAACAAAACAACAACAAAAAAAAAAAGATTTAAGAAGGAAACTCTAAAAAAAAGGAAAACTCAAAAGTAAAAATAAAGTGGACTGCCTTGAAGTGTTTCTCCTTCACAGTTGGCCGCCAAATTCTGAAGAATCTTTCCGCCTTAAAGCGGATTTCCTTTTTCTGCTCATTCATTCACACACACATTCACACAAACACAAAATACACCACATAGGTATAACTATACATACATTCAAACAATAATTAAAAAAATAAACCACAAAACAACTACAACAGCAAAAATTATTACCGTCTACAAAACAAAACAGGAAATGTAAATGTGCACTAAATAAAATAAATAATAAGAAAAACTAAGTAACCTCAAGAAAAAGGAACAAGCAGGGGCTATACGGCAGCACATTTCCGTTAATTGAGGTTCGCGATAAAACCACATAATTAACTGTAAAGAAAAATAATTAATGTTGGATTTTTATATGTTAGGAAAATAAGTATAACAAGCGACTCATACACCTAACTTTCCAACGACGCACGACGATGACGCGCCGCCGAGACCGCCACTTCCACCGCACCGGCCGCCGCGCCTCGGCACTTCTATAGCCTTCCACCGAGCACCGACACAACCTAAAGTGAGCTGGATTAGGAGATGGAAGTACTTAAGCGTGCTTGTGTAGTTCATTTTAATTATCGCCCATATTGCTTTGCGCTCTGGAATACTCGTAAGTAGAACAACAAATCTAAGTGATATATGAACGTAATTCAAAAGGTGCGAACGGAAATGTGTATTAGTGGAAATATTACATATCCGGTTTGGAGGGAGACTGAGAGTCTGTTGGTTTTTGTTTTTTATTCCATCAGTCAAACGATGGACGTTCGTTTGTTATGGGTTCGTTCAATGGAAGCAACATCATAAATATTGACATAAATGGGGCTCTTTGAAAATGTACTCGAAAGTCGTACTATGGTACACATTTCACAGGGCACAGGGGGGTACTTTAAGTCCATAAGTTTTTATGATCACAAATGATGGAAGTATAGATATAATGGTATTTTTCTGTTTTATAGGAATCAAAGCTTTTACTTTTAAGGTTTTTTTCTTGCGCTAACATTTTTGGGGTCAAAATTCCGAATTCCGAATCCTGAAAACTATAAAATCCAGACAACTTATATTCTTAATACGTAATTTTAAAAAATTGAAAAACTCAAAATCAAGAATAACCTAAAATTGTAAAAATTCTAAGAATTCGTAAAATTCCGAAATTTATATTAAAATAATGCATACTATAATAGTTGTGTTTTATTCACTGCTGTATAGCTAGTGCAGCATTCAAGTGATTTTAAACGATCAAACTCACTTTACACAGACAAACATACATATGTTTATCCTCAGCACAGCTATAATTATTTTTACTGGCTTCTTTTCCGCTTCTTGCACTAGCTACCCAGCAGTGAATAAAACACAGCTTATATTACACATTATTAAATAAATACCATGGAGATTTTGACCAATTACTGATTTTCCAAACCAGGTTTCAGAATTGTGAATTTTTAATTAAAAAAATGTGCTTGTTTTAAAAAAAAATTCCTAATTTAAGTATTTTTTAAACGTTTGTCTGTGTTTTTATTTTTAATCTTGAAATAAAAACAAAAATTCTCACTTAAGATATTGGAATTGGAATACTAAAAATTGTTTCAACCCACGGTATGGAGTAGGGAAATATTTTAATTCACAAAATGTCATTTTCGATGCTGTCATATTTTGAAATTTGACAAGTAAAAAGGCTGTAAGCAGCTATATTTTTGGCTTATAACAGGTTCCATTGTCTTCAAATATATTTAAAATTTTAACACATTTTTCGACTGTTAAGCCATTGACTATACTAAGTGACAATTTTACAACAAACTAATATTATATGACACTTCAAATGACAGCTCATTTTGATAAATGTCAAATGACAGAGTTACCAACTTTGAACCACGAAATGAATGAGTGTATTATTATTTGTTGAATTTGACAAAAATGATATTGGAAATTAGAATTTTTACAAGCAAAATTTTGAAAAATATGATTTGGAAAACAATATGTACCCAACCTATGTATATTAAAATATAATATGACCTTCAAAAAATATTTTTTACCTAATGTTGATTTCTATTTCTTAAGTTATATATATTTTTTTTAATTCTTGTTTTTACTTTTCATTGAGTACGGAAATAGAGTTAAAGTAATCATTTGTAGCATTTTTTTTAAAGGTAAGAAAAACTCTGTGAAATTGTTTACATTAAATTTAATGTATACCTTCCATAATTCGTCCTTCGTATTTTAAAAAATCCTTCGAAAAGTATCTCAAAAATCATTCTCAATAAATAAAAATGATAATGCGGTGTGATATAATATTCGTGACAAGTGACAGACTATGTAGACACCATCATATTGTTTAAACAAACTCAAAACAACATGGTGTCGCGTCGCGTCAACGCCCCCCATGGCATATGTCAAAATTGAACTCCATTAATTACCGTCAATTGACGATGTTTTATGGGGATCGATTGTCAAACTTTAGGCCCAGAGCCCATTTTCATTTGAGAAATATTTTTATTTTATTAAACTTTTTTTTTTGTTTTATTTATTTTTTTTTTTTATTTAAGGCTGGTTGGATTCTCCCTCTGATGTCCATCGGACGACAAAATGAAAGGAGGCAATCATTAATTTTCGAAACGAAATTCTCCCGGGTGACATTTTATTTTTCCAACACATTAGGTGAATGAAAAAGTTTCAATTTTTGTTTCTATTTTTTTTTATTTTTTTATTTTATTATTGGATGTCCCTTCAGCTATCGAGGACACTGATTTAAGTTGATAAGACTGAAAAAGAGGGTCATTGCTTTGCGACCTAGGCTTTTTCGTTTCATTTGTATTTTGTTTCTATTTTTTTTTTTTACTTTTATTGTATTTATTTTTTTATACATATATTGTATGTGATGAGAAAGAAAAAAGATTCAGTGACATTTGATCCAATCGAGTGTTGCCAAATAAAAATAAAAACTCCCAAATAAATAATTCCTGTTCCTTATGTAGGCAGGAGATAGGGATGTATGTATATGTAGGTACATATGTATGTCGTTCATTGAAAATCGTATTATCTTATCTTGTTTGTTTGATTTTTTGTTTGAGATGTATGCGAGGGGGGGTGGGGGGTTGATCAATAAAAGCAATTAAATTAAGTCGCAAGTTCAATTAAAAATATTTTTTGTTTTTATTTTTGTTTTTAATTTTGTCAAAAGATTTTAAGTTATTTGATAAATAAAATGCTCGATTGGATCACAGGAGCTTTCATTTATTATCCTTTGCTGTATCTATTCTATGAATGTGTTGGGTATTTTGAGTATTTGAAATAATTAATTGAAAAATGAGTGTTTTTCACATACAAAAGTACATGTATACATATAACACCTAACACATAATTATAATTTAATCAAGCTTAAAAAAAAAAATAATGTTTGGAATTTAAGTTCTATAGGAATTTCAATTTCGGAAGGCTGAATAAATATATAAATTAAATAAAAAGCCCAGAGATAAATTCTATTTCCGATTATGCTTTGTGCTCGTACAACAGTTTTTAATAGTTCAAATTCAATTTTGGCTAAGTCCAGCCAAATAGAAATGCTTATTGTTGCTATAAATAATCGGATAAAATTAAATAATTTAAATTAAAACTATTTTTAATATTTCAACTATAAAATACTTCCAACTTTGACAATTGATTGCATTCATTTATTTAATTTGTATTTATAAACCAATGAAAAATTATGTTAAGCGACTAGGTCAGTGGTTAATATGAACATATTTAGTTGACATTTTGACAAACGGTTTTATCAAAACTAACAATATACGTCTATTGCTGGCCAAGAGACGAGACGAGATGAGACGAGACGAACCTCGACGAGACTTTTTCTAATTTCTCCCTTTAGTACTGTCAAAATATAAAAATTTCAGTCTTGTCTCGAAATCGTCTCTATTTGTTGTCCTGTGTCCTGTATATTATTTTCTCAAAAAATTAAATGTGATTATAGACACACTTTTTTGTAAGTTCCGAGAATAATGAAAATTTTGATCGGTTGTTAAAATATCGGCCAATCTAACAGCCAGGCGAGACAAAGTTCGCCGGGCCCTCTAGTTAAAAATTATACAGATTCACAACACAAAAAAGCTGTGAAAACCCCTATTTACGCAATTTTTTCGAATCGTGAATGGCCGGCCTAAGTATTTTATGTGTGATATCTTAACAGACCGACGAGACTGGTTAGAAGTCTTGGGAAGGTTTGGTCTTATGTAGATAAGCTCTCCTCGGACGTGATCGATTCGACTCTAAAACCTTTCTCGTCTCGGTCATGAAAAGGACCTGAATCAGCACTTTTCATGTATTACAACAGCACTACATGATCTTGACATTTTTCTGATTCAGTTTTCGTGATCCAAAATTAAGCCTACAATCAAGAAGATAAGGGAAATTTTGCATTTGAAAGTGTTAGTGTTTTTGTTTTGAGTTGTCCAAACCAGAGTATTGCCAGAAACCATGATTTTCACTCAACGCACTCAATTCCGAATCATTATCGCATAGCAACTTAAAATAAACAACCTTAAGTTGCATACCTAGTGATAATTCATTTCTAATAATCACAACTGGCAACATCGCATTTAAAACGAAAAGAGAAAATATGATCATTATCAATTTATTTTGAAGATCTGATTCGGGTCAAATTATTTTTGTAGAAAAAACAGGACTAATACTACTGAGGACCTAAGTAAGTAAGTAGGTAATACTAAAGACAAAAAGTATATTATTATAAGAACAACCTAAATCCTTAAACCTTTTGACACCAGATAGTTCATAATACGAGATAAAGTGGTCAAATGTCTTTTTGCAAATGGTGATGATCACGGCCAAGTCTAGATTTTACTCTCTCAAATATTGTCAGCCAAGATGATAACCAAGCTCGAGAGAAGACATGATGAAAAATATCATTTGTAGCCTCAATTAACAAAAATGGGCCTAGATAGCTTCCTTGTGGGACACCAGAAATTTCTAAGATAAGATTGAACACAACATGGAAAAATGGTTTAAAAAACAATTTTTTTTAATTTGAAAACTATGCGCTTATAATTTAATTTATCAACTGCTTTTCAAAACTCGGTATGGATAGAATCAATTTCATTACCTTTTTCAAAAAACAACAACATTTTTTTCGTTATTTTTAATCCTGTATTCGAATCTCACCTTATATTTTTTTCATCACGTTAGGTTTTTGAAATATAGATCTTTAAAAATCTAAATATAAACCATAATACGGTGTTTTTAAGGCTAAGGTGAACCAAAACATACTAGTAGTTCTTAACAATAAATTGTATGATGATTTTGACAAATGCAAATCCATATCTTCGAGATAAAGTTTAAAACTTTTTATTTATGTCACTTAGTTTTTGGAAAATCTCATTAGTTATAAATAGCTTATGAGTCTTCATTTAATTCTACATATATAAGGTTTTGAAAAACCTTGAATCTAATGCTTTCTTAGTTTTGAAAAATACGTTTTAGAGGTACCTTCTTTTTTGGTCATGATTTCGAATCCAAAGTTCGATTTTAGCTAACAGCCCAAATTTAAAAAAAAACACCCGTTTTCAACATTATTGTTTTTATTTTTTTTTAAATATAATTCAAAAACTTGATGTTATGGAAAATATGTAAGGTGAAATTCAGGAGAAAAAAATCATTTTTAATCATGTTTGTCTTTTTTTGTTAAAAACCGTTATAGCATAAGGTTCATCGTTTTCCTGAGGTTTATGCGTGACAGGTAAAGGCTAACAATTAATGAGAATTTTTTAAAAAGCAAACAAGATACTGAAAATATTTAAACTGAATATTGAAGATGAGATTATGGATTTGTAAAATTATCTCAAATTTTATCGAAAAAAAATACTGCATAAGTTAACATAACAACAAAAGTCCTTATTTATGAAGTTTTGTTAAATTTTTAAAGGGTGATATCTCAAAAACCTGAAGTGATAGAGTGATTTTGAAGTCGGATTCAGGTCATCAAAAACTTTCGCAAAAGTATAATTTGATTATCAGTTACAAAACCTTGTTGACTAGTGAATCAGAATAATTAAATTCGGAAAATGTCAAGTATCGAAAAAACTTAAACTTATAAATCACTTTTACTTGTCAATTTGTATTCAGGAGGGTAGTTTAGTGGAAAATTGTTAAAATTATTTCGAATTCTTTTCATTGTAGACCAGTATTATTAGAGCGATTTTCCTAAACTGCTCGAAAATTTTAAAAATAATTCAGAGATTCGCAAACGGTCTGTAGTTTTTTTCAGAAAGTTATTTTTGAATATATTTCTTAGCATGGAAAGTATAATCGTTGATAAAATTAAAAGAAAAACCAATTCGGGAAAAACTAATTCAATTTTAACTTATGGCAGTTATAACGAAGTTTACCATCAAGAAGCTTTTAGTTGGAATATGGTATTATGCCTTTAAAAGCCTTTCCCAGGTTTCCATTATATTTTTCTGAAAAGTCTATCTTTTAGTTTACTATAAATTACAGTTAATTTTTTTTTATTTTAAGTTAAGTTATTTTTGGTGAATTAAACTTCAAATTATTTATTTTTTTTTACCTTATTAATAATTATCAACTACTCACTTTATTCTTGCAGTCTTATACATTTAGACTCTTCCCCTAAGTTATTTAATTCAAAAGATTAGCTAACATTCAGAACTTAAAAAGCCAACTATGACAGTTGAAAGTCTCAAGTTATCATTATTTTCATTTGTAAGCTTACTTTTATCGTTTTATCGAGTTTCATCATTTTACAAAAAAAACTGCAAACTATCATTTTATTGAAAGGTGTATACCACGTCTCCTAATTAGCTTAATTTTGTGCTCTTAAAACTACATTTGTGGAAAATTTTATTGATTTGTCAATCAGTTACCGGCGGTTTTTTAAATTCATGCCTTAAACTAGCTTAGTAAATTTTATGTGTTAAGAGATTTTAAACCAGAAGTATTTTTTTGTCACCTGTCTGGGTACTGAAAACATATTATTAACTCATAATTAATAACTACAAGGACATTGGATTATTTTAAAAATCAGATTCCAATTTTGAATTCGCATTCGAATTATGACTTTAAAAATCTTCAAAAATGTGTATTTCCGTTCATGAGAGACAAATTTATTGGACCAGTTTTTTTTTAAAGAAAAATAGTTATCTTTTCCTTCAGGTTCTCTAATTTTAATTATTCAACTTAAAAAATTTAAAACCAGCCATTTTGAATGCTTGAAATTGGAATTAACTTTTTTCTCCTATGAAATTCTAGAATACAATCAATAAAACATCTAGCTAAGTACTTTTATTATGATTCATTGAAATTGTAAAACATTTATTTTAAAGCACTCATCATACTTATTAAATTGACATGCAAACAAATTGACAAATTGAACTAACATGCAAAATATATATATTCATAAAAAAAAAGTGAAACACGTCTTGTTTCTTCGAATGCTTTATTACAAGTTAGTTTCTTAAAAATTATTACATAAGTCACATAGCTTAAGACTAACAGTTGATTTTTATGAGTTAAGAGAATATATAATATTAAGATAATCATTCGATTGTACAGCTAGAGAGCAAAAAGATTATATGATAACATGAACTGCATACGCATGTATGTATATGTATAAATATAAATCGATTAGGTATTAAAATTAAATAGTAGGTACAGGGTGGTCAATAATATTTTTGTGAACTAGTATTTAGGTTTAGCACATTTAAAATAAATATCTCTTACAGCTCGACCATCCTGAATACAAATCGTCCTCGATTTACATAATTTTATTCAATGATATTAAATGTTATATGAACATAAAAAAATACATAAAATATTTGTTTTCGAATACTTGATCAAAGTTTTTGTGACTTTAAAATAAAATAAGTATAAAATTACAAAGTAATTATAGAAATAATATGAATCATCATACATAAAACGAAATTTGAAATTTATTTCAAATAATTTAAATACTGAACATTTATAATATTATTATTATATAAAAAAGTAAATGGTCTTGTAAATAATACGATTAGGATTATCAATGAAAATAAGCATTGATACATAAGACTAATTTAAAACTTTTATTTCAGTCGAGACATATGGCTTCATATTTTCGGGACATGCTACACCCTCATAAGGAATTCGAGAAATTTGAAGATTTTCTAGGTCCTTAATTAAGTAACGATCATTTTGTAGTTTTTTCACTATCTCAAAAGGACCTTTGAATTTAGCAAGAAGTTTTTTGTTTATGCCTGGGGTAGTTACCACGTTTTTGACCATAACAAAATCCCCAACATTGTAGACATGCGGTTTTTTATGATGTTTATCGTAATAAATTTTATTGGACTCTTGAGTTTGAACAGTTTTTTTACTTGCTTGTTCCCTAACCAATTGTAAATCTCGTGGTTCATTAACTATGATATTTTCATCTAAATGTTCTTTAATTTTGTCGTTAACAACCCCCTTTTGCTCAACACCAAAAAGCAAAACACTTGGAAAAAAACCAGTACTCTTGTTGACGGTATTATTCAACGCGAATTCCACTTTACTTAAAAACCTAGTCCATTCACCTGGTTCAACTTCGCTCTCCTTAGCTAACATTGGAGTAAGACACCTGTTAATGCGTTCCACCTGTCCATTAGACTGGGGTGAACTAGTGGCGATCTTTATATGCTTAACACAATGCTCTTCGCAGAATGCAGCAAATTCCTCGGAAGTAAAGCAGCTGCCTCTATCCGAAATTAAACGGTTTGGTCTACTGTAGGCAGCAAAATATATTTCTAAACATTGAATTACTTCCTTACAACTTGTACTTCTTACTGCAAACAGCTTAGTGTATTTCGAAAAACCATCGACTACCAGAAAAACGTGTTTCTTGGAATTTCGCACGGAACATGGTAATGGACCATAGTGGTCAACATGAATAGTGTCGAAAGGCTTATCACCTTTCGGAATACTATGCAAAATTGCTTCTTTTTTGCCGTATGGTGGAGAGAAGTGTACGCATTTCAGGCAATTACTGATATAATTCTTTATTTTGGTTTTCATGGCAGGAAACCAATACGTTTTTCTCAGAAAATTATAACACTTTTCTACTCCGACATGACACAACGCGTCGTGATGTGTTTGTATAACACTTCTCTCCATTTGAGATGGAACATAAAAATAAACTTTCTTAGCAATTTTCCGATACACCAAACCATTAACTAATTCGTAAGCTGGACTTTCCCTTTCTTCCAACATTTTGACTAAATTTTTAACAACAGGATCTTTTTGTTGTGATGCTGCAAGCACATGCTCAAAGGAATCTGACTCAACAATTAAAATATTATGGCAACGGCTAAGAGCGTCAACATGTTGCATCCTCTGACCATCCCTATGCTCAATGACGTAGTCGTAATCCTGGAGCTCAAGAGCCCATCTCGAGATTCGCGGGTTTAACATTTTTTTATTCAGGGTAAGGGTCAGAGACTTACAATCCGTTACTATCTTGAATCTTATACCTGTGAGATAAACCCTAAATCGCCTAAGAGCAGATACTATGGCTAATGTCTCCAACTCGTATGAGTGGTACTTTGATTCCTGAGATGTTGTTCGTTTCGAGTAAAAGAAAATAGGATGAAAATGCTTATCCTCCTGACGCTGCAGTAGCACTGCACCGAATCCTAAGCTACTTGCATCGCAATGCAATTCGGTTTCAGCATGAGGGTTGTAGATACTTAGAATTGGCGCATTCAGCAACTTTTGTTTCAATATTTCAAAAATTTCTAGCTCGTTTTGACCAAAAACAAATTTCGCATCTTTTTTAAGGAGGTCATACAATGGTTTTGTTATGATGGAAAAGTCCTTAATGAATTTTCTAAAATAGGAAGTTAAACCCAAAAAAGAATGTAAATTTTTGACATTTGAAGGAACAGGAAACTCCGCAACGGCCTTTAATCCATTAATGTTAGGTCCTATACCACTAGCAGAAATCTGGTACCCTAAATAAGTAATCTTATCAAACATAAGAAGACACTTGTCATACCGCAGTTGTAAATTATGTTTCGTGACAACATCCATAACATCTTCTAAAATTTTAAAATGCTCCTCTTTAGATTCGGTTGCAACAAGCAAATCATCTATATATACTAGTAATTTTCCCGCACTTATAAGGTCTTTAAAAAGCGAGTTGATGTAACGCTGGAAAACAGATGGCGCGTTCTTTAAGCCAAAAGGCATTCGCAAATATTCAAATTGTCCTAACGGTGTGATAAATGACAGACTCTGCATTCATCTTAACGTGATGAAATCCACTTTTTAGGTCTAACAATGTAAAATACTTTTTGCCGCGTAACCTGTCCAAGTGATCCTCAATAAGTGGGATCGGAAAATTATCTTTTACCGTCAGTTTATTCAACTGACGAAAGTCTATACAGAGACGCAACTCGCCGGATTTTTTCTTCGCCAACACGATCGGTGAAGCATAAGGGGAATTGCTTTCTCGAATAACATTTTTTTTTAATAACTCATCAAGGATTTTTTGAAGTTCAAGTTTATGGGCGTAAGGCAATCGTCGGGGAACACAATTAAAAACACTGTTTTCACTCGTCAAAACGATTTTCATTTCAAAATCATCTGTAAACACCGGGTTTTTAGAAATATTTCGCATAACTAAACTTCTTACTAAATTCTGGTCGCTGTAATCTAAGTTTTCATTAATTTTTAAGCAACTCGATTTTTCATTGTCATCTGATATATCAATACTCAAAATTTCTTTGATAAATCCTTTACATAATGAATCGTTTAAATTATTCTTTTCAATTAAATCGATATTTTCATCTTTTAAAACAAGTTTAGCATTATTCATTTGTAAAAAATCTCGTCCTAATACTATCGCATTTTGCATGGTTTCATTTTTAACAACTAACAAACATAACTTAACAAAATTACTTTTAACTTTGACATTACACATAACGCTACCCAATAAAATAAGCTTAGAATTATTGATACCTACAAAATCTTTCCAAAGAGTTGGTACCGATGTGATCAGAGCTGCTGGAACATAACGCTGCTGCACAAAGCTTATAGGGCTTCCAGTGTCAATTAGTGTCATCGCACGCATTGTAAAACGCACGGAACCAGAATCATCGTTTAAGAATTCATATTCGAATACATCATGGAAGTCCCCCATATAGGAACACGAAGAAATATGAGTTTCTTTTTGTAATTCAGGATTATGGACCACAAGAACTGACGATGGTTGTGGACAGTCCTTGACGACATGGCCTTTGTTACCACAGCGAAAACAGGAACCTTTTTCTCTCTTAGGCTTTAGGCAATTGGTGGAAATATGCCCAGCTTCATTGCAGTTGAAGCACTTTGCAGTGAACTTGGTACTCGAGCTTGGTGAAGATTTTGGATGTGGTGTTGGTTTGTGATAAACCGAGGTAGATGATTGCGGATCAGATTTCATTTTTTCATATTTTCTCAATATGATTTTGAGCTCGGCGATGTTATTTGCAGTCAACAAAATTTGCTTATTAAAAATAGAGTCAGGAATACCCTTAATAATATAACTTATTACATCCTGCTCATCGATATCAACTTGAGATGCTATCTCTTGCATATTCAACAAGTACTGTTGAAAAGTTTCGTCCTTGCGTTTCTTACGTCCCCTCAACATATTGTGAACATCTGTGGCTGACGCATGGTTATGGAACTCAGCCAACAAAGCAATTTTTAACTCATCCCAAGAATGACACGACGTTGATCTTAAAAACAACTTTGCTGTTCCACTAAGCAATCTTTTGGCGTATATAAAACTTTCAGACTCGGTTAATTTGTAGAGAAGCTTCGTATCCTCAAAACTACTGATCCACTTCTTCACGTGATAGTTATCATCACCAGAAAACGTTGACATCGTGTCTTCGACATCACGAAATGTGTACGGTGATGACTGTACATCTTTTCTACAGTTACTAAGCTCGGCTAACCTCTGTTCCAACAAAGCAATTTCTTCTCTTTTTTTAACCATTTCACGCAAACTTTCTAACCTCTGTGAGACACCTCTGTCCTCCTCAACGACATCTGACTCACTTTCATCGCAATCCATATCACCATTAAGATCATCATTTGAGAACAACTCCTCTAATCGACCATCATCGAGAAGAGCTATTCCTTCCTCCAAACGTAACCTTAACGTGGATTTCAGTCCCAACGTGGACAAACCCATCTCGGAAAGTTTAGCTTTAAGTCTTGGTACAGTTGAACTTTGCACAAACATAGCGGCACGAGCACTTGCATTCATCATAAGTTTTTTTTAGTTTTAATCGAAATTTCAAAATTTAAATTTAAGCGTAATCTACTTTCATGCACAAATTAAAGCAGGTTTTTTTATTCCACTTCTGAATAATTGTAAAACATTTATTTTAAAGCACTCATCATACTTATTAAATTGACATGCAAACAAATTGACAAATTGAACTAACATGCAAAATATATATATTCATAAAAAAAAAGTGAAACACGTCTTGTTTCTTCGAATGCTTTATTACAAGTTAGTTTCTTAAAAATTATTACATAAGTCACATAGCTTAAGACTAACAGTTGATTTTTATGAGTTAAGAGAATATATAATATTAAGATAATCATTCGATTGTACAGCTAGAGAGCAAAAAGATTATATGATAACATGAACTGCATACGCATGTATGTATATGTATAAATATAAATCGATTAGGTATTAAAATTAAATAGTAGGTACAGGGTGGTCAATAATATTTTTGTGAACTAGTATTTAGGTTTAGCACATTTAAAATAAATATCTCTTACAAAATTATTCTCTTAGTTCTAAGGAATCTTATTTTTTTTGTTGAATTTTTTCCTTCCAAAGTAAATAAATGAATAATCTGTTTATTTTTCGTTTAGATTCTATGAAATGAGCAAACAAAACATAACTCAAATCAAGATGCATTATAACTCGTATTACCATCAGCACTGAATAGCACTTAAATATATCAAAAGTTGAAATCTTTTTTTTTTTTAAGAAATATTCACCTCAACAAAAGTTACAACATAACATAAATCTGAATTAGCTATTTAATGCAAATAGGTTTTTTGTTTGTGTAATGCCCACATCAACGGCCTACACACTAAGTAAGATTAATGTTTTGTTTTTGAACACAGATTGTTTTATACCGGAAATGAGCAATTATTTAATATTACAGTACAGGTCCATCAAGGGAGAACACAAATTTTCACAATTCAAAGTTCACGGGAAAAGTCATAAAAAGACTGACATAGTTTTTAATTCAACAAGTCCCAATTCACATCTTAAACTTGGACAAGAAGTTACCAACATTTTACAAAAATTAAGTTATAAATAATATTTTAACAGTTAAAAATTTTATATTTTAAGTATAATACTGTAGGTCAAAATGATGATCTTAGTGACAAATCAGAAAGTATAGCATATCGCATTTTTGTTTTTGGTTTTAAGACGAACTAGTATTCTCGATAACCTGGATCTGGGCCCTATTCCACAAAACAAGTTATCAAATTTTCACTTTGCACTTTTTAAATATTTCGTCAATTTGCAAGGCATTCTGTTTCACAGAACTTTAAAATCTGATAAAGTGAAAAGTTGAAAATAATAAGTGAATTTTGCAAAGTCTTTGCAATTTTTATATTCACTTTGAAATTTCTGTTTCACGTACGTTCTTTTGTGCAAAGTGCAAAGTTAAAAAAAGTGTAATTTGCAAAGACTTTGCCAAAATTATTATAAATTTCGTTAAACAATTACTTGAAATTCTATTTTTGCAAAGCGAATTTTGATACGTTTATCAAAAGTTTGCAAGAAAACTATCGCTTTGCAAACACAAATTGACATTATGAGTGAAGCTATCAAGATTTTGAGACGTGAATGTTTGCATTCACTGAGCTAGTCTTCTCAATAATGAATGCGAAGGGGCAAGTATTGAGAAATAGGGGTTCCTTGAAGTTAATTAAAAATGAGCTATTTTTTATAAAAAAATAGATTTATATGATTTTTTTAAAAACAACAAATTATTAAATAAAAAAAATATAATAATTTTACATATAAACCGAAAATAATTTGCGTACTCTTTTTTCAACTTTTTTCAAGTTTTTTCTCCCTCTAAAGTAAAAACATATTCTATATTCTATATCATTGAAAAAGTTTGGTAACCCTAACGGTGGTGCCTTGCTTGTAGTAATACAAAGTGAAAAGTGATAACACAAAGTGCAAAGGTGATTGAATGCTTTGTGGAACACTTTGCACTCTTACTTTGCGGAAAAGAGCAAAGACTTTGCATCAAGTGCACAGTTTTTGCATAGTTTGCAAAGTCTTTGCAAAAATTTGCTTACTGCAAGATAAAATTTTTAAATAATATTATGGAACAGAAACACCTATCACTTTGCAAAAAATACACAATATTTTGATAAGTGCAAAGTGGAAAGTTGGTAAGTTTTTTGTGGAAAAGGGCGGTCCTGGCCTAATTTACGCCGCATCTAGTTGCGAAACCCAAGGCTTCGGGTGTCCTGGTCTATGCCATCTTTCCAGCAGCTTAAACATGGTCTGCCACGCTCTGTACTACAAAGAACTTTCCGAACTCGTTCCTCTTCATCCATGTGTCGATTGGCGTTGCGATTTATTGGTTGTCATCGCAAAAGTCGATCGAACGGAGAACCTAATTCGTTTTAATGGGAATTTAAGATCAGTTGGCAAAATTGAACTTAGCTGAATTGTTGAATAAGAAGGAGTTCTTCTTCAGTTTCTTGACGGACAACCGCTAGTCCGCTACCGTTGAACAATTTCGGATGATTCAGTTTATTTCTTTATTCCGGAACAATTGTATTAAAAAATCATTACAAAAATAAATTTGCGATTTCCTGACGTTTTAAAAAATGTTTTCTTTTGTAAAAAAAAAAAACTTCTAATGGCACTAACAACTCAAAAATGAATTGAGAAAAATCGACTCAGTCGTTCTCTAGTTTAAGCGAGACAAATAAACAACAATAGATTCAAACAAATTATTTTGTAAAGAATTATCTGTTATTAATATTATTATTTATTACATAGAAAGGAACTATAAAAATAATTCACTACAAAATACAAAAAAATAAAAAAATCGCAATCGGTAATTTCAGAAAAAATAGTAAGTTATTAGTAGTACCCGTGGCGTGATGGTTAGTGCGTTGGACTGTCATGCCAAAGACCAGGGTTCGATCCCTGGCTGTGCCACCTGAAAGTTTTTACGGGTACTGCCTCTGGCGAGGAATTATATACGAGCTGTAGCGCCACAAAATGTAATGTAATTTCAGAAAAAATAAACACCGGACACAATGTCAAAATAATTACTATCCCGAAGGATTAGAAATATGACTGGCTGCTGAGACGACGCGGTATATTTTTAACCAACACTTCTTGATGAGGCTCTTTTTAAATAAGACCTAAATCATGAACATCGCACAAAGTTCCAATCTCTTTCTAATTTCACATAAGCTTTTTGAATTTATATGTAAATTTTAAGATTTGGTCTATACATTGCTCCATTTAAAGGTCACTAAGGTCTAAAGACGAGTAAAGTCTAACGGCCTCGTAACGATCTGGTCTCGTGAAATCGAGATAGAATTATATGTACTACTGAAAAAGCAATCGAGACCAAACAGAGACTTAAATTTGCACCAATATTTATTGACTATTGATTGACTGTCAAAATTCCAATTTCTTTTGTTTTTGGAAACATCATTATTTCGAGGGTTTATTCAAATTTCAGTAAAATTTTGAACAGAAATTTCATGTGAATGTAAAATATGATTTCTTGCTTATAAGTAGAAAACTGTAAAATTTTGAAGCAGAATGAAAAATCTTTAAGTAGGTAAGGTATTTACAATTTTTATTGTTTCGAAAACTAGAGACCAATATTGAGGCGAGAACTAGACTGAAATTTTTCAATTTTGACGAGACCGAGGCAAGACTAACAAATGTCTTGTCTTCTTTCTGGTATCGTTTCGTAGCCAATCCTAATTAAGAGTAATTCCAAAAAGACTAATCGGTGTTTTATTTTGAAAAACATTTTTAGAAATGTATGTCAATGATGAAATATTTAATTAATAAAACATAAAAACTTTATTAAATTGTAATGTGGGACTAAAAAAGTCTTTTAGATTGCAATTCCTAAAAAAAAACAAAGCCATCAAAACATAGTTTATATTTCGAATGAAATATAATAAATTTCAAAACGGGATACAAATATATTCACCCCCCCTCCCCACCATTTCTATTGTTTTCATATTTCCTACTGTTGGCTTGCCTTTATGCAACCAAAGGAAAATTCATAATTTAAGAATTTTCAATTATGCCCTCGGGGAGTGTGTTATGAATGTGCGATTGTTTATTTACCCATTTTCATTTACTCGTATACGAGTGTATCCTTTCTTGTTCCTGGGATCTTATATTTGTTTGCTTTTGGTTCATCCTTTATCCCTTTTTTAGTTGAATAAAATCATCATCTTCTTCATAGTGTATGTGTACGAGTATGTAGTGTAGGTTCAGGTGCAAACACATTTATACATAATATTATAAATCTTAGCGAATATTCTGATTTTTTGAATAAGGATCTATGTATGTGTATGTACATGTGTGCTGTTAGAGTATGTGTAGGTTTATAAGGCATTTTGAGGAGGCAAATTGAGAACCGTCTGAACCCATAATAAAACAAAAATAAGAAAAAAATTCTTAAATGCCCTTTGGCAGGAATTTATTTTCTTAGGTTATGAATAACTTAAACTTATGTGTATATTCACACACATTTAAATGTGAGCTTGTATAAGCATTCAGTATAAGCTATTTTGTTAATCTTTTCTAAAGGAAAACATATTGTGAAGTTTTTTTTTATTAAATCAAATATTTGTAGTTTATTTAGCCCTGCCAATGGATTTAATTTTATATTGTTTTAGGTTAACAAACTTTAATTCAGATGTTAAAAATAGAATACAAGTGTAATGCTTTATGTGGTGTCTATGTATTTGAATACGATCTTGATTGAAGGCTAGAAAATTTGATTTGATTTAAAAATATTTACATTAAAACATGAAGTAATGTTTAAGAAATAATTTATTTATGTTTACAATAAGTTACACATAAATAAGGCCTACATAAAAACATAACTTATGCTTTTACTCATTTTTGTCCTTTATGTGTAGAAAAATGTCCTTTAAAAATAAAAGATCTTAAGAAATATTTATTTTTAAAATTCTGAAATGCATTTTTTTAATACCAATTGGAAGTTTTTTTGAATCGATTGGATTTATCAAATGAAGTTAATAAGTAAAAGCATTTTTGAAAACTATTGTTCTCTGGATTCGACAAAAATTGTAGGGCCAGTGATGGGGTCCTGTTTTTATTTCTCATGTTTTATGATTGTTTTAGCAGAAATTTCGAGAAAAATCGACAAACATTTAATTTCGAAAATTTATAAAAATTACTTTTGACTCAAATATGAAAATATTGAAGTTAAAAACATGATATGTGATGAGGTTTTATTTAATTGACGAAATTTATACAAAAAAAAATCATAAAAAATGAAATTTAATGTAATATAAAATAATTCTGAAGTTAATATTATTTTTCGTTTCTTAGATATACCATTTAAGACCCAAAGAGTTGACTGTTGAAGTTTTTTTTTTAACTTTGATAAATAACATGTTGTTGAATTAAGAGTTTTCAAAAAGAGAGGTTTCATTTCGAAAAGCTAGCTATTTGAGCAGCTGTCGCTTTTGAAGTTATCATAATTTTGACAAGTAAAAATCACGTCGTTATTAAAAATAAAAAATTATATTTTCTTCAACAACATATTAAATTGTCTATATTCACTAAAAAAATGCCAGGATTTTGCAGTCATAGTTCGAAAGATGATTCTTAAGAAGCTTATCTATCCCCAATTTGTCACTTTTTGGTTTTGGAGATGAAGCGGTGCGATTGGACCTTACTGAAATTAGAAGATTTTCATGTGGACTTTTTTCCTTGGGATCTACTTGAACGATAAGTGCCAAAGTTGCGCAATCGACTCAAGACTTTAGAAATGGAATTCGTTCATGGAAAATTTAATGAAAGGGATATGGTGATGCAACCTTACAACAATAACGGATTGTTTGTCATTGCTATTGACATACATATCTTCGTTCTAACAATAAAATAAACACTTATTAATTTTCTTATAAGCGCGTATGTTTTCAATCTCAAAATGGAATCTTTCATTGAAAAAATCAGTAAAGTACACTTGGGCGTATAAGTACTTTTTTGATTGGTTGAATTGTTTGTAAACGTTACGTTAAACCAAAATCATATCAAATTGATAAGGTGGTATACATGTATATGTAAGAAAAGCTGTCAAACCTTACAATCATAGCCTTATATTAAATCTCATCTCATCACCATTTTTATAATATGAATGTTAATTTTAAAAATTAAACATTTCTTAAACTCACTTAAATGTCCAAATGAAAATAAAATTACAATAATTTTCCAATTACTCGTCTTAATTGTCTAAGCATAATTATTATCAACCGTATGTAAATATATACATTGCCTACAAATATAACATAATTAATTATTTTTAATTTCGACACAAGTTTACAAAATATCTTACCTGTCTTAAATGCGACAAAGACAGACCAAACGGGAAGTGTATGGAGTCACAAAGAGAGAGAGAGAGAGACATCGAAAGAACGGGATCAATTCACACATACATATATATTACATATTATATATTCCCATTGAAGACGAAATTTTCCAATATTCTGGACACGGTTCTAATTATCGACACATAATTACTTTTGTGCCGACTAAATTGGATGTCGGTGAATAATGAATGTGCCATCAATTATTAGAGATTCAAGATATTGGGAGTATATTTTTCTTTCTGCCATCATATTGATGGGGAAACGGAAAAGAAAGGAAGAATTTTTCAGGTTGAAAAAAAGGAAAAAAAAATAAATATAGGTAACCTCGTATAAACGTTTTATTAAGTAAAGAAAAAAAAAACCTTTTCACATTTTAACAGGGTATTTTTTCTTTGAAATATTTAATATCTACTCATATAGTATAAAAACAAAATAAATTCTCATTGACAAGGTCAAGGATATAAAGCATTAAAGAGAAAAGGGGCTTAAAATATTTTTATATATTTTTTTTTTCATTCCAAATAGGATTTTAGATTCGATCATATTGTTTTTCTTGTTGTTTTTTTTTTAATATCATTTTTAGGTAGGTACCTTCATTCATATGTGACGTGTGCTATCGCATAAAAATAATACACGAGTATATGTTGGCCATTATTTTTTGGTCCATCATGTTTGTGAATAATTAAATAGCTCCATATTTTTGCTTTTGACCTTTTTCCCTTAGAGGAATTTAGATTGTGAGGGGAAAAAAAAACACAAAAATTGGGAAAATATAATCCCCTTACAATAGGTTAAGGCACCTTTTCTGAGAAATGTATGTTTGTAGGTTACTTATTTTTTTTTTTTGAAATTTAAGGACGTATACAATTTACATTAGGGAGGTTCTTATTTCTTAAATTTAGAAAATTTATTAACTACCCATCGAGAGTTATTGTTATCTGTTCAGTTTGTCAAATTGACATTTTTGACATAAATTACATATGTATCTCGACGTATCAAGGTCCTAGAATGTAAATCCGTCATTCTCCATGATATAAATGTAACTTTAAAAGATGCAGAAAACAATTTCAGAAAAATTAAGTAAACGTATTTTTTACTATAACAATAAAAAAAATAATTTTTTGTTTGCAAATATTATCTTAAATACCGAGAGCCCACAGCAAATTTTGGGTTGTGAAAATTTACCGAAAATGATGGGTATGAGTGAAAACCATAAGTAACCACAAAAATCTATGTCTTGCAGTTCCTAGTCGCGGCTTTAGTGGTGTAATAGCGGGTTTAAAACCCAAAAAATCAACTCTTGGATTTTCACTTTTTGGACTTTCATCCAAATCTATAGATATCAAACTTCTGATTGCAAAAATGTGAGTCCAAGACAAATTATTTTGGGGAGAAAAACTTACTCCTAATGTTGTTGCCGCTGACGTTGACGTTAACGGGTAATCTAGTACTTTAATTTGGAATTTTTAACTTCAAATAGGGAGTTATTGTAATCGGTCCGATTTGTCAAATTGAAATTTTTGACAAATCTGGACGTTTTAAGGTCCCTAAGAATCTAAATCCGTCATTTGTAGAGAGATGTCTGTGTGTGTGTGTACGTACGTTCGTACGTTCGCACGTTCGGGATACCATTTTTCGTCCACGGTATCTCAAGAACGGGTAAAGATATCGACTCCAATTTAATTTTGTTCGACAGGTTATAACATCGAAAGATGCAGAAAGGACTTTTACAAAAATTGGTCAAGCGGTTTTTTCACTATAGCATTTAAAAAAAAACAGTAAAAATGTTGGTTTATCGCAAATATACAACGAAGGAAAAATGATATTATGTTCAAAACAATTTTCTACAATGTGAAATGATGTTTTTGACATCTGGTAAAATTTTGGAAAAAATTCAATTCACAGTTTTTTTACACAAAAATAAAAAGTGCACAAAATTCTTCCAAAAGAAGTAGGCAACGATGTTGACTTCAAGTTTATTTACGATTATACAAAATACAATTTTTAAAATATGCTACAATTTCGACAAATATCGAATTAACAGATTTTTTTACAAAAAATAGAGAACGCCTCAAATATCTCCAAAAAAAGCAGTGATATTTACTTCGAATTTATTTTATTTTCATTATAATGCATTTGTCAAGTCAATACCTAATTGATAAATTATTGACGAATATGAAATTAACATTTTTACAATAAATGAAAAACTACAAAAAGTTCTAAAAAAAATTGGTAAATATTGTTTTTTTTGTTTCTGATAATTTTTTATCAATTAACTTGGTAAATCGATTATTAAGGAATGCGAAATTTTCAAAGTGTGCATAATGGGAAGTTATCAGTGTGGGTCGCACCCAGCCTCTTTTGTCATTAGTAATCGAACTTGATTTCGTAGGACTAAAAGATAACTGGTAGTATATTTTTGAAAGGAAGTTGTAGATCAAAATGTGACAATTATTATAGTATACCTATTAGTTACTAAGGTCAAACTTGAACAAAATTAACAGCGAACAAAAAAATACAGTGGCAGAATTAATGCCTCGGCAATACGATTTGACCAAAAACATACTGTCGAATTGTCACAGGAAAAGGCAATGTCAATTAGACTTTGGTAACAGCTTACGGAATATGTATGTATGTAAATTCTTTATAACCTCCAATCAGGGATGTCAAGGGTTGGTTGGTTGTGTGTTCTTAAGTAAACTTTTTCTCTGTAATCTAGACTTTTGCTGATCAGAAATTTTAAATTAAAAGTAAGTTGTGTTTCAAAAAAAAAAAAAAAATTTTATTTACTTTGCAGTTGATGGAATTTCAGTGCAAAGTTCTGGTACATCCACACCGGAAATTTGCACATCAACTGCGATGCACCCAACAGTCAAAATTTTTTGGTTACCACTTCAATATCTGCATCTGCTTCAAAAAATAAAACGAATCAGCCATCAAAATATCCATTATAAATTTAACTTTTTCTTCTTTTCAACTAATATTCTCAAAAAACAGATGTTATTTGTCAAACTATAGAGACTAGATGAAAATTAAAGACGAGTCGATGTAGTAGATTATAGTATAACTACTACAATTATACAAATCTAAACGTTACGTCCCACTACGTATGCCATCATCGGTCATTCCAATGTAGTCACTCGTTAGCTCGATGACTTCGGACACAGATTTGGTATAAATTTGGAAAAAAAATCAACACTTTATTATTTTTTAAAAGAAAAAGAGAACAATAATGTTTTAATATCTCAAATATAAAATGAATAAAAACTGATATGAACTTAAATTTTATTTTTTATTATGTAAAATGACGTTTTTGACATCTAGTAAAATTTTTGAAACAAATTAATTGATCAAATTGGATAAATACCTGCATAAAAAATGTGTACCAAAAATTGTTAAAAAAGGTTTGTGGTATTGAATATCTCGAGATCTGGCAACAATATTGATTTCGAATTTATTATATTTTATACATGATATAACTGTAAAAAAATGGTATAGGTAATTTTGAAAATAATTAAAAAAAAAACTATTACAAAAATCTACCGAAAAGTGTCAAAAATTACACTGTTCAACAAATCTAACATATTTATCGGAATTTATAATTGAACAAATACTTTTATAAATGATTTTTTTGTCTTAAATTCAAATCTTAACAAATATTTCTTAAATCATGTCAGGTTTTTGAAATATACCTCTTTAAAAATGTAAAAAAAAATACATGATACGGTGTTTTTAACAAAATAGTATCAACAAAAATAAATTGTATGAAATTATTTTGAAAAATATAAATCTTTATCTTCGAGACTCAGTTTAAATCTTTTTGGAGTCTTCATTTGACCCAATATGGGATTTTAAAGAACCTTGAATCCATTTTTTTTAAATATTTTCCCAATAATTATATTCCAAAAACTTTATGTCTTAGCCATGTTTAGACGACGAAGGATCAAAACAAAATATATGTATTTCTTACGAATTTCAAATTCTAACTCAGGCCAACAAAGACCTTTGATAAAGTTGGTTTAATTTGACTGTCAGTTATAAGACCTTTTTGAACAGTGTTATTTCTCAACTTAAATATCTTCACAACCAGTAATGATATTGACATCAAATTTATTTTATTTCCCACAACTGATCAAATATTGAAGAAAATCAAATTGACAGTTAAAAACAAAAAAAACTATAAACAATTTTAACAAAAATTGGTAAAAATTGTTTTTGCCCTCGAATATCTCTCTAATAATTTTTCTGTTAGCAAAATTGTTATTAAAAATTAATTGTGTAAATCGATTACACAGTTTTTACAAAAACATCCCTAGAAATACATATTCAAATTTTGCTTTTTTTCGGTACTCTTTTTTGACATTGTAAAAAGAATACCCTTGTTTTATACATGATGAACTAATTGTTTCAAGTTAGCACTCATTTAAAAAAAAAATCTTGTTACAATTTTTTTTTAATTTTGTACTTTTCACAATTAGTTAACAACAGAAAGCTTCAATTAACCTTAAATTCAGTTTTTTTTTTAGTAGTGGAAGGAATGATGATAAAAATATGTTTTTATATATGTTTTTCCAGAAAATTTACCCACATTAATTTCCATTGCCATTTTCCCAGTGCATATTACATAAACGAACAAAATGTTGACCTTTAGATAAAATCAATCAGACATTTTCCTAGAAGTTAGGTATGCCAATTAAATTCTAGGTTTTTGTTTTGTTATTTATATTTGTGTTAGAAACATACATTATGTATGTATGTATATGTATATTAAATACATGTGTACTCATTTAATGTGTTTCTAATTGAGGTTTACTTATGTAAATTGTATACCAGAGAGATTTTGGATTTTGTATGTGTTTGGAAGGTTAATGTTTCAGAAAATATTCTTCAAATAAAATTTTAATAAGATTAATTATTGTTCCCGTTGAATTTAATTAATAAATTTCGGTTGGAAGTTATTGTGCGTAATTGATCGATTTTTAGTAAATTGTAAATATTTTTTAGTGATCGTCAGAATTGGAAACTCCATCGGAGGTTAACGATATCTACTATTTTGTTTGTATTCTAGGAAAAGAATATATGAATCAATATCATAGGTTTTAAAGTTTAAAATGTTATATTATACATTCTAGCGCTTTTAATATTGTTGCTCGTTGTCAAAATATTCGAGTGGAAAAACAATTTTAAAAAGTGTTAAAATTTGTATTATGTAGAAAATGTAACATAAAATATCATATCAATTTTCGTTAAATTTTTTATGTTATTTTTTATTTTTCGAAAATTTTAGCAGATGTCAAAAACGTAATTTCAAATATGTTTTTAGAAATTGTATTGACGTTGACATCTTTCGTTAGTTGTAGGTACATATATCTGAGCTACAAATATTTTTTTACAGTTTTTCTATTTAAAAAAAATGGTTGGTCTCGAATAACTTATACGAACAAAATATACATACAAACACATTATGAATTTGGAAAAAAAAAATATGTTTTAATTCATAAGAACTGCAAATAGGTTTTTTCAATGTTCAATGAAGTTTTTTAAAAATTGGAAAATTTTTTTTCAACTCAAATATCTCGAAAACGATTAAATATGTTAATACACAAGAATTTCAATAAATTTTAAATTTTGAAATTAAAATCCGAAGTATGTAACCCCTGTTTTATTTGCAATAGTAAAAAATTTTATAGATTTGTCAGTATTCTTTAAAAAAAAAAAAAAATACTTCAAGCCTACATCTTTGTTTCTTTTGGAATATATGTAAAGGTGGAAAAAGGATATTTAATGTACTTAGGTCATAACACCCTTGAAAAATAGAAATTTTTTTAAATACTCAAATTTAAGATGTTTTTAAATTAAATATCAAAACGCTTCCAGTTTTAACAATAAAGATAATCAGAAGTACCTACTTCAAGGCATCCAAAGTGATTTACATTTCTGGGTTCATATTAATGACATTTTCAATTTATCAATGTTAGGTGCACCCCAATGGTTTAATTTACTTTAATGGAATATAAGATTAGACAATGTTTTTTTCGGATAATTGTTCGTAAAAATTGTTTTCAAACTTGCATGTCTTGAGATTGAGAATAGACAATTTTAACTTCGTCTTGGTTTAATTAGGTATACTTAATTTATTTAAAATAAAAACTTAAGTCTTATTATTTTAAATTTTCAAAACATTTCAATAAAGCAAGGAAAAAAATCAGAGCTTTATAATAACTCTATATAAAAATCGATTTAACAAGCAAGGAGCAACCATTTTTTTTTTTCAAAAAGTAATAATATCTAATAATGTTTAATGGAGAACTCTACCTATGGCTTAAAGGTAGGTCTTCTACAAAAGTTTATTTTTTATCAAATTCAGCAGAACTGGTTTTCAATAAAATTCAGCAGATACTAAGAAATGATAGTCATTCAAATTTATGAAATGTAAAAAATTAAAACTCATCATTAGTCGAAAATACATAATGTAGATACACATATCAAAAGACAAACCGAAAAATTTTCGAGATTCAGTAATTATGTTTAGATGAAAAAACCTAGTGTTTTTTTTTTAAGGAATACCTCATTTACAACCCTGCTTCTATGCTTTTTTTTTAAATTCTTTTGCTGCAATAACAAGAACCATTTTGTAAATCTTATGGTTTACCAAATTTGTATTCATAGTTAAGAGTTAAAAAATATTGTATCAAATACTTAAATGTTGGAAAATATGTATATATTTGATTTAAACAATTTTGAAAATTGTTTTCATATCATACATACATATGTATGTATATAATAAATATGAGGAGATTCATATGTATTTTTTTTTTATAAAAAAAAATAATTTTAGGTTGGGTATGCTTTATCATTTTTCAACGTGCTTTATCTTAGATTGAACGATTTGTGTTTTGTTGTTTTTTATTCAATGTTCCTTATATTTAAATCGTAATAAATATTTTATGCAGATTTAATCATCCGTTATAAATAAATGTTGCTAAAAGCTTAAGTTAAAAAAAAATCCACAAATGATTTTTGTACTTTTATAATAACACCTGAATAAAAATTATTTATTCGCTTCAATATTTTAAGGACTTCGGGTAATATTTGAAAAATATTTAGTTTTCAAAAAGAAATGAAATTCATTAAAATGTCATTTTATTTGCTTTTGGCCTCTTACAAAAATCAAAAAATACTTAAAAAGGCCAAAAATTATATTTGACATTAATATCTACATTAATATTTTCTTTTATCAACTAATTAAGTTGTTGACAACTGGCAAAACTTCGAAATGAAATAAATTGACATTATGAAAATAAAATAACAAATTATTATTTTTAAATAATTTTATACACATACATACATATGTATTCGTTTATTAAACCAAGTATATAACAAGTAATATTCTTAAGATGGAATTTTAATTCCGAAACGCGTCGTGATTTTATTATGAAATTAAATTTAAAAAAAAAGTTGTGATAAAATTAAATAAAGTCAAATGTACATAAATTATATATGTAATTTAAAATTAATTTCTTATTTTGTTTTCATTGTATGTATTTATGATGTTTTTTTCAATTTCTTCGAGAGGGTAGGGGGGAAACCGTAAATGATAAAACTAAATCCTGCTGGATTTATTTTTTTTTTTACCTGAAGGTGATTTAGACGTTTTTACATGGAATGACTCAAATGCCAAGTTTTCAAAGTCACCAATGGAAAACAATCAGTGTGGATCTCATTCCAGTTTTTCTTTTTGAATTTTCTTTTTAATTCGCATTCGTGTTTGTTCATAAATATCGAATTTCATATACATCTCTTTCCTTAAATTATGCTGAACCACATAACACCACGGGTGTTCTACCAACCTGAAGAGCATCAGACCTTTCTCTTCAAAAAAAAATTTAACAGTATTAAGAAAGTATACCCATAAATCTTAAGCCTTACCCTAATATCAAACAAAAATTGATCTCTCCCTTAGAGTAAACAAACCAACAAAAAAAAAAAGGAAAAAACGAAAAAAATATCCCACTGGGGCAAAGAAATGAAAATCAACCTGCACTTCTTTCTTAAGAAAAAAAAAAATCGAAAACCAATATAATTGCTTTCGACCGATATAAATCGTTTATTTCAATACCTGAATCAACAGCATGATGTGAAGGAAACCTCCGTACCACATACAAAATGCCAGCTTTTTCCTTTCTCAATACCACCCACACCCACACCCCCTCCAACTCCAATTCCAATTCCAACCCCTCCCAAATCATTTCCCTTACAACAAATCTCTCTGCAAATGTCCTTCACATCTTCTGCTCTAACCACAGGTTTATTTTTTGTAGGTTACTCACAGGCAGAATCAATTTATCTTTATCGATCATTACCACCTTTACCTTTCATACCGCATCTCAAACACCCATATATTTTCTTAGAATTCACCACCCCCTCTCAATCTCAATCGAACACACCACGAACACACATACCTGTACAAAAACCACCCTTATAAAGTTCTTATAAATTAATTCGAACTTAAATCAGGTTAATGGAGATAATTAATCACAATTGTAGTTATGAAAGCCAGGAATTTTATAAAATTTAAAGCTCTGCATTTTTATGTCACATAAAATATATAAAGAGGGGGGTTTTGAACACTCTGTCAATATAAACCTACCTCGTTTATTGATTGAAGAAATCCTCGGTTTTTATACGGAGTTCGACTGTAATTTGGTGCATTCCCGTGTTCCAAGGGAGTTATTGCGATGGTCGGGATTTTATAGATTAAAAAAAATTATCTGTGCCACATGAACAAACACACACACACACACTCAATTATTGAACAAAAGGACATTGTAAATTAATATCGGTTCTTTTGTTTCAGGACTTTTATCACTCGATTTATTGCACTGTTTTAACTATTGGCCCATTTAAGGCATATTTTCCACTCTTTGAGCAGAATTTTCTCAAATTTATCCTTGCCAGATGGAAATGAGGCTAAATCCAGGATGAGACAAAAAAAAAAGAAAACACAAAAATTAAGGAACGTTATGCACACGTTACCCTAGAACTTCTTTTCTAGAGTCGGTATTGGTAACAGCAGCTCGTCATTTCACATTCACAAAGCAAAGTAGGTAACACAACCAGTAGGTAACCTAAATGTGCAGGATAAAAAAAAAAACAGCAGAAAAAAAGGATATATGTAGGTATGTACGGATACGGTATATCTGTATGCACTTGGCTTCTGATTCCTTTTGCCTCTTTTCGTACTTTTTTTTCGTATTTTTTTTTTATATCAAACAGAAAATGCACCAAACACGCAAAAGACACACGTCCTTATTTTCTCATTTTTTCTCTTCTTCCTCTTTTTTTTACAACTGATTTCTTTTATTTATTTATCCTTATAGTTGGCAGTGAAACACAGATTCTGTATCCTTTTCGGCCCCTAGGATATGTAGATTTAGAGTAGCAAGCAAAAATGGAATGGTCCTGATAGGATGTAGGGATGTCAAGTTGAACTATACGAACCGAACCGAACGAATGATATCCTTTTTATCGTGTTTTATATTTATTTTATTCCTTTTTCAAGTGTACACATAATCGTATCCTTTTGACATTTATTTGACACAAATTTATAAATGACACACATCACAGAGAAGCAGGAAAACAAAAAAAACACAACACGACAATAAGTAGGCGAAACGAATGATACTCACGAATGGACAATGTGACAATTTATTGACGCAAAAAAAAAGGATATTTTTTTCGTCACTTTAGGTGCTTTTTGTTTGTATCCTTGCGTGGGAAAAAATTAATTAGGAAACAATGCAAATCATTTGGCCGACTCCGAAAAACAGCGTACAAAAAAAGAAACAATATTTTACCACTCCGAAAGTGATCCGCGTAGCGTATTCAAAAATTGGCCCCCATACAAACACTAGCACAAGCACATGCACATCCACACCGATGTGAGTTTTGAACTCCTTGGGCAATAATTTTTCTGTTGATACACAAAGCAATATACTATGAAAAAAGGGATGAATACGAGATGTAGTTATTCCAATCACTCACTCTCAGTTTAATTACAACATACTATCCAGGACACATTTTGTATATCCTTGGGATTTTCTTTCGCAAGAACAAATTTTTGTCTCATTCTCTTTTAAATGGCGAATTAACGACGAAAAAAACAAAAAAAAAAAACCAAACCGAAACCGAAACGACAGGACACGAAAATAAATAAATCGCAATCCCACTTCTGATCGGTGTAGCACTCGTAAGAATGTAAAAACTTTTGTAATTTGTTGTGCGTTTGGGGATTTAATTGAATATTTTTCTTATATCCTTGGGAAGACCCATCACCCATTCAATTTATTATATTTTTTTTTCTTCTATTTTTATTTTCATCAGTGAAAAGCAAGGCAGTATAATAAAATGAAAGAAAAAACGCGACGGCAAATTTTCAATATGGAACACGACAGGACATTTATGTCTTTCAAAACGATACCGAAGACTAAAGAGGAAAACCCATAGTAAGTGAGTAGAAAAAAATCGTTACATATGAAAATGGATTAGGGTCTTCCAGGAGAGCCGGAGAGAGCGCATGATATTTCCAAGAAATTTTCACGTATTCGAGAATTCGAGAATCGAGACCGAGATCCGAGAGTTCCTACGGGAGACCGGGAGACAAACAAACTTTAAAAATGGTCTTTGCAGAAATGAGAGAAAAAGCTCCCATTTTCCGACATTATTTATCCACTTTCTCTCAGTGCTCGCTCGTTTCTTTTTGTTGTTGATTTTTGTTAAGAAAAATTATTATCGTCCTTTTCTTCCTCCTTGTTTACAGTCCGCTGCTGTGGGGAGTGGAACCTGAACTACATTTTTTTCGTTTTTTTTTGTGTGTTTTGTTTTATAAAAGGATTCGCAGTGGGTGACGAGGACGATGAGGATGACTGTGGAATTGGGGTCAGAAAACATTGCTCGCCTTTTTTGACAGGATTCTTATTGTACCTATATTCTTTTACCATTCGTCCTGTGTGTGTGTGTGTGTGTGGGTTTTTGTTGGTGTTGTTGTTTTTGGGTTAAAGTCTTTTCTTTTAAACTGATTCTGATTTTCGGGTTTTTGTCGTGTTGTTTATTTTTCTTTTATTTCCGGTTGTGTGTGTCCCTGTCCGAATCCGAAATTCGAATGCTGCTCGGCCATAAGAGAGAGTGAGAGAGTGCGGGAGCGAAAGTCTAAAGCCTTGGATTGTCTTTAATTAATCTATTTTTTTATACCTACCTCTACATTCATATGTATACAATACACACATATACTATACACAGAAATAATATTGAATTTAAGTCTATTGACAACAGGAGACGGGAATGCAGGGTAGGATTGGATGTTGGTTTTGTTTTGTTTTTAGGGGAAAAGGACTTGGACTGCTTATTTTATGTTTGGTTGAGTTAAGTTGTGACGCGATCCAATGGCTTAGGGGTGGCTGATTTAATGCATAAAATGGGATTTTGGATGGATTTTTAAGGTCATAGAAAGAAGAATTTAGATAAAGTTAATGTATTTGATTGAATTCACAAGAATTTCAATTAAGTACGATTAGAATATTGTAATGATGTTGGAATGATTTTAAAAATAGTTTCTGGAAGAAGTTATAAACAAATTAAATTTATCACCTAACGTTTTAATGAAAACAATGATTTAAAAAAATAAAAATAGCACGAAAAGAATTCACACAAATATTTTTGAATTTCAATAAATTTAATATTCCACAAATCATTTTTTTTTTTTTCAATATTATTTTTGTGTGTATAGAATTGTTTTCCACGTTAAATAATAAAAACGTTTTCCATTCATGCATGACGGAACTCCATAAAATTTCAAATAAAATCTGTGGGTGAACTGAAAGTTAATAAATTTGAAAAATGATAGATATTTGTTTGTCATTTATTTAGTTTGGTTTGGTTAGGTTAAAAAATGTTTTGGAAAAATAGGAGGGCAGAAATATTATTGTATACATGATTTAGGGACCAGTTTTTCGGTTGTGAACTTAACGAGAGTCATGTAGTTCATTCTGGGAAATAAAACTGTAAAAGAGTTAACCAATTAGGTGATTAATTTTGAAGTGTTCTTTACTACATTATGTATGTATGTGTAGGTACATAAGTGTGAACAATTTGAACAATAATGACGAAAATTTGATTATGGTTAGTTAAGAAAGGGTAGATTTTTTTTTAGCTGCTTGTAACGTTTTCATGGTTGTTTTCTATGGTTTGACAATTGAGACCATTTGGCATTTCAAACTAAATCGTTTTAATCATTACATCCATTGACAGTTTGGTGCGGTTGAGACACTGCCGGTATCATCAGTCCGTATGTGATAATTTTACCTCTCTTGCCAAAAGAGTGCTGAGCAAAAGTCAAAAGTCAAAAATGACTGGCTGTATAAGTCGGATGAAGGATGCGTGCCCATCAGAAGTGGCGGACCAACAGTCTGAATGACAGAGAGACCTTAGGTGGGTGAGCTACACTGACTCAATTAGATCTGAGGTTAGTTAGGACGTAAACTTAGTGTTGCCAGAATGATGAAAAAGAAATGGTGGTGGATAAACCTTGTAAGAGCTACATAGAAGGCTACTGGCAGCGGATTATCCGGTTTATTGTCTAAGAACCAGCCGTCCCTCGCTGACTGGGCGTCGTGTGGCGAGTTGGAAACTTACCACTTGTAATGAAATTAACAGCTTCAAGTCGGCAACTAAAAAAATTGTATTCTAGAATGGTAAGACTCTTCTCGCCAACCGCCAAAAATGGTCCAACAACGCCGGATTCTTCTAACTTGGAATGACAACTATACAACCTTGATATCATGGTACTGTACGAAGTGAGGTGGTTGAGCACTTTCTTCATTTATTATCAAAAACCGAGAGGACTTATTTATAGTGACTCCAAAGACGAGTCAAAGTGATATTTCCTGACTGAAAATCCAACAGACACGTGTCGTCACGTCGCAAGCAAAAGACAAATGTTATAGCCACTGAGTGAAGACTTACTATCGTGATTGTGGATTTTAACGCTAAGGTTGGACACCACTGCTCTTAGGAATGGCATTGAAGAACGGAACTAAATACAATTTGGCTAGTTTATTAGAGACAGAGTGCCTCTACGATCTGTCACAAGATAAACTGGTTATCCACTGATCGTCAATGCCTTCTTCAAACAGTTGGAAACTGAACTCTTTGAATAATTCATCTAATTATTAGATGATATCAATACCAACAATTTGGACTTGAATGATGCTACATGTCACACGGCTTATGCCCATATTGTAAATTCAGCACAAGGCATGGTCTGGCCATCTCAAGTGAAGCTAGTGCTGAATGTGGACTCACACTAATTAGGCAATTTCCTTGTGGGCTAACATAGTTCATTTCATGGAAATTCCGGATGCTATCCAGATAATCTGCGCCAGTCAATCAAAAGGTTTTTATCAAAAAGTCTTTCAAGCCAAATCTTGAATAGAGGAAAGAGCCTAATGAAAGACCCTGTAGAAAAAAAAAATCTAATTCCTATCGATGGTTATGGACAGATAATACCAATGCTATTTCAACTCCATGTATACAATATTTCCCATTCAAAAGTATGTTCCTAATTGGCCACGGTGCGTCACACGCTTTAATTAAAGCCTAAACAAAATTTCCATGTTTTAAAATCCATCTCTTGCAAAATTTTCTTCCTCAACTTTGGAAAACTTATCATGAGTTTCCTGTCAAGAATGCACACACAATTGACGAGCATGACAAAAGTTGATACAAATGTTGGTGCTGCCTCTGGGTTCAGTCCAGGCTACTGCCTCTCAGTAAAACGCACGATAGCAGGGGTTGTTTGGCGGGACGGTGTACAGCATTCAGTTAACAGTGTGTGCCAGTTCACACAAAACAGAAATCAAGACCTAATATGGAATGATATCGTAATTAAGACTGCTTTCAGCATACTTAATTACTTTTTAACGTAAACAGAAGGGGGATATGATTCTCATGATTTTACGCTTCATGTCAGGAGGAAACTCCCATTGAGTAATTTCCCTAGAACTCAAATAGGTATACATTGGTACAGCATATGAAGTTCCCTTCTCGTTCCCATTACCGTTGATATTATTTCGATTCCAGAGCGAGTATCCTTGCTTAAATTAAAATGTATTGTGTAGATATACGAGTATGTTCATACATAAAAAATCCACCTTCCACATAAGGTTTTATTGGTCCAGGACGTCGTCGTTGTCGTCATAGTCGTCGTAGCTTACGTTGTCGATGTTAATGTCGATGCCGTCGTCGTCGTCGTCATTGTCGTCAGGCTCAGGCTCTGGCTCTGGATATGGCTGTGGCTCTGGATCAGGGTATTCTGGATGCTGACATCGCTGTCGACTTCATCGTCCGTATTATACGGCATTCAATATTGAAGCATTCATTGGGTCTCTTTTCGCATCGTTTTATGCTCTTGGGGGTGTCAGAGGTCGCCGCACTGATCCAATTGAAGCCATGGCAGAGTCGTAAAAGGGAAGCATTTGATAAGATTTCTAGGATCAAATGGTTCACTGCTATTCGAGACCGGATTCTTTTGCTCCCCCGCCTTTCCTTCTTACCCTCTCATCCCCATCATCCACCCCACCCCACCCCATCTCTCTTCCTAAATTACAGAGACGATATTGCTGGTGTGTTGTGTATATTCTTCTACAACTTCCGCTACAGCCATCCTTCCAAGCATATAATCTCTATATGGGACAGACAAACTCACATAAATCCCCCGATGGATACAACATCCAGCTTCAGATATTATAAAAGACTAGGGGGCAGCGAACAGGGGGTAGGGGGGGGGGTGTTATTTGGCCATCATGCCATGCGAATGTGCGATGCATGCCGCCAGTATGTGTTTGTGTATATTCAAATCAGTATATGAATACGAACTTGAAGTAACGTTTCAAAGCGAAACGAGCCACAGAACAAGTTAAGGACTTTAGTACATACACACTCACTCACTACCACAGTCACAAAAAAAAAGAAAAAAAAAAGAAAGAAAAAAACAACACACACATGTGATGTGAATGTGATGTGTTACTATGGAGAGCGCATCAGTAATCGCGTATAAATAAAGAGCAACTACCCCCTTTGGGCCAAAAACCAGAAAGCAAACAGAAGGCCTTACTTCTTCACTTCAATTTTTCTTCCACCAAGTATCTGTATCTTTTTCTAGAAAATCTGAATCTCTTTCAATATAGCATCAGCAGCAGATAAACGCGAGTTGGATGGAATATATAAGTAAGCTTGAAATTATTATGGTCCATAGGTGGGGGCGGGTAAATTTTCATAAAGTTGACTATAGGTGGCGTTGCAAGGTGATCCAGAAGGAACACATTTTTTTTTTTTCAATTTAACAGAGAAGGCGTACATATTTCGAAATTAGTTTTTTAAGTTTAGTAAGCCGAGAACCTGGAAGAGTGGTCAATTTGATGGTTCTTTAAGAAGAGCTTAATTTTAAAGTCGTACTTTGGTATAATTATGAATTAATTATAACTCCCAACTTTAGCCGTGTTTTATTGGTAGGCTTTAGTATTTTATTTTATAAGTCACTCTTAATTTAACATCCACAATGTATTTAAAAAAAAAGGTAACGAGTACATTCCTTAGGTCGAAATTAAAAATTTATAAAAATGTAGATCGAGTTAAAATTCAGTTTATTCAATAAAAGAGACAAAAGTCAACTTTAAAATTTTAAAAATATATTCAGCCCTATCAGGAGTTTCGCCCGAAATAAAATCTTTCACTTCGAATTCAGATGTGACAGTTCGAAAAATAGGTTTGTTCAGAAAACATCTTCCAATAAATTTATCCATCTCTGTAATGGAAACAGAGAATGAAATCTGAGCCTATACTGAGTACCGTTACTTTAGCCTTTAAAAGTACAATTACAATCCTTTGGAATTCCATTCATGCCCATCGTTAAACTTGCCGCTTGTTGGCGGTTTTTTTCTGAGAGTGGATTGGATACCAAAAAGGTGTCATGTTGGTAGCATATCACTTAGCTTGCAGTTGATTGATTTGCTCCTGAAAAGAAAAAACTCTTCGCCTCCACAATTTAAGTGAAATTTTAAGCTTTTAAATGTGTGGCATTTCACACGAATTGAATGCTCATGATAAAGGGAATTTTTCGAACATGATTTTTTTTTGTGAAACACAAACTCAAGGAAACGACATTCGGGTGAAACTCCTAATAGGGCTGATTAAGTAAAAATTCATTTTTTATACCAGTAAACAGCCTCCTATACACATTTAACAGAAAAAAAACTTTTACTGACTAGGTACTTACTCATTCTTGTTTTACATAATTCAATAATTCATTAGTTGTTTTAATTGTTAAATTTTGCGATGTTTCGTATATTCACTTAACAAAAAAATTCACGACTTTTGATCCTGTTGTTCCAAGCGCCTTCGATTGTCATTGATCTAAAGATTTAAACAAATCGATATTCTTTCATATTCGAGAAAAAAACATTTGCGCAAAATTTTAAACAACCTATTGTTAGGGGCTTAATATTTTACTAACTACCAATTTGCTAGACTAGACTAGCAATATTTCTGTGCCCATAAAGCAAAACCACTAAGGTCGAGTTTAGACAAAATTGAGATTTTTATGTCGTTAGATTCAGAGTGTCCGACTCTATTTTTTAAATTTTTTTTAACTCCGTATTGTAAAAAATGGACCCACAATTTTCAAAAAATAAAACAACTAAAGTCAGTTTCTTACAACGTCATCTAGGAAAAACAACTAAACTAATTTGTAATTTTGCACTTTTTCCAAAAACTTCAAACGTCTCTCCTGAAAAATGTTGAAAAGCGACTTTAGTGGTTTTTCCTTGTGGCCACAGTTTACTAGCGACTTCAAAATTTTAAATCGTTTTTAAAGAAAACACCCAATTAAATCTTTCAAGTCAAAATTTTAGAAATTTTATCTAAAACAATGAAAGATGCCATATGGATTTAACAAGTTGCCAAAAGTTTAAGTAGGGTTTTTGGGATTTTAACTTTAGCAATTATGAAGAGATAGTAAAATGTTGAAATTAGCTTAACCATCTTTTTAGCTTAGCAAATTGCTAAAAAAAAAAAAAAAAAAAAAAAAAAAAAAACAATTTAATATATCTTTTAAAATTTTGCGCCATTATTTGCATTGAGTTCTAGTTTATTTTTTTGCGATTTGTTAATTCTCTTTTAAAAAAGTTGTTGTGCATAAAATTAAAGTATATCAAGATTCTCCATCAGGTAAGCATTTATTATATTCGTCTCGAAGACTTTGTCTTTATTTATTTATTTAACAGTAGTAGGGCTTTTGTTTATAATATAAACTTTATTTGAATAAAATAACAACAATCGTTTAATTGTTACCAATTTCTTAAAGCATATTCTTTGCTTCTATTTATTTTTTTAACGTTTTTTTTTATTTAATTTAATAAATAAAAATAAACAACCTTTTTCGAAAAATGTATGTTTTTTATTTCAATTTTAAATGTAATGATAATATAAAATAAATCACCATTTAAATGTATGGGTCAAATAATTTTTTCTTTCTTCCAGTTCGAATGTTTTCGAGAAAAAACTGTTTTCTAAAAAAATTAAGGAAATATTGATAAGCTACTTGGTGTCAAAAACATGAGTTTTTTTTTAATATTTTGGAAGTTCTAATACATTCTATT
The DNA here is from genome assembly GCA_905146935.1 of Scaeva pyrastri. Classification (NCBI taxonomy): domain Eukaryota; kingdom Metazoa; phylum Arthropoda; class Insecta; order Diptera; family Syrphidae; genus Scaeva; species Scaeva pyrastri. Next base: position 80,308,854 of record LR989927.1, read on the forward strand.
TTACTGTTTGTTAGTTTTTTATTTGAATTAAAAAATATTTAATTTTATGTCAATTTATATCTGATTTTGATAAAAATTGTGACCGTTGCTGCCTATTTAAACTTTAACTTAGTTGGTCCTATGTACATGTCGGTTAAGTCGACTTGTGCCTTTTTCCAAAATAAGTACAACGAAATTATTTTGTTCAAGTTAAGTTGTGTAATTTTTCCAAACACAAAATAAAATAATGCCATAACATAATTTGACTTAACTCCTTTTTCCAAAACAAATTTTTGAAATTTATTTTGGAAAAAGAACACAAGTAAACTTATGTTCGTGTTAAGTACAAGTAAAACAAAAAATTTAACACACCATGGTTAATTTTTGTGCTTGCACTATTGAACACTGTATTATGTCAAAATTTAAAATTTTAAATCAAATTGCTTTCAAAATTAAAAGTCTTACAAGATTTGATGAATGATGTCGAATTTCGACGCATATTTTATACCACCGCCGCGCCGTTCTTTTTGGAAATAATTAACTGAACGTTGATAGTCACAGTTGACATTTTTTAACTTCAATATTTATTAATACCGATAAGAAAATGCAAAAAGTGTCCTCTTGGAAATATGATCAAGACAAGGGGTTGCCACTTATTTATACATGAGATGTCTCAAAATGACTATTTATAACATAGACATAGAATCGAAGATTAAAGTTTAGAATGGTCGAATTGAATTTTTGACAAAAGGGCCACACTCCTAAATCCGTCGTTTCTCGAAAGAGTTGGCAAAATTTGTAAAATTGTAGGGGGTAATCTCTATATTCACTGAATCGATTTTGAAAATTCTTTTACCAATAGAAAGCCACGTAATTTATGAGTAACATAGGCTATATTATATTGGTTATGAATTGGAGATGTAATGAAGCAGAAAATAGTGCTTGAAGTTTGTGTTTAAGAGAAATGCAAAGGTAATCAATTTGAAAAAAATATAAGCCATGTATTCTGTCAATGCTTTTTGAATCCACAAATCTAATTATATAATAATATGCTGCTGCTCATGGTCCTATGAGTAGAAACATTATGCATTCTTGAGTGTTTAGCTAAAGGAGTCTCGACCTCTTAACTGTTCTGGTAAATTCTTACGAAAAATTGTTGGTCCTTTATAAGAAGAGACAAAATCTAGGAAACACTATTATTTGGCAAACAAAATATCAATTGCGTTTTGAGACTTTTAAAAATCATTAATCGAATTGAGTTTAAAAAAATGCGCATATTAGTTCAGTTATGAATGCCAAAACTCTATTAGAATCAGCATATTTGAAAATTTAAAGCACCTTCTGTCACACAAATTAAAGAACAGGGCAAAACAACGTATGAGGGGTCAACTAGTTATTATTATATAAAATTTAATTTTTTCAAGATTTTGGATTCTTGGGATTATGTATAGGTTTTCGGGGATTTAGATTTTATGAATTTTGGTTTTTCGGATTGTGTTCGTCTTCTTCGTTAACAACGCATTCAAATTGCTGAAATTACCAAAAAAAAAATGTAAAAATTTTACAGTCACAGTTCGATAAACTAAGCACTTGGATGATTGTGAAGCACCTTCCTGGCACTTGTAATAAAACTGATGGAAAAATTTGAGCTGTTGGATCAAGTCCATAAATCCATATGGTTTAAGAAAAACTGATAATTATTGCCATTGTAGTCGATAGAGCATTGACGGAAGCCCAGGTACATCTATTCCTCCTTGATTATTGGAATTAGGCTTCCCACAAACATCGTATAAAACCATCGGTTTTTGCTTGGTGAATCCTTGAAATGCCTGAAAACTATCTAGATTATATCATCGAACAATTATCTTGACTCATGAGACCCGTTTTCAACTCGGAAGCTTTCTTAATAAGCATAATTATCGCAATTTGGGTGCAGAAAATCCAAGAATGATTGTTGAAAAACACTCGCTGCTTAACATGTTACTGTTTAGTGCGGTTTTGGGACTGGTGATGGTGGTGTGATGAATGAGGAGAGTACAACCTTACGGTGAATGGATTACGCTACAATTCTTGATAAATGTTTTTTTTTAATGTCCGGAAATGGAAGCTATTACTATGTATGAAGGTTTTTTTAACAAGTTCCTCGGAGAGGTGATCACAATTTGATACCGAGATCTTGTGACTTTAAACTTTTAAGAATTTTTCTCTCAGGTCCCGTAAAACATAAGTTCTTAGCCAATGATCCACAAGATTGACATTTTTTAACTTGATCCAGACATAAGCAAGACTATCGAAAGTCTCCTCAGGCTTCGCTTCAATTCTAGTCTTCTACGAAATTTTGGAAGGAAGAAAGCATAACATCCAGATGCAAGCTCACAATCACAAACAAGCACAAAAAAATGTATAAGACTCACTTAAATCGTTTATACGACGACAAAATAGAATAGGTCTAAAATCAGAGCCTTGGGGAAAGTCATTCGCTGATGGTAATGTTCTCTTAAAACCTTAACTGTTTGTGTTTTCGATTCTTCACTTTAGCTTGAAGGCACTTTTTTGTTGTAGAACTTTTAGAGTTTAATAAAAGCTCGATACGCCCACATATTCCCAGTAAGGTTTTCTCAAAAAAACGTTTGATAGAATTTAACATACAAGCGCATTTTCTGTTTGACATTTATTTGGTTGTGTATAAGTATCCATTTGGGAATTCCCCGAACGCATAAATTGTTCCCTTCCACCAGCAACTGATTTATGTACATATGTCTGAAATAGCTCGTGTCTTTTTATTCCGAATCACCCTGTGCACGAATTTTTCCACATACACTTATTTTCTTACTACGGCACATTATGTTAATGCCTCGGAATTTTTATATGCACGGTGTGTATATTTTGTATTTATCAACATAGGTATGTGTCTTCATTTAAGCACAGTACATCCATCCATCTATCCTACACACATTCAAATGTATATTTATATTATACACCCTGAGGATAAGTGTCAGTGCGAGCAGTTGTAGGTCGCAGTGGGTGGCATGTAGGTGGTTTTGATATTAATTTCGAAAAGGATATTATTTCAGAAGGATTTCTAGCTGATGCTTTTCAGAGTTTTCTTCTTTTTTCTTTCTAACCTTTCAGAATAATTCTATCTACGAGTTTGTATGGGTGTGGATGTGGAGTATCTGTACACGTATGTAGTCGTACTTTACTTACCTACATTTCAGTTAAAGATGGAAAACTATATAAGGTGGCTTTTATTATTCCTCGGGAAAATCAGAAATAGTTTTTTTGTTTTTTTTTTTTCTGTTACATACTATATTTTGTTTTTGTTTCTATTTGTTTGTGTTTTCTTACTTTTATACACTTTTTTTTATTGCATATTCCTCTTGACACGATATGGCGATGCGAGCGATGCAATCGTGGAAAAATTTCAAATTCTTAGAAAACATATTATTCAAGATGAACTCAAATATTTGTTCAAAGAAGTTCGAAGAAACCCCAAAGAAAAACCTTGATGTGAGTGGTTCAACTCAAGGGTCTGGCTTGTCACCGCTTTTGTTGAGTTATATTAATTGAATTTAAACATCTGCTGTCAGTTGGAGCGGAGGGAGTTTTTTTTTTTTTTGAAAATTTTGAGAAATGCTTTTTTGAATTGACTTTAAGCAGCAGCCAGAGATATGTTTTTTGAGGAGTTATTATTAACTTGTGTTTGTTTGAGTATTCATTTGCGTTTGTTTTTGACGAATAATTTGCATATCGCTGGCAGTGTAAATAGGTTCAAATGAATTGGTGGGGGTGGAAGAAGGAAGTCATGTGCAGTACATAATGTAATTGAATGAAGGAGTTGATTTTTATTTTTTAAACATATGTATGTGTAACCATGGGAAATGGATGATGAATGTAAGACATTTTTAAAATTGATTGATATTCAACCCACCGCTGAGTGAAACACGACAAGGGTAAGAATTTTATATTGTTATTAATGTTCAATGGTTTGCCTGATTTTGACAAGGAAGTAATCAACTGGCATAATTTTCGTCGGCAAATGAGATTTTTTATGTGTCAGAAAATTTGTATTAGATTTGATTGAAAATCATTTCGATAGTAAAAATTAAAATAATTTGGCAGGTGACAGTTTCTTTTTTTCTTTCAACAAGACCTTCCACCCCTTTCCGAGCCAAAGTCGACGTCATTCCAGAACACTGGGAGGATTTTTACGAGCTCAGGTTTCAGATCCATTTGTGAGTAGTAGTAGCTAAAAGTTAGGTTAGTTTTATTGACTGTAAGAGTCTGATGCTCTTTTATTTAAAGATGATATCACCATACACTCTGTACTTTAGTATAAAATCAAGCTGGATTCGAACTTCATTGACTATCATCCATCGTGTTAGAATTGCGAATTAATTTCTCCAACTCTATATGAAAGAGAAGCCAGATCCAGACCATCCCCTAATCAAAAGATGATATTTGACAAGAAAAGCGATTCGACTAATAAAGCTGACTATTTGGTAAGGGTTAAAGATACTACCGCCTTCCTGGACTTTATTAACCGCATAGGGTATAGTTCTTCAGTGAGATAACTGCGCATGGGAGATTTTCGTCTCCGTCTTTAAGCTGTTTGCTTAGGTTGATTAGAATTTGACAGCTTTCAACTTTAAATGTGAACCATTCCTTGATCCAAAGACCAAATAGTTAGCTAGTTTGTCAAAAATTACAATGAAGCAAGTTTAAGGACACAATTGTACATAACTCTCTGAATGTGTTTGATTAACAGAATTTAATAGAAACAGATCATCATCATCGGCTCGGCAACCTGGATCCGTTCCTGGTTTCATTCAACAAGTCTCTCCATTTTTCCCGATAGTGAGCTGATTCTATCCATGACCATCGCGCACGCGCACCTCAAGAGATCAGGCATTTGTTGTACAGTTTTGTACAGTTTGTTCGGTTATCACGATGAAGTCAATGTCGGCTGGTTAGGCCGAAAGCTGGCTGCACCTGGTGACAATAGGCGTTTTTCTTTTTTAGCTCTGAACAGAGCACTGAGCAGAGCATGAGCACGTCGAGTATGCTCTGAGCAGAGTTTGATCAGAGTTCTCCGATATATTTAAGAAACGCACTTAAGCACTGAACTGCCAAAAGCAGTCTGTCTCTGTCATACCACATGAACAAAAAAGTGACATAGTCGAGCTCATCTTTTTACTCCATTCGCTCGGTCATTTTATTTAGAGCTCGTAGAGCGCGCTCCGAGCTAGCTCCGATTGAAAAAAGAAACACAAACTGAGCGCTCTGATGTGTCTGAGCTAAAAAAGAAACACAGATCTTTTTTTGACAACTCAGTTCTCTGCTCTGAGCTTAAAAAGAAAAACGCCTAATGGTGTATTTTGTTGACGTTCCAGAGTCACAGGTCAAACCATCCCCTTGCCGGATATTGATTATGATTAGTCTCGATAGCAATTCGGCTATTTTAACTTGGCTTGATATATTAGTTATCGTCAACCTAGACAAATCTCCAACGAGGATCTACATAGACGAACAGGTCAGGAACCCATGGACACCATTATACGAACGCGCAAGTGGCAATGGATTGGACACACGCTTCGAAAAGGTAATGACTGCATTACTGGCCAGACAATGCAGTGGAATCCACTCACACAAGAAGGAAGAAGAGTTGGTAGACCGAGAAGCACGTGGAGAAGAACAGTCGAGGAGGAATCTGCGAGATTGGAACAGAGCTAGAGGGAGCTTAAACACATCGCTGGAAACCGTACACGGTGGCGCGTAGGTGTAGTTGAGGCCATATGTCCCGCTAGGGAACACCAACCGAGTTCGTAGGTCTGAGGACCTAAGTAAGTACATAAGTAAGTAACCTAAAAAAAAATCGTGTCAATTTATTTGGGATCGAATTGTCTCATCGCTTTATATAGTTCTACCCTAAGCATTAAGCAACCTTTAAGTTATAAGAAATAGTAAGTTGGAATATTGAATTCAAGACATTTTCTACATCATTTGCCTAAGGGTAAAAATCCTATCGGTTGTTTAACCGTATGGAGCTATCCGGTCATGTAGGATAGAGGAGAAACTTAACAACCTGATACTTCTATAATTTCTGCACGTTGTGCATTAGTCATCCGATACCTTTTCGACAGTTTTCTGCCATTTTTTCTGCTTCCATATACATGCATTATAGTTTCAATTATCAATTAATTACTCGATGTAAAGTTGGCCCGAAATGTTGGATAAGCTGCGGCTAATTTATAATCGCATCCCGAGACTTTATTTTCTTAAAATCAACCTACAACCTTCTTGACCTTTTTTATGCTTGGTATAGCAGTAGAATAGAGGCTTCTATTTAAACTGATGAAGAATGCCTCCATTTCTTCAGCGAGCTGACCGTTCGGTAAATTTACTTAAGCACACTTCCCATCACTCCAGCATGCAGGATAGGTAATTAGAAAATATAAAGATTTTAAATTAATAAACCCAAGAAAAGACTAAAACACGGCATCCTACGAGTATGTACCATCCTTTAATTAAACAATCAAATTGAAAAAAAAAACCATGACTCGTGTTTCAAATTATGTACCTATGTCACGGGAAAACAATTAAATTTATGAGGGTCCAAAGTTGTTCATCTTTAACCCTCAGATTAAAATGTAAATTTGACAAAAGAAAAACATTTTTTTTTAATCAAAAATTAAAGAATCCTTAAGCTCGTGTTGTATACAAACCCGTCGTAATCCCCCCACATCTATAGGTCAGTGATAATCAGTTAACAACCACATTTATACAACTGGCCTTCACATTATACAAGACAGGTACCTACTTAATTTTTTTGCTTACTTTTTTTTCCATTTCATCTATGTTGACATTGAAAGGGGAAATATCCTTTGACAACCATGAAAACTGAGCCAGCAAGTTTAACCGCTGCCCTTAGTTTATGTAATGATCTTTATTTGCTCCAATGTCAAAACCAGCAACAACTAACGACTTCCCAAAACACTTAATTCATTTCGAAATAACACAAATTAAAATTAAAATTATTCAACAGACATTAGGTACATTAAAAATAATTAATCAAAAAAAAAAAAAAATAATCAAAACTAGTGAAATTATTTTAATTCCATACACAGTTGAACTCTTGTGTATAATATGTTCATTCCTAAACACGTTTGCTCTTATGTGTGTGTATGTGTGTATGTCGAGGAGGTTTGTACCTTTCAGGACTCATTCCACGAAAAGCTTATTCCACATAAGCTCATTTCAGAGATGTTCCGTGTGTAACTTTAAATACCCGTCATTGCACGGGGGTTGATTCCGGATCGTATCTTTGTGGCTAAACACCGCGTTTTGTGTTTCTACGTGACTATATCTGCCTTATAGAAGTCACCTTAGTAACACTTCCTAATACCTCTGCCTGGTTTTTACCTATTCTTCCCTCTCGGTCGTCATCGTCATACCAAAAAGAGGTCGAGGTCGATTGTATAATTACTTAATTTTGTTCCATTTTGTTGTGAGGAAGAAGTTAGTGGGGTTTAGGGGGTTGAATCCACCCCTTTTTTGTGTTGTAGTCTCTTTTCTCTTCCACAGGCTTACATTTCTATTAATAAAACGCAAATTATAACGTCGTCGTGCGGTAATTAAGTGCGGCTTGCATGATGTGAACCAAGGACTTAAAACTGTCATGAAAAATATATTCTTGTGGCAGAGATTAAAGACTTAATACTGTCTTATGAATTTTTTTATCACAACAATAACATGCATAATATGTATGTAGGTATATCAAACAAAAAAGAAGAGGAAAGGTATAAAAAACCTACGAACAAGAGAATAAGACCGGAGCAATGGATGAGTTCAACTTCAACCGGAGGAAAACTTAAACATAAGGAATGAAATGGGAAAAATAGACGAAGAAACTATCGTCAAAGCAACATTAGTTCCTGAGGTTGAGATTTTTTGTCAACCACCTAATCCATGGGTTGAAGATTAAAATAAGTGTAAAATTCTTAAAAAGTATTGACTTAAAATTAAATTTCAGATAAAATTTAAGGTTTCTCAAAACTAAGTAGTTGACAACCCTAATACTGTGATAGAGAGTATTAGACTTGAAAATATGGGTTATACCGAAAAAATGTAAAATTTTCAGCGTTCAACTTTTCAATTTATTTCAAAAACTTTGCATTTTCAAAAAAATTATTAACAAAATTTTAATTCTATATTATTTTTTAGATTCATTTTTATACCCCTCTTTTGCTCTTTTTGGATGCCGCCGCTGAAGTTGCACATCCGAAGAAGAAGGATATGAACCTCAAAACGAATAGGAAAAGCTGGGGATACTATCGAAATTATTTAGTAGGTTAGAAGTTGCAGGTAAAACATCATTTTTAATAAAAAAAGGAAGTTGGAGACAAAACGGAACCCTGATTCACACCAGCATTTATTTTGTGGATTTCAGATTTAAAACCATCCAATACTAGATGCATAAAATACAACGCAACGGTCCGAAAGTTTATTTCTAACCAAATGAAGATCAGAGAGTTTGATGCCAAAGCCTATCAATTACTTTTGAAATACCAAGCGCAATAACCTTACTTTCTCCAATAAGAATGTAAAGATTTCTTCTTAAGTTCGGTGAAATATACTGTCAGCACACCGATGGATTTATTGCTACGAAAGTCATGTCGTTGGTCATTAAGAAGCTTTAATTCTTCAAGATATTTCTTGATAAAAATTAATCAGCATTTTCCTGATCTTGGAAAGTAGGGTTTTAAGTGTAATTGGACGATACTTGGTAAGGGAGGAAGATTTTCCTTTTTTTGAGGACAGGCTGGACAAATGAGGTTATCCATCCACTGGGAAAGAGGCCAGTAGAGTAGGGTAGATGGAAAAGCTTAACTACTTAGTGGTTTCGCCAGATGTAAAGAACACTTTTTTAGAACGATAAGAGGAATACTATCCGGTCCAAGCACTTGTTCGAGTGCGCAAGAAGTTACGGGAGGAGTTAAGGAACTTTCTAATAACGTCAAACTAAAACAACAAATTTATGAAATTTAAGGTATTTGCGATTGTGGGTTTCCGAAATTTTGGCTGTTCTTTATGAATTGAAGGAAAAGGACTTTAATGATCGGTTTTTCGCCTATCAAAGGAAGCGTTTCCCTAATCTCACCGTGTTGGTTTGTCATGTAATTTCAGAGCATGAATATTGTTCGAAATCAATATGCCAAATCATTTTAAAAGAAACCTGGAAACGCTAAAATGCACACAATGGCATAAATTATCTTTAACTCGATCGATAGATATCTCTTACTGACTCCATTTGATTTCTGTTGACTTTTCTTTTGAACATTATTCCAGGTCAAGTCCAGAAGTAGCTTCAATTAAATAGCTATTATAGTAATATTACACCCTAATTTGTAAATTCTTGGTAGCAGCTAAAAGACTATATAAACTTTTCCTTGAAAAGGATAATTTTTAATTGTAAAACATTTAACATGATGGGCTTTTGGACAACAAATTTCCTAGCCAATCTTTTCCTATTCCAATAACTGCCAAAACAATAAAATCAAAATTATTTAGAAATTGCAAGACAAATCTATTTAATTGAATTTCAAATTAAATTTTAATTAAGGCTAAACTCTTCATAGAATAAAATCAATTTGATTTGCATCAAAAACGAGTCGAGTAAGAGTATAAAATTACGTCATATCCACTATAAAATTACTTATTCTCCGAATTCACTCAATATAAATATTACAAATATTCACTTCTAAGTACCATGGGTGTACACTGTACACTGTACAATACATACAATATATGTATCTACATAATATTCTTATGAACAGGATACGGGAAGGATGCATCCAGTTAGCTGCTGCATTTTTGTTTCCCAGAAAACATTTTTATATATGATACAAGCAGACGGGCATCATCAGGACTCAGGACAGACATCACTAGACAAGACAACAGAGATAGGTATATGTGCAACATTATGTAGATTTCCGAAGGATTACCTTCAAAGGACGAAATTACAACAAAAATAAGGGAGAAAAAAAAGAAAGAAAACTACAAGTGATTGTTCTACTTAATCCATTTCTGCAGGATGCATTTTCAACAAATTATGTATACATCAGAATGTCTAAATCGAGTAGCATCCACTGACATCACCGAATCTTCTTTAGAAAAACTCCCCAACCCCAATCACCACCTACTCGACCCCTCTCCCCCACTAGACAAGCTATGTTGAGACTTAGAAAACATAGATGGAAAGATACAATAAATTTAATGCAATTTCAAACTTTATAGTTTCTTCCTAAATTGAGGACGAGATTGGGTGATGGTGGAGGGCGGGAGGTAGTCGAGATAGACATAGAGAGCGAACTCAAATCGTAAAGTGGCAAATAAATTTGTCGAGGATGAGTCCAAACTTGAGAATAATGAATGTGGATGCATGAAGTAGTAATGTTACATTGTTAGTGCATTAAATGGAATAAGTAAGAGCTCTTACTTTTTTTTTTTTTTGAACTGCAGTTTTGCTAAAATAAAGTGATTTGCATGATTTGATAGTAATTGAAGCAGATTGTTTTTGTTTGATTGTTATAATGTACTGTTATATGTATTTGACAAAATGTAGATCCTTAAAAAATCAGACTTTTGAATAGAAATCAAAAAAACATGGTTTCTGGTAATACTCTGTTTTGAAAACTCAAAATAAAATCACCAAAAATTTTCCTTTTCTCAGTGCTAGGATCAATTTTAAATCACGAAAATTGACCTAGAAAAATATCAAGACTGTAGTGTTGTTGTAATAGATGAAAAGTGCTGATCTTGATCTTCATGAATAATAAAACACGGATTTTATGATACAAAAACTTCATTAAATGACATGTTTTGAATGTGTAATGGGAAGTTGAGCAGAGTATCAAAGAAGACCCGAATGAGTCCATCTTCAATTGCAAGCAACAATTGGAGCTACTCTATGGAAGATTTTGCTGAAAGATCTTGATTTGCTGGCTTACAAAATACAATTAGTGAAAGAATTAAAGTGGAACGACCATCAAGTGCGTCGCACGTTCGATGAATGGACCCACCAAAACGAGATGGGCACCGATCCCGATTATCACAAAAAAAGCTCATTTTGGTTTAAGTTAATAAGCAAAATTAAGGTATTTGGATTTTGGAGTGATCATAATCCACAACTCATTGTTTAAGTTGCTTGTTTATAGGCAGATAAACCCGAGGCTAATGATGCCTTGGAGTATATTCGGAGAGTTATTGCTGACATACGGCCCCAATTGCTGCAAAAAGTGATCGAAAATTGGGCCCCTCGGCTGGAATTTATTCGAGCCAGCCTTAAAGTCATTTTTAAAACATAATGGCAAAGCCACGTCTAATATGCGTTTTATTTCTTCTTGAAAACTACACGTCTAAAGGCACACCCGTTATTCATGTGTTGTATTTTATCATCTGATAGACTTGCACTTGAGTACTATTCTCCAAGAGGCTGGTGCTGAATAACAAAAGTTATATTGTACTCTACGAACATGACTTCGAGATACACTAGAGTTATCAATTGTACCAAAATTTTTATTCGAGACTCGAGCAATCTTTTACTTTTATCGGCAGTAAGGATGTTGTATTTTTATATGTGTAAAATCTTACTTGATTGTGGATATTTTCCCAAAAATAAAACGCACCTAATAATAGAAAAATATTTCACTTTAATTTATTCTTTGATTTCTAGAATAATAGCTGTTTTTTTATTCAATGCTGGGTAGCTAGCGCAGTAAAATTTCCTTCGCGCAAAAATCAACAATTTGATTGCTGCCTAAAAAGTAGAAAGCTAAAATTATGGCAGCTGTGATGGATGCACATTCATATATGTATGTATGTGTAAAATGAGTTTGCTCGTTTTATTCACTGTATTATTGCACTAGCTATACAGCAGTGAATAAAACACAACTTATAGTAGCAAAATATTTCAATTTAATATATTTTTTGATTGATGATGAATCTGTAAACGAATATTCCGATTGTGGTATTCATTACCAATCCTACAATAAATAAAATCAGGGATGCATTATGTACATAGGTACATATTACATATGTATCTGTATGTATTTGATGTTTAATTTTCTTGCGAATCCAAAAAGTGTCCTTTTTAGTACCGACATCAGATTAAAAAAAAAAACGCCAAGGTAAGGCAATATTTTTCAAGAAAGGCACCTTTCGTAACACAACAGGGAACCAGCTACTAGGCCAGGTATATGTTTATATGTATAGGTAAAGTTACCTTATAGACCCATCACATGGCTAATACTTGAAACACGACTACAAGACGAGACAATTCGTGTATAGAAAGCTTAATAGTCATCTTGGTTTTTCTTTTTTTTTTCTTTTTTAAACTCGCTAGGGAAAAGTTCCTGGAAGAAAAACATTTGTTTTCCCTTTTTCCATACTGATGGTTATAATTTTATTTTGAATTCTTCTTCTTCTTTTTTTCTCGTGTTACATATATTGTATGTATATGTATATATGTTTTCCTATATGTTTTATTATTCAAAAGATGAATATTTTCCAGCAAGAGGCCCATAAAATGAAAACAGCAACGAAAAAAAAAATTATGAATGAAAAACATGAGGAAAAAGGAAGTTATAGTATATAGGTATAGGTACCTCTGAGACTTTTGTCCAAGGCCATCATAAAAAGTTTCTTCTGGGTAAAGGAACTTCAAAATCTAATACACAAATCACATGCCTATAGAGCTCTCCCTTAGTTTAAGAAATCCATCTTTTTTTCAGTTTTGATCTCTTCTCTGGGGTAAGTATTGGATTTATGTAAAAAAAAAAAGAAGATTGCCGTCAATCAATCAAATTGAAAACTACGGAGGAGCTTAAGTTTTTAGATTAATTAATATCTTAGTTTATTTAAAGAAAAACTGTTTTATTTTATTTTTTTTTTTTTTTCATTAACCTACTTCTCAGAGATATGTGTATCTAATCCTCAAAAATTTGAGATGTTTTATGGTTTTAATCTGTAAAATAAATGCGCTTTGTTAGCCTTTGTGACTTAAGTCTTTATAAATGGAATCTTCTGTTGAAATTTGGATTGACTTAAAAAAAAACAAAACCATGTTATTGAATCGGTTCGATTTGTTGAATTGAAAATTTTGACAAATCACAAAGTTTCAAAGTCTCTGAAATCTAAATCCATAGGCGCAAAGTTTTAAACGATTAAGCAAATTGTTAAACCCATTTTTAGCAATTTGCTAAGCTAAAAAGATGGTTTTGATAATTTTAAACGGTTTTAACATTTTACTATATCTTAACATATTGCTAAAGTTAAAATCCCGAAAACCCTATGTACTTTAACTTTTAGCAATTTGCTAAATCAGGATGGTGGAATACTAGAATAAACCTGTGTTCATGGGATTGCATGGGATTGTCCAGTTTACAGTTGGGACATTTCCAACTAATGGATCCGTTTACATAAGTACGTTTGATTGCTAATTCTCACAAACTGTCACTATTTGGACATGTTCGGATGCCCGTTTTTTAATAAAAAGGAGTTAGCAATTTACTAGTTAGCAAACCGAAAAAAAAGGTTTAAAATATTGGAGTCGTTAGTAAATTGTAAAATATTTAGCAAATTGCTAGTTAGTAAAATGTCAAGTCCTTAACAGTAGGTTGTTTAAAATTTTGCGCCATATAGTCTTTAGATAAATCTGTTCGTATTCATACCGTGGAGATTGGTAAATCATAATTTATTAAATCACTCCAATTGATCCTGGCAATCCTGGCTCGAAGATTGGTCGATATGTCACCAACCGATCAAAATCTGCATTACTCTCGAAAATACAAAAAAAAAAACGTTTCCCATAATAAAATTATTTGAATTGTATTGAGTTGAAGTTCCGTCTTTTCCTTGGCATTTTAACACCAGTAAATCATAGGCACTGCCAAACTGATGATATAAGATCTTAATAACTGTCTAAAGGTGACAGAATGACAGGCAACTATAAAATTGTTCGTTAACGTTTGACAGACGAGTGAAATATAAAAATTTGATAACCAAAAATAATTTTTGTTGACAATTAGAAAACAAAAACAATGTCATTGCCAGCTCTAGTGATATTCGAGTAAAAAAACATTTTTTACGAATTTGATAGAATTCTTTATATTTCTTATATTTTGTAAAAAAAACTGTCAGTTGATTTTCGTTTCAAAAATTTTACCAGATGTCAAAAACGTTATGCCAAAGTAAAAATAGCATTTGGGCTAAAAAAATTAAAAAGTATTAATATCTACACGGGATGTGTTCGAAAGGTCGAGTTGGAAAATGCATATAAATGCTGGTCGAGTTCAAGTATTCATTGAGATGTAGACTGAGTTGCTTACTTTTTTTTTAGAAAAGCACTAAAAGTTACTCACTTCAGCAATTCCTAGTTCAATTCTATTGGCTATCGTTTTCCATACAAAATTAAATAGTTTATTTAAAAAAATGACAATTTAATTTAATGTCTTGCATTTTTTCTTAAATATTATACCTAAATCCTAACAACTTTGATTTAAGTTTGTATAAAAACAAATATTATTAATTATACCCTATCCATACTAATCCATATATATCCATTATTCATATACATATAATATTATAAATGCGAAAGTAACTCTGGCTGTCTGTCTGTTACTCTTTCACTCCTAAACGGCTGAACGGATTTTGTTGGAATTTGGTATGGTGATAGATGATAACCTAGAAATTGTCATAGGCAATAAATAATCACGCCATCGTTCTTAGTTATTGAGTTAGTGATTTTTAGTCGTTTACAAATTTATTTTGATGTGAAGTTGAAAACCGGAACACGATAGTGGGACATTGTTGCAGGGGGACTAACAGCCGGGAGAAAACAAAAAAACTTATGCGAACGAAGCTAAGTAAAGTAATAAATAACATTAAATGTCACTCAGGATCAAAATACCAGCACTTCAAGTCAAAATTTGGTGACAAAATATTATAAGAACAAATTTATGCGACCTACTGAGACAGTTTAAGTCTCCCCCACTTCCTTAACTTCATAGTTCGATTTTATTTTCTGAATATTTCAATTCCCAAGGGTAATTTAAAAGTCACGACACAAACCTCTCATCATCATAATATACAATGCATAACATACCTAGACCTACACAATCTTATTTACCCTATATTCATCTATCATCGAAGATGAAATCATATGCATTGCAAATTTCTTGTTTATTAAAAAAAAAGTATCTACGAGTACGAGTATCCGTTCCTGATGATGTTCGCGTGAACTGTAAGGAAAATTGTGTTACGTGTCCATGTAAGGATTAATGGAAATCTTTTGAAAATCATATGCAATTCAGCATCATTGTGTGACAGTGTATCAATAAATAATTACAAATATTATGTAAATCATATTGGTTATGCATGATGCTTGATATTATGTATGGTAAAGCTTTTTTACCCTTTGCCTTTAGTAATTCTGATTTATGTTTATCAATTTTTTTTTTTAAGGATATATGTATGTATAATTTTCAAACTGGGTCAAATCAAAAGTATGCTCCGATTTTTAAAAATTTTCTTTTATGTATAACATAAATTATTATTATTTTTAGTGAATTGCGAGCTCAGTACCTGGTGTTTTGTCCTTAGTCCTATAGTTTTAAGCTTAGACAGTTCTTTAAGAGGAAAACAAATATTTTTGTATTTGCTCCAGACTCGAGAGTTTTAATCAAACTCTACGAAATGTAGGTATTATCAAAAAAAAAGGAGACTGTTGAAAGACGGCGTCTTGGACAAAACGTCGCCATAGGACTTTGTCTATCTTACCCCCGCTATCAATTCAGACAACGATATACACCAGCAGCGCTAAATTCAAACGGAGAATTTAGAACTCCATAGCTGCTTCTCTGTATTAAGAAAGAATATTGAGAAGAAAAGTCCTTTTTGGAACAACAATAATAGGTATATCCGTTCTTATTTATGACCTTGAGGACCTTGTCAATCCTGAGAATTAGAATGTCCGAGGATGCTTCGAGAAGAAAATTCTTCTGGTGATTTTTGATCCTGTCTGCATAGGATATTCGTTAGAAAATTTCCGTGTGACGTTTAAAAAACAATTTTTTTTTGTATAGATGTCAGATTTTGGGTTAATGTAAAGGGTTTTTCAATAAGAGCGCTACAAAAGTTTTTTTTTTTAAATAAAACAAAAATTGTTTTGGATATCAATGAAATTTTGTATTCCTGTGAAAGTACGTTCGATGCCATTATGAATAGAACTTGATTTCTTTTGCATGGCCACCACGGGAACGCTTGCAGAAGTCCAGACGCTGAACCCAATTTTCTGCTGCAATTTCCCGTTCGATATTCGTACGAAGTTCATCAATCTTCGCTGGCTTCTTGGCATAGACGATAGACTTGACGTAGCCCCACAGAAAATAGTCTAACGGCGGCGTCAAATAGCACGACCGAGGCGGCCAAGCGACTGGACCATTTCGTGAGATAACACGTTGTGTGGCGTCGCCGTCCTGTTGGAAAAACATGTCCTCCAAGTCCATATCATTCAATTGGGGCCAAAAATATTCGGTTATCATTGAACGGTAGTGATCCCCATTCACAGTAACGTGCCGGTCTTGGTCATCACGGAAGAAGTACGGCCCAATGAGGCCGCCGCCGCCGGCCTATAAACCACACCAAACCGTAATTTTTCGGGATTCAAGGACCTGGCCAATACCGCATATTTTGTTTATTGACGAAGCCATTCAGCCAGAAATGAGCCTCATCGCTGAAGATGATTTTTCGATGAAAATCCGAATCATTTTCAACACTTAGACGCTTCTGGTTGTCAAGTGGCTTCAGTTCTTGCGTCCATTTAATTTTGTTAGGATGTAGGCCAAGATCTTTTCGCAAAATTCGTCACAACGACGTCACATAGATGCCCAACGCTTGAGAACGACTTGTGAGAGACACATTTGGGCTTTCTGCAACTGAAGCCTCAGCGGCAGCAATATTCTCGACACTACACGGGAACATTTTGTACTGTGCCTGTGGATTCATTTGTTTTCCACTAGACGCTCAATTGTTGATCTGCTAGGACGATTATGACGACCATAAATTGGACGTAGCGCTCTTAACGTTGAGGCCATTGACTCCGAATTTCGGTAGTAAATTTTAATAATTTTGACTCGTATATCTTTCCATCATGAAATGGCAAACCTTACTGAAGAGAAATGTCAAAAGAGCGGCAAGAAATATGGCGTCGTTTGTTGTATTTGTCGCTCTACCTTTGTAGAGTCCCTTTTGAAAAACCCGATACCTCGATAATTCGTACACCTTTATTGTTTATTTGGCACATAATACTTTTTCGCTAGTCTTCTGGCATTTTTTCATGGTCTCAAAAGTGTTAAACAAGTTCAGCTGCTTCGCCATCATCGGCTTCCGTCCCAGGGCTTTATGATGTTTTGGCCGACTTACAACTTTTTCGACCATTTCTATGCTCGGTGGGAGTGCCATAAGGGATTCTTCTTTAAGTGATGGATCCGGTTAGAAATCCCTTGAAGTATGTACCTACATTTCACTTCGCTAGAGTATACTTGCAGATAATTTTTAAATTCACGTAAGAGTATAACAACTTGAAATCTGTAGATTGTCAACGTTATGGTTGAGCTTGTACTTGTACACTGTAGTGGGGTTCATAATTGATTTTTATTAAAAACTAAGTATTTAAATTCGTTTTACGATTTTTCAAACTGTCATTTTCCAAACAAAAGTTAAATTAAATTTTCAGCGGAAAAATTAAATTTTCTAAATTTGATAACTTCTAACCCATCTGTCAAATTTTAAGGATAAATATTTTCAATCCACAAAACAAGACCATATGAATTGTACCTATACTTTGATGAGAGTTCTTTTTAATAATCATGTGTCATAAAAACAAAAGGAATAGAATCAAAAACTACATCCTTAACCTGGACCTGGACATCACCAAATTAAAAAAAAAAAAAGGTGAAGAAGAAGAAATTCTCATTAAGGTAGACAGGTACATGCAAAATAACATAGAACACAATTTACTCCCTTGGTTGACCCTGATAAACTTCAACAGAATTCCAATTATAGTTTTGTGAGTTGCATCCTTTAGTGCTTACTATACTGCTCGGCTTGGTTTCGCACCAGAAAGCCATCTACCTAAATGGACAAAAAGAACAAAATAACTATTTTCATAAATATCCCCCCGGGACAGCACCGATGCGCCCGCCATTGTGATGCAACAAAACCGGATTAACTGTGAAATTCAATTAACAAAGTTGCCAACGTGCCATTAATTCTTCAACTAATTACAAAAGTCGAAGGTGTGCACACAGTATTTTTTCTCATCGTTGGTATATTCACCTGCTTTTTGCTTTTAGCCAGTTACAACCACCCACTTCTTCCTCGGCGCCTTCTTCGGTCGCCGCCGCCGTCATTGTTTTCCAAGTTTTTACCACAACGAGCAGCGATGCATTTGGGCATTTTCGGTACAATGTATCCTTTTCCTGCCCTGGCTTACTCCGTTTCGCAGTCTTCTTCCTTAAATGTTCCTTACACTTGGTCTCTTCCTACTTCCTCTAGACTGAAAGTTCAACTTCTCGGTCTTCACTCTTTCGAAGGGTTGGAGAAACAGCAGGTTGGGAGCGCCTTCGATTTTTCATTTAAATCCCATTTTTGTGGTTCTTTGGTGTATTATCATCCGGAATGCACTGCACACCTTTCAAGCCCTCTAAGTTTAACCCGCTCTTCATTGTTCTTGTGATAAGGGATGAGAAGGATGAGTATAAGGTAACTTTAACGTAGTCGCAGTCGAAGTTGGAGTCTGCAGATTTCGTGACGTCATCGTCGTTAACGAGTCATACCATCGCTAGTTACCTGCAAAATTTTACCGTTGCAGATTATAAAGATTGTGCAAGTTAGTGCACACTTGCACAGATATGTGTATAGCAACATATTGTTGGAATTTTAGGAAGATGTCTGGCTTTTGTGGATAGGGTTTCTTTCATGGAATGTATATGGGATAACCTCAAGTTTGGCATCGAAATATGTGTTGTGTAGTGTTTGGGTGTGTAATGCACATCCTGGCAGATGTCCCTTTTTGAAACTTTTACTCGGATATAACAAGAACCAACAAAAAGTCATTATGAGATTTTACGAATAAATAGAAACCATTTTGGAAAGTGTTTTTATATACAAGCAGGTTATGATGAAACTTTTTGGAAGAAAATAAAAGAAAGAGCTTTAAAAAAAAACTTAAATGATTTTTGGAAGTCAGAAACCAGGAATATAGTTATAATGAGACCTGAATTCAAATAAGAGGGTAAGGAACTCGATACTGGTGGCCAAAAATTACATTACTGTATTTTAGTAGACCTTACCCATATGATTTGAATTTGTCATCATTTGGCAACCCTATAATCAAATTTGACAGCTGACAACTAAGAATACGTGAAAATAGAATCCTTAATTGAAGAAAAACAGTTATGATCGCAAGAATCTGAGAATAACGTTCCTCCTTTTGCTTCTAAGGACTATCAGGAAGCGCACAACGATTGAGCATTGAAATTTGGTCCTAATCATTGAAGAAATAAAGGACTTTCTCGTAGGAAAATAGTAAAAATTGTTGATATGCTTCCAGTTTCAGATGGACAGATGGAATGGACAAAGCTATAATCCATCGGTTTTTTGATTTTTTGCTTTGAGGCCAAGTGGCGAATTATTGGTCATGCAAAATTTCATGAAGAGGATATGGTGTCGTAACCGTGGTGGCCATTCCGCTGATATGGTTTTCCTTCCTTAATGGTATACCTTCATTCTTACAATGGAATCGATATCCATTGACTTCTCTAAAAAGATACTCTTCTTTTTGTACCAAAATCATACCTCTTAATTTAACTTCACTCTGTGGTTTTAGTATTTTGATACAATTTGAAGACTTACTAAATATGTAATCGCATATACCTACAACTTACAGTCCCTCCCCTCCTCCTCCCACGTCCTTCAATAATTCATACCTAAGCGCTAATCATAAACAACTTGCGGTGTTCACATTTGCCCAAGTAAGTACCCTTTGTGCGAATTGTAAAGCTCAGTCTCTCGAAATTAGGGTACAAACTTGAACCACACTTCGCCCGAATAAAGACCTTCTGTTTCGTCGCCGCCGCCAACCCGTGGTGGCGCAAAGCCTCCGTGCCATAAACCAATGTATACATAAACCCCAAAAATAAAATTCAAAATGGCAGCATAATCCTCCAGCACACAATCACAACATAGTGGAATTACATACACAATGTTAATATGAACATAATATCCCATTAAAAAAAAAGGGAACTGAATCACAGATGCTCCTTGGTGGCGATGATTGAAATTGATTTGGATTTCTTTGCACTTCTCCTTTTACAAGGAAAATGAAAATTCGATCAAAGATGCTACGCCAAGCTGAAATGGAGGCAAAAGCGAACCAAGACCGAAGAAAGGCTGGCGTTAGCATTGGTGGCGGAAACGACGACGACGACCGACACCAGCGGGTTAAGTGATTTTAATCTTTTAAAATTGGCGGTGCGTACGCACTACACAGCATACAGTACACACACAGTATGCAGACAATCGGGCCGATAAAATTTTATGTGAATTGTTTTGAATGGCTGTGTTCCTTTTCGGGAAAAAATGATACACACACGAGTCGAGTATGTTTGGTTGTGTGTGAGCTCCTGAATTTATTTCGTTTTTTTTTTCCAATTCCAAGTAATCTTGGAGATTTTATTTTACATACGGGAAAAGGACAAAGAGATTTTATCAGCATTCATTCAGTGACCCGATTACGTTAGGTCCTTTTTTATCATGGCACCATTGATGTGATAATATCGTCCATTATGCAGCATCATATCGGAGGATGACTGCGGGTGAATCTGCCAAGTGGTGAAGGTGTTGTTGTTGAGGGATTTTAACTCGTAGTTGATAATTTAAAAATATTTATTCAAGTTTAGTCACCTTTTTGCAATTAAATATGACTTTTCTCTATTAAAGATCTATATGCCGTTGCCTATGAAAGAGGAACATCCGATATCATAAAACGATGGGTATTCCGTTGGAAAGAGTAATTTTACACCATAACATGAAATTTCAGCCTTCTAGAATGGACCCTCTACGACGCAATTTGACGAAGATGCAGCGATTTAAAGGGTAAACGTGGATTTTGCTCGATAAGTTTTTGTAACAAAAATTGTATGTAAAGATGGTTATATCGTTAGAAAGTTAGTGAAATTTCAGCCTCCTAGGTGGTAGCGTTGCAGAGACATACACTGTCAAAAATGGACCCTCTGCGAGGCGATGTGACGGACTAACAGCGATTCGAAAAATTATCCTTTACCTTTTGAGATGGGGTAAACGTTGAACCATATACCGGACAATCATCGGCCGAATAAGGGCCATGCATCAAATCACTTTCACCCTGGTATCAAGCCGACTGCTATAAAAAAGCCGTCAGGGCAAAAGCTTCTCTGGTTCTATAGTCAGCGCAGCACTTATATATACCATAAGTACTGATTCAACCAAATGCCAAGCTACTTCAGTACACTTTCATTTGCCAGGGGCTCTCGATCTGGTCCTACGATCACTAGATTCCTCCAGTTCTTTCTCGTAATCTTTGAAGCTACAGACAATAAAGATTAATTTCCGATTTCTGGAAGTTGATTTTCGACTTCCAGTCATCACAATATCGCTGAATCTTGTCGAAGTCACACTGCAAAAGAATTTTGATGACCTCGACTTTTGGGGCCGTTCTGAAAGCTATGGTCATCGGCGTACGCCTGAATAAGATCGCTGGTGTAAATGCTGAACAGAATCGTCGAGTTAACGACTCCTTGCTGAAAACCATTTTTTATATCGAAGACTGTGGTAGAAGTTACATTGCCACTTTTGACAACATTTCTAATATGTCATAAAGCATATACAACAGAGACTTATTTATACCAAGTCTGACTAGCTTGAGATAGAGACCTTCTAATCCATACGTTGTCGAAGGCCTTCTCCAAGTCAACCAGACACACGTACACTGTGTTTTAGATTTGTTCCATTGGATTTCAGATTCAAGCTTAGAGGCGACATGAATGGTGTCATGTCCCGCCCTGAAGCCGAACTGATTATCCGGTATGATATTGTTGTCCTCAGCCCACTTGGACAGAGCTCTTTTAATGATTTTTTCAAACACTACTTACTGATACTTGGAAGGAGACTTATCGACCTGATATTTGTCGGATTGGAGGAATCCTTTCCCTTTTTCGGTAGTGGAGATAACTTTCTGTAAAATTGCTTGTTGGAAACACCCTTCATTCCCTGCTTCAAGCTTCAAAACCAAAATTATAGAGGTTAAAAAAATTGGAAGTAAAGAATGTTGAATTTTCATTTCTGATTGTTGATTTACAATAACTTCTTAATCCAAAATATAGAATCTTTTTTTTTTATTTTAATATTTTCTAAAAACTGAGGTCAATTGAAAGGATTAGGTTTTTGAATATATGTCCTAAATTTAGCACAACCCCAATTCCACTTCAAAAACCCTAAAATCTAAAAAAACGAACTTAAAAAACTTCCCATGAAATCTGCTGAATTGAAATACCATTAAAAAATCTGAGTTTCTTCCGTTTCCGTTTGAGAAGATTTTTCTCTTTTCATGTTATAAGTCCAAATGGAAAATTTCCAACTGAAACCCGGTTCCAGAATTGTTTGTGGTATCATAGTGAAATTCCTCGTACATATACATATAATAGTTAACCAGCAGTTCCTGTCCTTACCTCCAAGCTCAGAGGACAACATCAAATTGAGTGGTGTGTTTGGAGCGTTTTACTTCACTGTTCATTGCACTCAAAGACATATCCTCTCAAGGTGCAATTAACAAGCTATTACAGTATGCTGTCACACGTCTCCTGGAGGGAAATGTAATATGAGCAAATGTACGTGAGAATAAAACACCCATTCTTTTTTGAAGTTCCCATAACACATATATGTAGCACCGCTCTTCTAGTGCCCATATTCCTACTGGTAATTGTATACGTTACGCACCCACTACAACTCTACTTAGAGTTACCTTCCTTAAGAGCTCTACACTATGAATATTGCATGGGTATGGGATTGCCAAGGATGTGTGCAACAAACCCTAACAAAAATGTATAGATAAGTAAGATACATACATACCATATACTGTTTGTTCAGCATCACAGTGTCGACTAGAGAAACTTTTCTTTAAAATCCTCACAAATGAAGTACATAAATTAGGAAGTTGGAAGGATGGCAGGACTTTATCCCGACTACGTGTTCTGGGTGTGCTATTAAGTAATTTCATGAAACATGCAGATGATGTGTATTCTGGTTTTGCTCCTGAAGTGGCGTGGCGTGTTTTTGTTCTGTCAACTTTTGAATCCATAAAAACATCACAGACCGTGTTGACAAATGGATAAATCTTATGCAAGGTCAGTTGGAGCAGTTGAATCACCTTTAGGTTTTATAGTTACATACACTCATAACAAAATATAGGTTAAATGGGTTCTGGGATTTTGGGATTTTGTATAAATTTTCCATTTTTTTACACAACTTTGGCTTTTCTCTTTTTTTTTTTTGTTGAGAAAGCTGTCGACGCATGTATTGTGGGGTGCAAAATGCGAGCACATTTATTTCACCTCAAATTTATTACACAGCAGAGAGGTTGATAAGACGGATTAATTTTTTTCGATGAGTGGTTTTATTTTGAACCTATACTTTTCCGATCAATCATTGGGTTGGAATGGGAGAGGTTGATTTTAAGTCGTGAACCCGAAGTCGCGACCAAAATTATTGTCTTGGCTGTTAATTTTTAAGATTTTCGAACTCAAATTTAATATTAATTATTATTCCCAAAGTTGATTTTTGGGGTTTTTCAAATTGTCTGGCAGAGGTATGGCCGCCGTGAATTTGTCTTAGACGTACATTTTTGTGATCAGGAGGTTGATATCTATAGATGGGTGAAGAAATTTTAAGGTTAACATTAGCATTCCCAAAAATCATTTTTTTGGCTTTTTGACCCGCTATTTCGTCACAAAGGCCGCGCCTAGGAACTGCAAGACATGCATTTCACAACCCAAAATTTGCTGCGGGCTCTTAGACTATAAATAACAAGTACTTGATTTTTTTTTTAAATCAAAATGGCGGATTTTATGCCGGAAATAGTGATTTTTGGAATGCATGTGTATTCGAGTGTCCGTTAGGCCGATTTTGAAAAATTAAAACTAAGCATATGTACATAAAATTCTTGAAAAAAAACGAAATGGAGGATTTTTGGCAGCAAATTGTGATCCTATGTTCGTCTATTCGTTTGTCCTTTCGTAGCAATTCAACGACAAAACCGATTGTGATGAATGATTTGGCGTTGAATTCGTCTTGGTGACCCGAGTTACACTAAGGTCATAATATAGTTCTTGAAAAATCAAAATCTTCATCCTGTATAATATGTTGTGAAACAATAACAGAGCTTATACGGCCTTATTAGTTTGATTCCTAATCATAACTCGGTATTACGCATATTATTTTGGTAACGTTGCAGTTAGTAAGTTCGGATGGTTTTTTTTTAGGAATTTGCCTTAAGCTGGTTATTAAGGGGTCAGATGTGATGGGCAATAAATTTAAAACATCTTCATTGCACTTTTTTCTAGAACATTCCCTCGAAAAATATTCAAGATATGTTTTAAAATCCTTGTTTCTTGCTTCTTGTGCTTTTTTCGTCATTTATGGATAGATTTATTAAAATAATAAATATAGGAAGTAGTGCAGAATGAACGACATCAGGACCGTGGACTAAAAGATTGTTCACTGTTGGAGGCATATATAATACCATGGATAAAGGTCCACAAAATATTTGGCAGTGTCAAGTGTGAAACTCTGAAATTTTCAATATTGATATCGTAGCCACTTGAAATTGCTAAAAAAAAATCCCTCGCAGTGTTACCATTATTAGTATTTCCAAAACCTAACTTGGGTTAATCTACAATCAAACCCAATTGATCTCAAATTTTTTGTTGGATTTGAACTTTATTCGCATCAACTATGTATGTCCTTATCTTCCTTAAAAATTTTCCATTTTTTTATTGGAAGGCAAGCAACATGTAATAGACACTCAAAAGATCGAATCCATAAATGCAGTACGGACAATCCAAACTGCAATGCACTCGGATTATAAGGTCTCAACAACAGCTTTTCAATTTCGTTGAAGTTCTTTGAACTAGAACCCCAAATATAACAGCGCTGAGAAGAGGTTGTATTTGTAATAAGGGCATTTCACATTTGTCCGCCCACCATGGTAAAAAGCAGTTTGTGGGATACTTCAACAACTTTTTCCTCGATGTTAATTATAGAATGGCATAAAGCCTGAATTTCAACATCAACTCGATGCTTTTCAGCTTCTGATACCTCTGTAGATTCCTTTTTATATTCGAATTTTATTGGGCGACAATATCTGGTTGATAACGATCTCGGATTTTGCCACACAACGATTTTTTTAGAGGAACATTCGCAAACAAGTTGGATAGGAACGACCGAAGTTATAAAAACACTTTAATTATCAGCTTCCATTCCAACAAAGTTCTGCTGGTAAGAACTATGGGCGGAATTCCCATCGAATACTCACTTGCAGATAAAACAAAAATTTCGAAGTTGTTCCTCATTCAAAGTTGGTGTAACTTCTTTTTGAGCCAAAATCAAACGATCTACAGTATGATCCATTAATGCCTGCCCTGAAACCTCTGCTGAATTATCAGTCACATGCAATTCTTCTTTTTTCGGATAGGAATTCTTTTTTTGCATTTTGCGCTGCTTTGTAGAAAGGAAACCTTTCAGGGTCTTTTGCTCTGACAACATTATTTTAATGCCTAGTTAACTTGGCCTCTATACCATAAGTGAAAGTGCTTCCTCAACTGACATCTTTCGTGTGCTAAAGCTAATTGGTGTAAGCAACAACCAAGATTAATTTATTTTCTTGAATCTGATTTCGTTTCGATTACATTTTAACCACTTTTTTTTAATTCAGCTTCAAAAACGGACAAAGAATAATTGAGCTCCTTAGCATCAACATTGTTCAAGGTTTTCCGCCAAAAATTTGAATTTTGTTTTCAGTGTTTGAAGCCCTGAAACTCTGATAAACTCAGACAACTCTATTCGAGTATAAAATATTCTTTTCGGGTGTGAAAAGGCTTTTTTTTGTGAAAAAAACATTCTGAGGTACTCTACTAAAGAAATCTCAATAAAAAAAATGGTGTGAA
Organism: Scaeva pyrastri; assembly: GCA_905146935.1. NCBI lineage: Eukaryota > Metazoa > Arthropoda > Insecta > Diptera > Syrphidae > Scaeva > Scaeva pyrastri. Next base: position 80,335,151 of record LR989927.1, read on the forward strand.
TATGAGCACCACATTCTTTTTTCGCACAATACAAGAGACTTTAAGCTATTTTTAAAAATAAAAAATCTCGACATAGAAAGAAATCTAGAAACCTACTTTTGCTCTAACTAAACCTAAAATATGCCCTAAATTATAAATATCACATTATTTATATTCCACTAGCTGACCCGGCGAACTTCGTTTCTCCCAAATTTAACGTATTAACATAAACTCAAGAGTACATAGTAATAAAACGTACTTATGCAGATAGCGTAATAATTAATTTTAGAATTTTGCGAAATTTTCAGGAATTTTCAATCAATTTTCCACCTTTACATCACACAGTGGGGACCTAGTAGAAAAAAATCATGTGATCATGGTTTTGGGTTAAAAAAAATGTTTTGGCTGAAATATAGGCTTAAAACCGATCTTTGAAGTGATGAGCGCTTAAAGGTAGGTTTTTAGACAGTATCTCCACGTCACGGATTAATATCTAAAATTATTCTTTTTATAGATTTTGTTATTTAGTACTCTCAAATATCTGTTAAAAAGCTTTTATATTCTGTAGATAAAATTTTGTGGAAAACTCAAGCTCTACAAAAAAGCTCCACCTTGCTATGGTCTAATTCAAATTTATTCTCATATTTTTTAATAGTGATAAAGGTTCTGTATAAATTTCATCACCTTATTCCGCCATATTTGCGTTCAGTAAATAATTGAATATGTAATACAATAATAAAAAACAAAAAACATTTTGTTCCTAAGATCATGTGCGTCATACAAAATCATTAAATCACGTGATTAAATGCAAAACTTTTTCTAATTTTTTCTGTTTTTAAAGAACCATTTTTTAATAATTTCCCGACTTTTTCATATTTTTTGAATAAATTTTCTTTTATAAAAAAATTGTTTTAAAAAGGATCTCTATTTCCTCATTATAATGATAGTATATATGTAGATAAAATCATCAAAAAACGTTTGCCTAAAAATAAAGTCCCTTATGTATTGACCTAAGTCTTAAAGATATCTTATGTTTCCCGCTAAACATTAAGCCGTATGTCCGTTGACTTTTCGTTTACGTTGATCCCAGAAAAATTTTGACCCATCGTCTAACGATTTTTGGTCTTCTTACGTAAACCAAAAGTCCATAGGGTTTTTATTTTAACGGTTTACTGTACATAGTAATTTCAGATTTAAATATGAACATTGAAGAGCTTATTTGACTAACTAGTGACTAGGGACCCAGTTATAGAGAACAATATGTTATGATGATAATGAGTCCTCCACTTAAACAATTCAATACTCATACTTCTATTTGGAACACGAATGTGGAATTCTTAACCCTGTTCAAAATTTATCAATATTTCATATTCATTTCAATATTCAGACCTTAAAAACCAATGTTCATCGGTATCTTCTTTTAATAATATTATCCCACTTTTCTAATCCTAATTATTTAAAGGGTGTTCATATATTATTATAACGAAACAAATCTATGAACCATTTGTTACCTAAATTTATCCGTACAACATTTCCTAACTCAGCAAATATTGTAAACCACTGAAAAAAAAAAAAATCGACAAATCAGCAAAAGAAGAAGAATAAAATAATCAACATCAACATATTTTTTTTTATCAGTTTCGCCAAATGTCAGTTTCACTTAAGTGGAATTTAAATAAATCAATTTAATTTACATATCCGTATTTAAATCACAGATATACAAAAAGTCAATAATGACATCGTTTTAATAATTCATATATACGAAATGTCACACACACTTCTGTCCCAATACCCCACTTAACAACGAATTCACTCCTCACATTAACAGTTAAAATTCATAAAAGTATCTTTATATCTATGTTTGTATACACAAAAAAAAAAAGATAAAGGAAGAGTCTACATATATTTTTATTTTACTTTGCTCAAAAAAGACATATTCAATAAATTTTAGCCTTAAAGCTGCAAATCATTTCAATGTTATTCAATTTACGACCCAAGCAACGACAACAAAAAAAAAAAAACAAAAAAAAAAGAAAAAGATACTCTACTGATCACATATTCATAAGGACTCGACTTCCTTCTCAAATGCCCAAATATTTTTTTTTGGCAAATTTTTTTGTTCACTTATATTTTTTTTTGTTTTTTTTTTTGTTTTGGCCAAGTACGACTGAATGTGAAACAGTTTTTTGTGTTTGTATTTGTATCTTTATGTATATATGCTAATTTTGCAGCGACATAAATATTTCCTGATAAATTTGTTTAGGGGGGAGAAGGCGAGGCGTAATCCCAAACGATAAATTAAAACCAGGCAAAGATATTCCAAGTGTGCAAGTATAGTAAGAGTAGAGATACTTTTGTATCTTGTGTAATTGTTGCTATATCTTTCGTTCGACTCACAGGTATTTAAGTTCCGGATCCCGGATTCTGAAAACTTAAGTCCAGGAGGTGGGAGAAGAGGAGGGTTGGCGTTTTGAGTTCATACCTATACCAACCGTGCAAAGTGCACACGTACAACTCCATATTCCAAGAATCTATACGTTACCTACATGCGAAGATAAATATTTTATTGTTTTGTTGTTGCCTTGTATGGGGATGGAGATGGATAGCCCGGGAGTTGGGGTGGGGTTGGTTAGATTTCTGGCACCGGAGAAGATATGAGGAGGATCAGGAACTGCAGGAACTTGGTCAGAGAAGAAATGAGGTGCAACCATCCGAATGCCACAATGTGTCCGGTTGCAGTGCTTATTTTGTGGCTGACAAGAGAGCCCGCACTAAAATTTATCATCCTTGGATTCATCTGGCATTTCTACTATGCTCTTGCTCTCTTTCCGAGGACGAAGTGTTGTGCGTGGGAGGAATGGGACAGTGGGTTTTTTTTTCTTCCTTACTGCTTTCAATTTATATTTATTTTTGTATGGAAATCGGATTTGGTACACTCTCGTGTCCTTTTAGTCTGCGGTTAAGCTTCTTTCTGCTGCAGGGCTAGGACAACGAGCGACGACGAGGAGCGACGCGACGGAATGGAACAGCTACCTGGGCTTGCCACTTGCCATGCAACTGCTGATGGTAAATATAAATGTGGTATCTATATCTGTAGGAAGGATCTGTTTCTCTATCTGCTTCAGCAGTGCAAGTGCAGAGTGCACAGTTTTGGATTTAACTCTGACATCAGAGTTGGACGTGAAGCGGTATTTTATTCGTTCGTTTGAATGATTCAGAGAGTGAAATTGTTTCGGACATTTATTCTATTCTACCTACTTATAATTGTCTGCTTGGTTATTTAGTATTTAAGACATACTAAATGCAGAATTGAAGATTAAGAGGGATAATTCCACGTTAATTAGCCGTTATTCATTTCTAACAATTTCGATTTTATCGTTCATTTTTGTTCAGGATTTTTCTCGAAAGTAAAAAATAAAAAAGTTTTTAACTTTTTTTGGATATATTAGTATGGAATATGATTGTTTTCTTCCTTCCGTTTCATTAAAATATTTAATCAAATTCTGTTTATGTTTTGCCAAATTCAGGCACAATCTAGCAAGCTGCGAATTTTTTAAAACATTATTTTTCGATACAAAGATTAGTTTGGCATCTCCTACATATTCATGGAACTCTACTGGAGTTATACTATAATGTCTGGGAAAATGTACTCCTAAGCTGTGAACCATCTTTTGACTTTTCTAAGAGGCTTAATGCTTTCGTAATAATCTTCCACAAAATGTTTTTGTTTTTGTCAAATTTGTGGTAGAAGAACCCACTATTTTCCATCATTACCATCCAATCAGTAGATGCTTTGAATGTTGCTAAAATTTCTAAAATGAACAAATTGCTTTACAAAATTATGACCAAATGACCAATGATAAAGTACCATCACTTGGTCTATTAAAAGTTTATCATGAAAAAAACTGTGGCAAGTTATTTTCATCAATATCAAAGCAGAATTTTTCTCTCCAAAGAGACCAACAGCATTTCTGCCTTTCTGCTTATCACCATATAGCAGTATACTGGCAGTATAAGAGTTTTGTTATTCGTCGAGGTGATGTTTACTCCGAGGTAGTTGAACTCCTTTACTACTTCGAAGTTACTGCTATCAATAGTGACGTTGTGTCCATGCCGGTGCGGTGGATGGATGTGTTTTTTTTTTTTTTTGAAAGCAAAAGTATTTCGTCTTGTCCTCGTTAACTTCAAGACCTACTACTTTCGCATTTTCTTCAATTGCCGTAAAGGTCTTAATAGCGGCACGTCGTTGGGAGCGGTCGATGATGTCAATGTTGTCCGCAAACCCCAATAGTTGAATTTCCGTATTGACTCCTGATCTGCGTACTATCTGTTCCAGAAGGATATTGAAGAAATTACATGATAGCGCATCTCCTTGCCGAAACCCTATACAAGTTTGGAAGTTTTCACGGAATTCCGAGTTTGTCCATCGCCCTATAGAGTTCTTGACGATGGATGCTATCATATGCTGCCTTAAAGTCGATGAAAAGATGATGTGTCTCAACTTGAAATTCGTTGGTCTTTTCCAGGATGTGTCTGAGTGTGAAGATTTGGTCTAAAGTCGATCTGTCGGACCGGAAACCACACTGGTATTTGCCGATTATAGTGCTGCAGAAGGGATTAAGACACTCACACAATACCCCTGTAATTTCTGCAGGACATATGATCGCCTTTTTTGAAGATCGGACATATGGAGCTGATGAACCAGTCTTCTGGAATTCTTTCCTCCACCCAAACTGTATTGTTGATATGATGCATTTTACCTATCAGCACATCTCCGCCGTGTTTAAAGAGTTTCGCAGGGAGTTGACAGGAACCGACGCGCAGCCTTGCACCTGAGATATCAACAGAAATATAACCCCTACAAGTCATTCTCACTAAAACTACCTGTATCTACGTCCTTTCCATCATCTGGGATTCAACATTTAATTCAAATAAAAAAAAATTACAAAGATCATCCAACTACCCAAAATCCGCCCCATGATTCCCTTATTTTCTAAATAGGTACCCGGTTTGAACCGTTTAGAAACCTTTTGTAGATTTATTAACTTTCGAATCGATGATAAAAGGCTTAAATCAAGAGGCCTAACTACAAAATTTATCTGAATTCAAAAATTAGTAACAAAAAACCGCATAAATTAAATCAGTCTTCATCTCCGAGTTGAATACGCGAATATGCCGCACATTATTTTTAGTATATGATTGTTTCTGCTCCTCAAAGTGGAAATTTTATTAAAACAAAAAAAAATCAAATAAAAATAGAAAATTTGTGTTATTGTTTCTCCATCATCATTTCTATCTCGACATCTTGATCTAATCATAAAAATTCCCTGACATCAATTTCAAAAATGAAAAAAAAAAAAAAAAAAAAAAACAAAATAAAAACATTGAAAAAGACGTTAGAATGAATATTCACTCAGCTGTTCAGTGTTCAGCAAAAAAAAAAAAGTATCTTCCGCCTTCTACGTCAACATTTAATGTTTTATCCATCAATGATAAAATCAAATCAAAAAACTTCCTGATGTTTCCTATGTGACAACAACTGTTGGTGTTTTAGAGAGTTTAAGGACTTCGATATTGTATTCGTATCGCAAGAGTACACAGGAAAACTGTTTCACTGTGTTTTTTTTTCCAAATTTAAGGTAACCGGAGGAGGAAGGTGGACACTGCTGTGCAGATAGTTTTTTTTTATATTCACAGAAATGATTTTACTGAAGGTCGAGTTATGAATTCCAAATGTTTTTAAGTAAACACTTTAAATAATAATTATTTCTAACCATTTAAATAAAGAGTAGTTAACGTTATTTGAAATCGTTAAAAATCATTAAATAGTTTTGACTATTTTCAGTGTTAGTTTTTGTAAAATTAACTGGTTAATGGTTAATATTACAAGATAAGATAGTTATTTTAAACTGATTTTTTAGTTGATGAATTTTTTTTAACTAACTCTTTGGTATAAATTTCGTGATTATTTCGAAAATCTAAAATCCCATCTTCAATATTCGGTTTAAATATTTTTGTGCATTGTTTATTAATTGTTAGTATTTAGTATTCACCTGTCACATACATACAAACCTAAATCAGAATGCTAAAACGTTTTTTTAATAGAAAAATTAAAAATATTTTTTTTGTTCTGATGGCAAATTCGTCTGCTGAACAAGGCTCATCAAGTTTTTGACAAATATTGAAAAAAGAGGCTGGGTGCGACCCACACTGATAACTTCCCATTATGCATAATTTGAAAACTTGGCGTTTCTGATATTAATCGATTTACTTGTGATGCTCATTGATAATACTATTACTATCAAAAAAATTGTCAGAGATGTTGAAGCGGAAAAACAATATTCACAAATTGTTCTTAACTTTTGGTAGTTATGTATTTGTTGTTAGAAATGTCAATTTGATAATATTTTAATCAATATTTTATCATTTTTAAGGTATTGACAAACGCATTATGTTAAAAATAAAATACATTTGAAGTCAATATTATTGCTTGTTGTGATGATATTTAAGCCGAAAAACAATTTTCGACACTTTTCGGTAAATTTCAGTTTTGCTTTTTTATTTTTCGTAAAACAACTGTCAATTCGATATTTTTGTCAAAATTATAGCATATATTAATAATTGTATCAAAATCTCGGTATCGAGATATTCAAGTCAAAAAACACTTTTTACCAGCTTTTGGTGGAATTTGTTGTACCTTTTTATTTTCTTTTTAAAAAAAAACTGTCAATTGAATTTTTTTTCAAACTTTCATCAGTTATAAAAAAAATTGTTTCACATAATAGAAAATAGTTTTGAAGATATTATCATTTTTCCTTCATTGTATATTTTCGCACCGAATTATTTTTTTTTAGTTTTTCAATTTTAAAAAATAACGGTAAGTGGAAAATTTTCCAAATTTATATCAAATCTGTAATACATTACTATGCATATAATAAAATTTATTTGAAGTCAATGCCACTATCTGTTCTTGTGATACCAAAATTTTTTTAAACTGCTATTGTGAAAAAACCGCTTGACCAATTTTTATGAAAGTCCTATCTGCATCTTTCGAAGTTATAACCTGTCGAACAAAATTTAATTGGAGTCGATATCTTTACTCGTTCTTGAACGTACAAACGTACGAACGTTCGAAGTTAAAAATAGTGTTAAAAACGGGTATTTTTTAAATTTTGGCTGATAGCTAAAAACATAGTTTCATAGTTTAGATTCGAAATTATGACCAAAAAATAAACCCTAAGACGTGTTTTTTTTATAACTTTGAAAACTCAAAGACTCAAGATTTTTCAAAACTTCATAACTATAGGGTCAAATGAAGACTCATATTCCATTCATAATAATTAATGAAAATTTCCAAAAACTAGATTTAAACTGATTCTAGAAGATAAAGATTTGAACCTTAAAAAAAAATCATTATACAATTTATTGTTAAGAACTATGTCGTGTTTTAAGAGCACCGTATTACATATATTTTTTTACGTTTTTTAAGAAGTATATTTGAAAAACCTGAATAAATGGAAAAATTTCGAATTCAGAACAAAAATATCATTTGAAAAAATATTGTTTAAAAAATGTTAATTTAGTTAACCATTGAAATTTTGTTATACAAACACTAGCGGCTCATCCTGACTGACATCCAGCTGTTTTTAAGTTGAGTCAAAAGTCTGTTTATTTACAAAAATATCTCTGTGCCAAATTTTATCCCGATCCGTTCAGTCGTTCTGATGTCAGTAAGCAAAAAACATCCGTGAAGTAGGATAAGTAGGATTGTTATTTAAGAATTTTAATTTTAACTTTTAAAGTGACTTGTTAAGAGTGTAAAATTTTCGTCTTTGTATGTATTATTCCTTATACTTACATACATTTTATTAATACACATTTTTAGACTATTGGTACCATCACTGAATTAGAAGGTGCCCTAGCAGTTGGTTTTAAAATAACATAACTACGTACTCTGGTTGAACTTTCTTATCTTCGAAAGCTGAAAAGTGTATAAAAGTTAACTGTCACCCTTAGTAAAAATTTCGATTTAATTTTAATTAAATTATTACATACACACTAATCTAACTAATCTTTTTTTTATTTTTACAGATACTATACATAATGTAGAGACATAAAACCTAACTGCACTTAATGTCCACAGACAAAATGAATACTATACTTAATATTTGCCAAAAAACTGAGATTCAAAAATTCTATGGGAAAATGGAGTTGGTTTTTTACTCTCATTTTGTCAAAATTTTCTCACTTTTTAAAACCTTCCCAGGAGTACGACATTTATAAGTAGTAAATGTTAATACAAATGTCTGGAGTTCTGGAGTATGTCTAACTTTTATTTTCTCCTAGAACTATTATGAAACAATTGTGGTGCACTTGGGCGTATACGTAATATTTATGTAATGTTCGGCATTCTATTGAAATGGTGTACAATTATTAATGCCTCTTCTACTTAACTTGGACTGCACTGATATCTTTACTTAATTTGGTCAAATAATTAACTATTTTCTAAATTTGTGTTATTCCATTGAGATTCCACGATTTGCATTCACTACGATGGAAAGGGAAAAGTAATTTCGATTCAAAATCAAAAATTGTAGGTATACATATGTAAAGCGGTCAACTATCAGCCAAATAGGAGGAACAACATGTAGCTTCCGTAACTTTTTGGGACTGATGGAAATGTGACCATAACCCGAAAACCAATCCCAAAAAATTTGGCAATTATGGTTAATCTACTTTCACAGGTTAGCAAAAGGCTAGTAACCTGTCCCGTAAAAAATCAAATCACGAGGCACGAAACAAAGTTTACCTCTATCTTACCAGATAATATCTGCTGCAGTCTTTTCTTAACGCCTCTGCTTTGAATGTTGAAGGAAATGCTTTGAAATTATCAAAACATCGAAGAATACTTCGAAAATTTCTAAAATACCCAACAACATAGTTTCCATGGTAGTAGGAAACATCTCAGGGTTTTTTAAATACAAAATACCGTCATCGTTATAGTAGAGAAATTAAATGTTCATAACAGTGTTTATGATGTGCCTCAGGGATCCGTTTTGCTTTCAAGTTCTGTTTTATTAAAAATTCACTATCTAAATTTTTAATTCAATTTTTGAAACTAGTGTGGATTTTGAACGGCATTATTATAATATGTCTGTTAGCTACAGCTTAGAATTTAGGGTAAAGGTAACATAACTCGAGAACTGTTCTGTGCATCATTCATCATTTTATAGGGAGGTTCAAGCTATCAAATATGCATGCCAAATAAATAAATTAATTAATGGAAAATTAAGGACATATGTATGTAAATATGAAAAAGTAATAATCAAATCATTTTAACTTATCAATTATAATGAAAATAATCAAAAAATGCTTTTTTTTATAACAGCGTCTCATATCATATTTAAATCAAAATATAATGTCGTTTCTTTAAATTTTGATGATATAACAAAATGACATACTCCGTTTAAAAGTTAGAAGCCATGAACATGTAAGTGTGCAAATTTTAATTAAGCCCCACAGTTCATTTTAAAGATAATCAAAAGTCCTTTCGCACATGGGGCTTTCATAAAGAAAAAATCCTCAAAAGCTCATCACCTTCACATATGGACTCCATCTGCCAATTGACCCTATACCCCTTCTATGAACATCAATGATAAGAAATAATGCCACATAATTATCTTCTAAGTGATTTTATCATTTAAAGGGTATCTATTACCTTTTAACAGCGATTGTCACTCAAACAACAAGGACAACAGCGAGAGCGACGACGACCTACACTAAACGAACGTGTCCTTCTGCAACCCAGATGAAAATCTTCTTATAATTGTCACACTTTAACGTGCTTAACTTTTTGGTGTAATTGCTTAACAAGTTTCCAAGAACTTTCATGCTAAATTTATTTAATGAAAAGTTAACCTTTTAGCAAATATAATTTACACATCACTTTAGTTACATACATACTCGTATATAAATAAATATAAAACTGCCGAGCACAGACAAAGTCAAGCCAACATGGAAGGATATTCAAGTACGGTACCTTTGCCTACCTATGAAAATAAGAAATAAGAAATCAAATCTGGTCCTTTCTACCTACTTTCTGCCACCATCGCTGTTGACAATTTATTTTTCAAACACGTACCTCAAAACAAAAAGGAGCAAGGCATTTCGTCCTTCAGATTTTTGTGTTTTGTTCTAAAAACAGACACAAATGCCTGTGACCTTGCGAATAAAAGAATTTTCATTCTCTTCTATTTAATATTTAATTTCATTGGCCTGGGCCAACATCCTTTTTTTCACAATAAAAAAAAACACACACACAGACAAAAATAAAAACAATAAGAACACAATGGAGTTATTGAGAAGTGAAACGATTGTCATGACAAAAGCCCACAGGCACAGCCTAAACTCAGCCTCTATTAAACTCTGACATACAACAACATACTCACTTTGTAGCCCTTTACATGTAGTTTATTTTTTCTATGGCTTGGTATGGGCTTATTATCCTTTCGCACGCATACCTATTTGTATAGGTAGGTAGTTATGGCCAAACAAAATAACGTCACGCCTTGTCATTGTGCACTCACGCGTAACATTTTTTTCTTAGCTTAATTTCATCACTTGCCAAATGCATGAGTCCAAATCCGAATCTAAATCCAAATCCAAAGAAGAAGGTGCCTTAAGTCTCAAAAGCCCGAGAATTCCAGTCGAGGAGAGAAGATCTCTTAAAAAATAATTGCCACAGACACATTTTAGCCAATTTTGCGAGCCAAGAATTCACAAGAACAGAACGGAAACGAGTATGAGACTACGTATAGGAATACGAAAATATGGAGGATATTAACAGGACAGGTCTGCTGCTGGTTTGAGTTGATTCTTGAAAGGATAAAAGGAAGAAAGTGAACGTTTTCCAAGTGACATAACACAATGTGAATGGGTTCACACTCACGACAGCTCTATTGTGTTTTTGGTGCTATAAAATGTGTGCCTAGACAACATTATTATTATTTTTTATTTTATTTTTTTTTATGGCGCATTACAAATGTCCTTGATGTCAAGTTGGGCCTTGAAATGACTTGAAATAATTGTGCAGTCATTGACTTTATTTATTTTTAACATTTCTGGTTCTTTTGAAAAGAAAAAAAAGTTATGTGTAGGTATATGCTAGGTACTGGCAAGAGGTTAGGTTTGAGCGCCTGTCAACATGAAAACCGCAGTTGTCATGGTTTTATAGCTTCCGACATTTTATGTCAACGTATATAACTTAATCAGCGCTTAAGATAATAATATTATCTTCCTTTAATAATAATTTTTGTGTCTAAAATATTACATCCGATTGAATAGCAAATTTTTCCTCCAAAACCTACTGTGAACTTTTAGTTCAGATATTGTATTCGGGTTTCAAGGTTTTAAGGATTATTTTTAAGACCCTACAATCATCATTCATGTATTTTTCGCAATCTATGTATGTGAATCAGATATTTTGACGAAAATGAGCAAATACATACTTTCTAAAGATGGAAAACCAAAACAGTGGGGACAATTGCTTGGGAAAGTGGAAAAAAGTTCATAAAAATCGAAACTAGACTAAAAAAATAATAATGTCAAAATTGACAAAACTCCAAAATGTGTTCCAATTAAATGTTAAAGATTTTCCATACCCACTTTTTGGACGTTCTTTGCAGTCTTAAACAAATTCTTATAAAAATTCGAATATCTTGATTTTGGGCGTCTTTTTAGGTGTTACGACTTAAAGTTCTTTACCAATTCTTAGTGTACATAATTTACTTGAATTAAAAACTGGAGTTTTTTTTCGCCTTTGACCAATAAACTGAAGCGGCACAGACCGGGACGACTAATGATTATAGGGATCAAACAACGGTTTTTGAGCCGATGCGATGGAGGAGGAGGAGCAATCTTGCAAGATTCAGCTGTAATCGGAAATTTAGGTACTTTTTTTTAATTGCTGAGATAGATTTGAGTTATGTATATTAAAAGCCCAAATCTAATAGGTATTTTTATTTGTAAACCTTTTTAGAATTTTTTTTCATAATTTAGAACTAGGTGTTTTTGTTTTTGATAATAATTTTTGGGAAAGGGATGCTTTTCCACTAATCTTGTCAGTTAAATTATTTTCAAGTATGATATTATTCAAATCAATTATCCAAGTTTTGGACTTTGACCGTGAAAATAGTTCGTCTTTATTAGTTACTGTTTGAACTAAATTTCACTTCTATAAAGTTAAACGGTTTAATGCGGCTTCTGGATTAGTGTTATAAACTTAGATCCTTTTTTCTAGCATTTTGGATCTTCTTTAGATTCTTAAGTCTTCCAAACCTTTCAAACTTCTTAACTTCTTTTTTCAAAATAATGTTTACAATACAGTATTTTTCGGATAGATAAGAAACTCGCCTATAAGAAAAACACTCTTATTAGAAACTCATTTTTAAGTACCAATATCAATTCTTAGAATAAAAAATAAGGAATTGCTAAAGGAAAATTACTCCATCAAAAAACCTTTTTCAAAACTATTTGCTTACTCATCCCTGTAAATCCACTGTTAATGACAGCTTTCCATTTTCCAGTGAAATGACAGCAGCAGTTTCGGAAAGACTGATGCGAACACTCTGCAAATATTTTGACATTTCGATAAACATTTGACTTGTTGCTTGTACATAAAAAATATCTCGTTGTGTCCATTAATTTTATATAAGAAATTTTCTTTCTTATATCCGTGTTTCTCATATAAAAATTTTTTAAGACTTTCTTATAACCGTGTTGCACTGTAATTAATTTTGTAATTTTTCTTTTGAGAAAAATACTTTGAAAATTTTAAATTGTGTATGAATTAAGTAAGATGAAGAAGTTTTGTCAAATTTGCAAAGATCTTAGACTTTATGAAAATATTAACAACTCTTTTTAAAAGTTGCATTTCTCCACTAATACAAATTTCAAGCACAAAGTTTTAGTTCTCCGAAAAATGAATAGCAAACATCGAATCTGTTACCGAGAGAAAATGTTTATAAATGTAAGACTTTTTTAATTGAAATATTTTCTTTTTGTTTTTCAAAATGACACTAATTGAAGAAAAGCAAAATAAATCTCTAGCGAAAATAAACGAAAAAATTATTTCGAAAACAAAATTTGAATTCGCAGTTGGAATGCACGTACAGTGTCTTCAAATTTATATTTGTAAATAAGGAAAAACACTATGTTTCCACTTTCTATTTACTAAATTGCATTTTGGTACAATTTTTAATGCAATTTTTTTTTTTTTAATTTTTCAGAAGTAACTTTTAAAATACAAATTTTCCGTTTTAACAAAAACATAAGTTCATATACTAATTTTTGTAACAACTTTTCCATCCCACAGTTAGAGAAATGCTCCTAATTAAGGCCACATTTGGATGGATGAATGATAAATTCTAAATCTGTACTTTCACTATTTCCAAAAATGTTCTCACCGAATACTATTTATCAAAAAAAAAATTCACTACGCCCCTGAATTAAGACAAAAAAAACAAATGTTTATTTTACATAGTTGCGACATCTTTGGTTGAATAGAAATTGTCATCGATGTCACCGCGATATTAAAAAAAAAAAAAAAACTTTTCTCGTCTCGAATATGTTCAAAACTTTTTTTTTTCATTTAAATTCAAACAAAATGCCTCTAAATTAATCTTAAAATACAATTTGATTTATGTTTCCGAATGTGGGCGATTTGTTGACTATGAACTAAAATTGAAATGTACGTTTGTGTTTTTTTTTTATTTAAAAATTATTTTCTTGTTTGTTTGTTTTGTATTTTTTGAATTTAAAAGAACAATTTTATAATTTTAACCTCTCAAAAAAAATACCATTATTAATGGCTTGAGCATTATTCTTTTGCTTTTGAAATAAAGTGGTATGTAATATTTTATGTAGATATATAAAATTATAAAAGAATTGTCGTGTAATTTTTTTTTTTCAACAAATTGGCTTAACAACCCAAAGCTAAGTGTTTTTAGATTTATGATGTAGGTCTTTTCAAATATTTTCAATGCTTTCAATTGTGTAAGTGTTAACTTAGATTTTTTTGGGAATTGATTAGGATTTTTTTTATAATAGAAACTTTTTTAAATAGAAAAAATATGCCGAAATGTAAAAAAAATAATTTTTTGAATGCAAATAATAATAACTGACACATTTTCAAAAAAACTCATTAGGTAAAATCCATGAAGACCATAAAACACTTTGTATGTATGCCATTAAACTTTTTTCATGTGTCGTATTGCTCAAAATATTCATTTATTTATTTATATTATTTTTATTGCTTAAAAAATCAGAAATTTTAAATTTAAAACAAATTGTTATGAAAATTAACGACAGAAACTCTTGGAATTTTAATTCTGTAGCATATGTGTGATTCCTAACTGACAGATCAGTACTACCCCTTCAAACCCACTGAGAGAAAATCATCCTCAAATCATAAATGATCCGTTTTCATGTTTGAAGGTTTTTGAAGTGAAACTCCTTTAACGACGTATGAGAGAAGTTTCATACCAGTGTAAAAATAAAATCGTCACATTTTTGCGTTACGCTCCATGTAATCGAATGGGTTATCATCACCACTAAGAATAGATACCAGATTTTTAAATCTTCGTTTTTATTTTGATACTTGAAAATTGTATACTATAAATATTATACAAAATATAATTTTAAATATTTGTATTTATTTTGCCGTTTGACAAAATTTTGTAATATTTATTTTCTAATATCCAACTTCTGCAATACATCACGCAATTATTATTTCACAGAGTCTTGAACATTTTCTGTGAAGTGGATTTTTTATATTAAAAGTTTTATAAAATTTAAAAACAATTTAAGACTAATGGATTGAAGTTTAAAAGATATGGTTATAATGCAAAATTATAGTTTATCGTACATAAATTTCAATGAACTTGATTTTAAATGTTGTTTTCATTTATTAATTTTATTTATGTATGTAAGTAAAATATTTTGTTTGATTTTAAGTGAAGATTTCAATGTGAATTTCTCACCGGATAAATCTTCGAAGATGGTTTAATTCAACATCAACAAATTATTAATTACATTAATTACACTTCTTATGTGTGGAATCTGGTACTCACATATTTTTTTTTTAGTTTCTCAGGAGTGACTTCTTCGAATTTGGTGAACATTTCAGGAAAAAAACACCAACTATTTTTTTTTTTTTATCAACTTGAACTCCGACAAAATTCTGAGATATTTGGTATTTAAGCAAAACAAAAGTCATGTTACTTAAACTTTTACATTTTCATTTCATGATTTTATCATGTTTGTAAATATATCATTTTTAAAGTTCACTTTAAATCACTCATCCTTAGAATCGACTTAAATGTTGCAAGTGGGTATTTATTATTCCATAAGCATGAAAACAGCTTTCATGCAATTCCCTGAACATTCATTTGTTTCCAGTTACTTTTTAGGAAAAAATTAATAAAGGTTTGACTGAAATATTTCCGCAAATGTTACTAATTTTTTAATAATAATTTTATTTTTATGTACACATATTAAATGAAACTTTTAGAATTTGTTCATAAGTCAATAAATATACTTAATTGTTAATTTTTTACAATATGTACAAGAATTTCTACTAAAAAAAGGTTAGAAAAAATGTCCAACTCGAATATTTTGGTTATAAGAACTTATATTGATTGTATACTAGCGGGAGGTCCCAGTATCGCACAAGATAGACAGATATAGTAGTTGTAGAGTTAAGTCAAAAGTCATCTTGAGATTGGAAAAATTAAGAGAAAATTATTCCACGCGAACCATTTATTTTACAAAGACAATTCCAGACCATTATCTACCTCTGTGCCAAATTTAATCGAAATCGGTTCAGCCGTTTTTGAGTTATAAAATAAAATAAAATAAAATAAAATAAAATAAAATAAAATAAAATAAAATAAAATAAAATAAAATAAAATAACTAACTAATTGACTTAAGACAATAAAATCAAAATTACTTAACTAAAATTTTAACTAGAAGTTAAGACTTTTAGTTTGACGTTAAAAGTTACACGTCATTTTTTATATTTAAATACATTTTGAATGGGAAAAACATTGGTAAAACACCGGATTTTTTAAAAACTTTTTTGAGAGCTTATTCACTAAAAATATAAGTAACCTGGCTTCAACTCTTGCAAACGTTAAATTTTGTATGCTTTTAGGGCAAGATTTTCATATTTTTAAATTGTCGAATACGGCAATCCAAGCTGCTGACAACGACGACGTAGACTCAATTCATTACTGTCTTCGGGTACTTTCATCTAAAGCTGCTATAGCCTCTTCATTACTTCATGGATGTGGTTTAACCGGTCCAGTATCATCTCAGGGAACGGTATTGTCAATAGTGCGGTTTCAGTAGGTTGATTATATGCTCCGTAAGTCATGATGACTTGCCAAACGATACTGAACAAAAATTATTGAGCAGTTTAGGATATAATCAAACCTCATTTTGAAAAGGCTAAAAACATGCACAGTATTGGAAAAGTCAAATAAAAAGGCACTAACGGAACGTTAAACATGTTTGTTTTTAGTCTGTAGTATTTGTGTTTTATTCACTGCTGTATAGCCAGTGTAGAATTCAGTTGAATAAAACGATCAAACTCACTTTACATTATTTTTGCTTGCTTCTTCTTCGCCAGCAATCAAATTGTTGTTGTTTGCTGATGGAAATTTTGCTGCGCTAGCTACCAATCAGTAAATAAAACACAACTAGTGCGCAATAAAAAAATTTCAAGTCCGCAAAATCCTATCCCTGGTAATAATACCTAAGAAAACAAAAAATCTTCATTTTAATGAGTAAATTTTTGTGTTACGAAATCAGTTTATTTTTAATGTATGTAGGTACAATACATCTGGCTCGAATACTAAAAACCAATTATCATCATTTATCATAGAATTGTTTCTGTCTCTGTCTGCAATATACGGATTGTCTCAATATACCATTTTGAAAAATCCCACACGGTTAAGGTTAGGGTTAAGTTCAAAACACCCTGTTTCATAGATATTCCTACATTTTCATTGGAATTTTTTTTTAAATAAAAAAAATATATATATTACGAATGTATTCGAGGAGAATGTGGATGATAATAATATAAATAATTTTATTAGTCGCGAGGCGTGTTTATTTTGACGGCGAGCGCGTGGGCCGATTGCTCTGCTCTCAATCTTATTTCAATGAATTTGTCTGAGTTTTGAAAAAAAGGGCAATTTAACTTTGACGTCATCCTTTTGCAAAACATTGTCAATTTTTATTTCAAATGAAGGTCAAACTTTGGTCACACAAAACCCTTACCCTAAAACACACGAATTCTATAAAATATACAATGTGTTGATATAATTTTATTAAAAGGCGACGGCGGCGGTGGTGGTGGTGACTGCGGTGTGTTTTGTGATTAAATGAAAATAAATTTTGATTATTTATGCAAAACTGAATACAAAATTATTGCTTAATCGAATTCGAAACTAATTATGGTTGTGGATTTTAATATACCTAAATTGGTTTTATTTTGATTTTTGATTAATTTAAAGTTTATTCGAATGTAACGTTGTTTGTGTATGCATTTGAATCCACGTTATAATTAAACACTTTATTATGTTCACATACATTTATACATTTTTTATATACAAATCAACATATAATTTGATTACGAAAATAAACAAAAAAGTAAGTATACATACATAGGTATAAAACAATAATAATTTAATTACATCTAGATATAATCAGATGAACGTATTGTTTTAATCATCAATATTTTTGTTATCTAAAAATAATAACTTTTTTAAACGAGTATAAATGGGGGAATTAAGTGTTAAAGCTTAAAAATTAATTAAAATTAAAAGCCCAAAGCAAAATCCATGTTTACATATATTAATAAAGGAATAAATTGATAAATTTGTTATTGGGTCAATAAAGGAGCAGGAGTATAGATATTCATTTTTTTTTGATTGTGATAGAATTATAAGACTCACGAATATGTCGCACGAACTTGTTCATCGTCTCTGGAATCGTTCTTCCTCACATACTGATGGACCAACAATTCTCCTAAATTTGCTATTTCCCCTGGAACGCGTTTAAGAAACTACTGTCAAGGATTCTGGATTTTAAGAGCTTTGACAGATTATGGTAGATACTAAATTTATTTTAAAAATAGTAAAATTTTCCAGAGAAGATTTTTTAAATACATTATCATAAAAATTCTTTTGCTTTTTATAACATTTTCGTAAAATTAGTAAAACAAACTTGATGATGGAATTTATTCCACCCATAAATTAAAATTAATTTTGAAAAAAAAACTTAATTTTTCTTAAATGTATTTTATTTATTTAATTTATAGTTTTTTGATTGTCAGAACCAACATTTAGCATATACTTACCTACACGCTATTAATTGTGACTTGTGAGCAAAACTGTCACTACTACTGTGCCGACGCATAAATAACCACACAAATGACCTCAAAGCATTGACGCAAAGTTGACAAGAGAACAAAAAAAAAAACACAAATATTTTCATCACGTCTCGTTCCAGGCTTTATGATTTTTTCATTAATTACTGTACTAAAAAAAAAACTATGAAATTCTTAAAGCTTATGGTTTTTGAAACTAAATGGATGCCACTTTTAAACGGTTGTAAAAGAGTGGCAACCCTAGTTAAATTAAATAAGCAAAGTAATCACATAGTGTTTAATAAAAAAAAAAACAAAAGAAATCATATGAAACAGTATTTTGACACATTATTAGAGTTGCCACCATAATAACCTAATTAATGTTCTTGGAAATCCTATTTTTTAACCAATTTTCATCCATATATCAAAAATAATACTTTTTCAAATAAAATGCATATAATTTTGACAAGTAAACCGTGAAGTCTAAGATGTAATCTATTCTAAATGTCTTCAATTATGAGTTGACTGCTCTCTAGAAGATACTTGTATATGGCAGCCCTACTTGAATCATATATTTATTCATTTGAACGGATTTGGATGGAATTTAGTACAGAGATGGTCTGGAATAACTCATAGGCTACTTTTAATCCCCGTTAAATGTACCAAGTATGTTTCCCGTGGGATAGATTTCTTTTAACTTTTCAGTCACTCCAGAATGGCTGACCGGATTTTAATGAAATAGAGATATTATAAATAAACAGACTTTTGACTCAAAAACTACTACTATTTATGATATGCTTTTCTATTAGTATCTACCTATCCCGTACAATGCTGGGACGAGTTGCTAGTAGTGTCATAAATCTGGATTCTGGAAAAATCGACCAATAGTTGAGAGAATCCTGACGCTATTTGATCGATTGGAAGTTGAACAATTCTAACGACTACTAAGAACGATTTTTTAAATCCCTGGAATAAAAATTTGAGCATAGTATGCATTTCGATATCCAGCATTAATCAATTTGTCATTATCAGAAACAAAAGTTGCCAAAGAAAATATGTCAAATTCAAATCGTGTTGAACATCAATGTTGATGATATCTGCTGCTGGTCGGTGACCGGTGAATAAAGATTATTCAGGTAACCAAATTATAAATCCAAACCATTCTGGAATCCACCTGAATACAAACAAAAAGTTTCGTCAAACTCGGTCCAGTCGTTCAAGAAGAGTTTAATGGTATTCAAAGAAAAAAGTAATTGGTTTCACATTCATTTCACACTTTTTATCTCCTGCAATGACCTATGGATTAAGTGTAACTAAAAAGTCTGATCAAAAGATAGACGGGATATTTGATTATTATTAATAAAAATATTACCTTGAGCTACAAAACCAATCCACCCAATAATTTTCCAATGCATTTTCTACTTGTTGTCACTCTTCATCAAACAATTTCCTTCACAATTCACTACGGGTAATTTCAGTCGCATTCAAGAAATTGCGTTCCAAAAACGTCCTTCGAAAAATGTAAATTCGAACTTTTAATGTCCTTGAAAAATAAATAAATTTTCGGTCATCACCGTATTTATGCTTGTATGTGAATTTACAATAATATACAATACATAGGTTGTATAAAAGCCAAGACAAATTTGTTGTAAGATCCATGTTCAAAATATTACAATATTTTCAAATTAGAAACATCATAAGAAAATGTCTACTATTTAAATAAGTAATGCAAACTTTGTACATATCTTTGAATAAAAACAAAAATAATCCTATTAATTATAAATATTACCTATTTTTGTTAATAATATTTATGTTGCGGCTCGTTTGTGATCAATCTGTGTATATTTTTGAATATTCCCTATTTTATCAAAATACACAAAATCTAAATTCTTATTTTTTGCGCAAAATCTCAATAGAATCATTTCTTTCGGATTGAACTTGGATATGGAACACACCCCTCCTCCCCAATCTACCCCATCACAACCCACCAACAAAAAGTTTTCTTTTATAAAATTAACTTAATATACATATTGTATGTATGTACATATTTTTTTTCTTCAAATGAACATGGAAACTAAAAAGACTTAATTTGCCTCAGTATAAATTCTGATTTCGATCGTACAAGACATTTTGCATTTTCTATTATAATAAAATAAACCGTTGTCGGTCGCGTCACAAACGGACTTCATATTCATATAAAAGTTTATAATTCAAAAAAAAATAAATAAAATGGCTGTAAGTCAAAACCAAAAATAAATTAAAAAAAAAAACAAACTTTATTAATTTTTTTACTATTCAAAAATAAATTGTGAATTAAAAACTGCAATTAAATTTAATGTGTGTGAAAGTGAAATCAAAGCAAAAATATATTTTTATTTAATTCCACTTAAAATGTTTGCATTTTTCAAAAATCTCAAAATGCTAATTATGTGAACATGACATCAACAGCAATTGATACTTAAGCCAAACATTTATTTTATTTAAAAAAAAAAATGCAGGAAAACCAAAATTGTATTTGTGTTGAAAGAAATGCATCAGTTCTAAAAATAGTACTGCGTCAACCACTTTAGGTGGGGTCGACTGCAATACGTAAATTCAATCATAAGCTTTTTTTGGGACTGAAAATATTGGTATTTTCTAGAGATTCCGGAAATGTCTGTTTGAAAGTTTGAAACTTTTAAGAATCATAATGCAAGTCATTTTTGACATTTAGAAATTAGTATTGTCGTAACAGCGATATAAATTTAAATGTCAATTCGTTGTAGGTTGAAGTAATTCTATCCGGAAGTTAGTTTTTTTAATGCTGACTTAACACTGAGTTTAATCAGGAGTCAATCAATATGATCTTTAGTCCTTTTCAACTTCAATCCGAATCCATATTACCAACTGCAAAATTTTGAAGTCATCACTTTCTTGTATTGATATTTGTCGAAAAAATGTCTCCCGAAACTGTTTTAGTTAATTAACAATTAACTTGATTTTAAGCCAAGATCAAGTGGTTTGACACTACGAAAAAAAAGAATGCTTTAAAACCAGAAGCTTAAACATTTTCATTTTATCATGAATTTAATTCTTAATCTTTGAGAAATAGCTAAAATAAATTGAAACTTTAAATAACTTATTTTTTTCTTAACAAACCTTTAAAAAAAATTAAGTAACCAAATTCAATCAAATCGACTTAGAAAATATTACAATCATTTTTACTCTAGCTTCAGTGTTTTTTTTTTGTCCTCTCTTTTTTTGTCAAAATTTATTGAATCTAATCTAAGTTTTAACCGTTTTATTTTCAAAATTCAAAAAGTTTGTAGAAGAGTGATTAAAGGCCAAACGCTTTAAATTTTATTTTGAAAAATTACCCCTAAGTTCAGTGACGTTTTTCCAGAATGATTGAGTCCGTTGTCAAATCAAGGGTTTAACAATTTTTACTCACTTATCGAAATGTTTTATAAACATCACTTAAATTTTTGTTCTTCCGATCAATAGCAAATGAATTTCCTGTGTCAAATACGTCCTGACATTGATTTTAAAGAATAATATTTCCGGTTCCTTTTATAGAATTATTTGACCAAGCTTAAAAACAAATAAATTTAAACTTTAAAACAGGCAGAAAAGTTGACTTAAATCACTATAGTTTCACTGCAAAACTTGGTTATAGGTATTTCTAATTTAAAATTATTTACAAATTTTGTTTAAATATTAAACTTAGTCAGTTAACAGCTGCAAGTCACTAAGCCCAATTTAGTTTGTTTTCTTTCCAAAACCATAGTTCATTTTTGCTGTCAAAAACTTTTTTGTTTTGCAACTAAGAATCAGTTCAAAATTCTGTCCATACAAAAAAGCAGAACTTTAGTCGCAACTTATTTTTGATTATGTTATACTGCTTCTTAAAGTGCAATAACATAAATAACCTAATAAGTTTTCAAGCTTAAAAATATCGTATTTTGTGCGGACAAAATTTTTCAAAAATATCCGAATTGATGTACTACATTTTGTTATACAAATTAAAAGAGATTACAAAATAGTTCTGAAAATGACAAACTCTGAAATTTTTGTATTTTTTTATAAATTTCGGATTAAAGCTGATGCACCGATTTTTTTTAACTGACAGTACAATAATTACATATGTTTCTCTTTACACAATAAAAACGGTCAAGAAGTTCTAACTTGATAAAAATCATATTTTAAATATTCTATTCTTTTTTAATTTTTTTTAATAAAAATTATTATCTAACAGTTTGGTAAAATCAGAATTAAATCGAATTTTAATAAAAACAAATTCTAAAAGTTACAAAACTAAAATTGGAATATTGAAATATGATTGTCAAACTTATTAGAACTCATTAACTTAAATAAATGTCAAGTTTTCAAAGGGACCAATGTAATGTAGTAAATTATGAGTTTGATTCGCATCTAAAGCTTCTTCTAAAGCATGATGAGTTTTAGTCTTATGTCAAGATGATTTTATATTCTTCCAATAAACAATTCTAGAATTGAATTTGTAAATCAATCATCTCCCACCCCGTTCAACCTTCAAAAACATTTAATAACAATACAACTGGTAAATTCAAAGACTCGTTAAAAAATTATCGAACAGGTAGGTGTCTCTTTACTTTTGTCTTGTTTAAATTTTGGCAACATAAACAATAACAATGACGTTTTTTCAGCAAAAAAAAAACAATTTTGTACTTAGTTCCGTCAATTTTCCAGACTCTTAACTTTGTCATACTCATACCGGGCACTGGGGTATTTATATATAAATTTTAAATGAACAAACACTCTTAATATTCAATGTTTTGCCATCACAACATAACCTATAGCCTTTAGCCAAAAAAAAAAAGATAAGTCCTTGGAGACTTGTCTATGGAATGAACTTGATGAAAATATCTTTTATTTTTCCTCAAGAGATTTTATTAATTGGGTTGGTTTATTTATAAACTTGATTCAAATGGTTTGTGGTAATTCTTGTGATGATGATGGTCGAAAATAAAAGCCGACATTTATCTCTAAGTCAGGGATTTTATATTTCCATTGGAATGAAACCATATCGTTGGGATAAAACTGTGCTCTTTTTCTATGGAAATCACTTTTCGAGGTTTTAAGTATTACGTCTACTTCTGTTAATTTTTTTTTTTTATTTTTAATGGAAATAATTATAAGCGTTGATGCGGCATTGATAAGGTGTTAAAGGTTAATTATACCTAACGGGCCAAATCCTAAAAAATTAAATCCAATTAAAATATTTAAATGCAACCGATGGCGATAATGAAAAAAAAAATTGATAAAAGCTAAATTCTTGGAAACCGTAAAAAAGCTTAGAGATCAGGATGTTTAAAGGATTAACTTACAAAATCTTCTTCTTTAGATTGTAAAAGAACTACAATACCTGGTATGGTTAATTACTCTTATTTTTAGTATCATACCTACTGGCACTATGGCATTTATAAATGCTTAACAAAAAGTTCGTTAATGAATTGCTTGAGACGTGTTTTTTTTTTACAATAGCAAGAAAACAAAATTAATATTTCAGTAAAGTTCTTATGAACTAGAAAATTGTTAATGGGTATCATATTAAATATAAAAATACCTACCTGCCAGACAACAGTCCATTATTGGCTTATATGAAATACTCTGAACTTTGAACCCTTAAAGTCATTGGTGCAAAATTTTAAACGATTTAGCAATTTGTTAAACGCATTTTTAGCAATTTGCTAAACTAAAAAGATGGTTTTGCTAATTTTAAACGATTTTAACATTTTAATTCCTCTTAACATATTGCTAAAGTTAAAATCCCGAAAACCCTAATTTAACTTTTGGCAAATTGCTAAATCCATATGATATCTGTCATTATCCTAGAAAAAATTCTTTCCAATTTTACTTCAAAGTGTTGATTCGTGTGATTTTCATAATTCGAGAACTAAAAATTGTTTTTAATCAATAAAATGCTATCGGAAGACGAAGATTTCGAAATATTTGAAGTCTTTGTGCAGAAAAATTCTTCTTTTTGGGAGAAATTTACATCAGGATGATACGAGAACCTGTGTCAAAGTGTATTTTAGTCTTATTTATTGGATGGGATTGTCCAGTTTACAGTTGGGACATTTCCAACTAATGGGTCCGTTTAAGTACGTTTGCTTTACTAATTCTCACGAACTGTCACAATTTGGACATGTTCGGATGCCCATTTTTTTAATAAGAAGGAGTTAGCAATTTACTAGTTAGCAAAACGAAAAAATGAAACTACTAATCCGATATTTGTCAAAACTTAACTAATCAACGATTGTAATTATGTACCTTAATAAATTAAAATAATTCTTAGACTTGGCATTAATCATTCTCAAGATATTCGCGTTAAAAAAACAGTAGAAAACTATCAACCAATTTTTTTTTAAAGTTTTACTATATTTTATTTAAAGAAAATTATAAAGCTGGTGTCACTACTTTATGAGCACGTAATGGTTCATTGCATGTTCGAGTCAAATATTACTTCTTGGTAAAAGCATTGAACTAAAAGTCACAAAGCATTTTTTTTAAATAACAGTATATTCTTTTTTTATTCATATATAGATTTTTGTTTTATTAACTTCCCATAGGAAGTTATTTATTTTATTTTAATTTTTGACAACTCTGGACGGGTAAAGATATAGACTCCAAATAAATTTTGTTCGACAGGTTATAATTTATTTATCGCAAGATGCAGAAAGGATTACAATGTGAAATGACGTCTTTTAAATCTGGCAAAATTTTGGAAAAAAATCAATTGACAGTTTTTTTACAGAAATTAAAAAAGTACACAAAATTCTACCAAAAGGTGATAATTTTTTTTTGACTTGAATATTTTGAGAATGATCAATCATTGCAAAATACAATTGTTAACATAATGGTACATTTTTGACAGATATCGAATTGACTATAAAAAAAGAACTACAAAAAGTTAACAAAAAAATTGGTAAATATTGTTTTTCTGTTAAAATATCTCGATTTTTTTTTAAGTCTGATAATTTTTTTGTTTCAAATCAACATCAAAAGTAAATCGATTAATATCAGGAACGCTAAGTTTTCAAAGTATACGTAATGGGAAGTTATCAGTGTGGGTCGCACCCAGCCTCTTTTTATGAATTGATATACATAGACAAATATCCACTCACTTTTAATTATATTTCGAAAGTTCTTGAGATATTTTGCCATGAAAAAATATGTCGATAATACAAACTTTCGTACTCACACAGATGCAAATATAATTTCTTAAAGTGATGATGATGAGAATCAGTCAATCCAAATTCAGGATACACTGTAAAATATTATATTAGTGTAAGTGTGTATGTTTTGAAGGACAGCAATAGAAAGTCATCTCATCAGTGACAAATGAAATAGATTTTCATCCTGGTGACATTGACATTGTTCAGGAGCTCTTAAATTTTTAAGAAATTAATAATATTGTAATTGAAATTCTCATAAATCACCCACAACACTCTTCAAAAGCTTTAAGTTGGACCACGATCAGAGAATCCTCCATCTTTGGTGTATCTGCCAAATAATAAATAAATGTAACTTATACATACCCAGTTTCTGATCAAAATCTCTAATCTGTAACTTTCAGAAGTACAAAACTTGAAGCCTAGTAATTACCATTTTTTGACACATTTTGCTTTGATTTTTTTTATTACAAGAGATGTATCTCAAACTGAAGGAAAAGGAAAATTGGATAAAACTCAATTATAAATCCCAAACATCAATTTATTCCACAACAATTAATGCTCCGCCATACGAATCGCCTCATCCGAGTCGAGTATCGATGTCAATTTGGGTCTTTGTTTTTATAAATTCTAAAATTAAGTAGAACATTGAACATGACCATAACACCCACACCCTCCGTCCTGCTTCAATTGGCATTCTAATCGAACATTTGTTTCTCCGAGAATATTATCCAAGCCCATCTACATACCCACCCCCTCCTCCATCAGCATGTGTTGTCCTTGTCCCTTGAATGTGCTTAAAACAAACCCAAAACCAAAAACATAGTCCGCCCAAATAAACACGTCCGTTCCGAATCCGAAGGGCAATCCGGTCGGACGCGACCGACCGACCGACCGACCGACCGACCGGACTACCGACGACGACGACGGACCAGTGAAAATGTTTTTCTTTTTTTGTTTGTTTGTTTTTCTTTTTTTTTCTCGTTTTTAATTGAATGCCTCCGAATCTTCATGCAGAGAGGAAAAACGAAATTTATTGGAAAATTAAATTTCACATTGAGCATTAATAGTTGGGCAGTCGTCCAAAAAATCACAAAATGTATGCATTTATGTTTGAATTTAAATCTGAAGGGGGGGCGACGAAGACGACGACGACGGCACGTCCGGCGGCGGTAACGGTGGCAAATGGCGTGCGGTGCGCTCTATACAAAGAGCTGTGGCAATGGCGGCTCAGCTTAAAAGTATGACAGCTAAGGAATGACACGCCGCCGCCGCCAGTAGCAGGAGGACGAAAAGAGGAATCCAAGTGTTATCGACTTTTCATATTCCCTCGGGCACGGGCTCCAACAAAATTGTCAAACAATAATGTGATCCGCTCGGAAGAATTTGGTGCTCTTTAAGGTCCCCCCTCTCTTGAGTCGTTGTGAGTGTGTCGGGTGGGTTGGGTGTTGGTATATTTTTATTTTGGAAGAATGCCAAAATGATATCACTTTTATTGGAGGCCTTGGTTAATGAATTTTGTATTTTTTTTTTGCAACTATGTCGGATGAAAAAAATGCTCACCGGCCGCAAGAGGTCTACGAGGTGAGGTATGCAAATGTGGGTAATTATCAAAAAAAAAAAAATAATACCAACCGTAAGGAAAAAAGTATTTAACTCACGCTGCGCTGCTGGCTGTTGTGGTAGCGTCGGCAAAAAGCGTTTTTTGTTTTTAATTCATCCTCCAAAAAACCATTAATTTGATGTTTTTTTTTGCGCGCGGAAACCTATTTTAATTGGGTATTTTGTATCTTTTTTTTGTTTTTTGTTCTATTTTTTATTATCATGTTTCGTTTACGTATTTTTTTAATTTTATTTTTGTTTTAATTATAAACAAATTGATTGCAAATTTATATACATATATGTATATGGAGAATAATAAACAAAGCATGAGCTCATAGTTGTGCTGCTGCCCAAATACCAATGATCTCATGGCTGGTAGTTAAATAGGTTATAAGTTATTATACAAAAAAAAAACACCCGTTCTGTGATATTAACAATATTTACCCGCAATTAATTATTGTAAATACAAATTATTTTTAAATAATTATTACCTTGATGTAAATAAGTATATAAATGCTAAAAAATGTGTGTAATCAATCTGTCGCTGTCGGATTGTTCGTATAGTCTTATTTTCAAAACCACTCATCCGATTTGAATGAAATTTGGTAAAAGTATTCGATTACTTTTAAAGGGGTGAAAACTCCTAGATATGAAATTGCGAATGGGGTGAACAAAATAGAACGATAAGAAAGGAAATCTAGGCAAGAAGCTGAAATGCGTACGTTTTTTAAGTATCAAAGCCAAATCTATAAAAAGATTTATTTCGGGGGGAAACTGATAAATTTCATCTTTTTAACTTCCCATTGTAATCGGACTCATTTGTCGTACCTTTGTACGTTTGAGATACCATTTTTCGTCCACAATAACTCAAGAACGGGTAGAGATATCAACTCCAATTAAATTTTGATTGAAGGTTTGTAACTTCAAAATATCCAGAAAGGACTTTTATAAAAATGTGTGGAGCGGTTTTTTCACTGTAGCAGGTTGGAATCTCAGGAACGGATAGTGCCACTGACTTCAAGTAGATTTAATTATATACATTGTGATATGGTACAAGTTTGATATAAATTTGAAAAAAAATTTAACTCACCGTTATTTCTTTTTAAGGAAGGAAAAATGATATAACCGTAAATATATTCTTTTGTTATTTGAAATGACGTTTTTGACATATGGCAAAATTTTGGAAAAAATCAATTGATATGTAGTTTTTTTTGAAAAAAATAAAAAAAAACGAAAAACAGAAATACCACCAAAAATTGGTAAAAAATATTTTTTGACTCGAATATCTCCAGAGTGGGCAACGACATTGACCTCATAATAATTTTATTTTATAAATAATACAATTATGAACACATGATACAATTTTGACGAATATCGAACCGATAGTTTTTTTTACGAAAAATAAAAAGCTTTAACAAAAATTAACCAAAAAATCTCAACAGCAGTTTCTTGACTCGAATATGTTGATCATATTAATTTTGAATTTATTTTATTTTTTGCTCAATACAACTGTACATTTCTGAAAAATATCGAACTGACATTTTTTTTACAAAAAATAAAAAATTGAAACTAGAATTTACCGAAACGTGTCTACATTTTTTTTTCGGCTCAAATACCCTAACAATGATATTGACTTCAAATGTATTTTATTTTCAATGTAATACATTTTTCAATACTTAAATGATGTAATATATTGACGATTATTAAATTAATATTTTTTACTACAAAAACTTCTACCAAAAATTGGTCTGATACAATTTTTCAGTTTTTTTTTTTTTAATTAATTTACTAAAAAAAACTATTGCTTCAATATTTGTCAAAATGAATATCTTCTAACATAGAAAACCGCGTCTACCAGTAACGCTTTGACCTTCTCTTTTCATACCACCCCTTCACCAAAGCAACCACTTAAGTCATCTCCTTCTCATTTTTACCATAAACAATATCGAAATGTTTATTAAACATTCCATAGGCACAAACCTTTTTAAGACCACTGATTTAAAAATTATGGTTTTCGAAAATACTTATGGATTATGTGTTTGTTCCTCGCCTGAGATGATTTCTTGGCCAAAATCAGGGAACCATCAGAAAATTCAAAACGCAGTATTTTCTTTAATTTTTGGAAGCAAAGGCCGAATCTACTGTGCAACTCAAGATTTCAAACTATTGCCTTTCATTTAAAATTTATTTAAATTTTTAATTTTTAAATTATATTTTCTTATTACCTCAGCCCCGTAACAAGGAAACAGAAGCTGAAGTCCTTCAATGGATTTTCGATGTTCTTGGTGAGAAAGTACCAAGTGGCCAATATGAAGACATCTTAAAGGATGGTATTGTTTTGTGTAAATTGATCAATAAACTGGCTCCAGGTTCCGTAAAGAAAATCCAAGAACGTGGAACCAATTTCCAATTGATGGAAAACATTCAACGTTTCCAAGCTGGTATCAAGAAATACGGAGTCCCAGAGGAAGAAATCTTCCAAACTGCTGATCTTTTCGAGCGTAGAAATATCCCACAAGTAACACTTTGCTTGTACTCTTTGGGACGTCTTGTAAGTTTAAAATTATTTAAAACTAATATGACTTCTATTTTGTTATAATTTATAATTTCTTCATTTTAAGACTCAAAAACATCCAGAATACAATGGACCAAGTTTGGGACCAAAAATGGCCGATGAAAACAAACGTACATTTACCGAAGAACAATTGCGTGCCCACAATGCTGAGCTTAATTTACAAATGGGCTTCAATAAGGGTGCTTCACAGTCGGGACATGGTGGTTTCGGTAATACCCGCCATATGTAAAGAATTGACTTTATTTTGTTCTCCATGTATTAACCCTCAATCCAGTTTCTATACAAATGTAAATAAAAAAAAAAAGATAAAATTATACTTCATTTATGTTTTTGTTGAATCATAATAAATAATGTAAGTTAAATTATTATTTAAACAAAATCGTTTTTTTTATATTCTGAAAAGAATGCTATACTTGGACAGGTGTCACTTCTTAAGCTGTCATCTTTTGACATTGACAAGTAAAGGCTATGTCGTTTCCAAAAAATGGAACGATATACGTTTTAACATCGTAATGAAATCCATAAAATTCACTTCGCAAAGCGAGCTGCTATTTATTCTCTTGCAAAGAATCTTCTATTTCCATTGTAAGCATTTCCAAATCCAAAAATTCAAAATCAAAAATAAAATTCCATCATGAACCAAGTCAAAATTACAGAAAGACTTTTATACTGTACTTTGTAAATCTTAGATTTTTGCAATGGTTCAGTTGTAGTTTCAAACATTTTTGTAATTTACTTATTTGTTTCCACAGCTATAACCTTGCAGTTTTAGAAGGTTCATAAGGCATTCTGCCCAAACTAGGAGTTATGAGAACCTTGAAGAAATTTTCTTTTCAATTTCAAGGTATCTATAACATACATTTGAAGATACATACAAATACATATACCTATAATTCAATATTTAAAAATTGTATTATAAAAATATTCAATTTTAATCCATTAAAAAAAAAAAAAAACGAAAAACAAAAAAGAATCTCAAACATATTTTTTGTATCTGCACTCCTGCGTCACCACACTTACTGTCGGTTGCCATTGAAAATGGAATCTTAATAGCATTTTCAACATTCCCCGGAGTGCACTCGGTATTTCTCTCTCTCGGAAAAGCAGCAATAGATACCTCCAACAACCTTTTTCCAATTACTATAAGATATTTCTTCTTCTACTGCTGCTACTGTTCCTGCTCCTGTTTTTGTTGTTGCTGTTGCTGTTGCTTCCGTTCAACATCAAAATAAGCTAACACAAGAACAAAATATAAAAAAAAAACTCAAGCTTCCATAAAGAAGATATATTGTTGTTACATTAGAAGAAAGATAAACAAAAAAGAAAGAATAAAATTGTATCACGAAGGAATGAAAATCCACACACAGAGAAACACACACACACAAAAATGTACCAGAACTAAGAGAAAAGATAAATATCTTTTAAGTCGACCTAGATTCTTTTAGAAGAGAAATCTAAGGCTATATGATGCGCATTTCTTTACAATAAATTGTGTCCTCAAATTTCTGAATATAAGAAAAAAAAAAACAACAACAACAACAAAAGATAAAATATCTTAGTACCTACAACTTGATACCGAAATACTTGGTCTACAACTTTAATTGCAATGCGATTAGAAAGAGACAGATGAAAATAATGGGGATTAAAAATTAGTAACGGCAAGGACCAGCTCCTATTGACATTTTACAAGGTGGTGCATAAGTATCCCTTCATTGGTATCAGTTTTTTTTTTCAAATGGCGTTATATGTCAAAAGAATTCAATATTTGTGAAACAGGAACTTGTAACCAATCCTCAATTTTGAAAACTAAGATAAAGATTTTGTGTCAAATATCATCAGCAGTGGTCTGGATCCAATTATGTACTATGTAAGTATAGGTACTAATATTTTGCAGCTGATCTTATACAACAATGAAAACTCAACCATGTCTAAATTCCACCACAGTAAACCATCGAAACCCTCATAATAAATAACGTTTACATTTTCATTCGCCAATAATAATTCCTTATTTCCTTTTTAATGGGGAGAATTGACAAATTTTTACTGGTTGCATAAAGTCCAAAAATACATAATACAAAAGATTATCCAATACGATACAATTTTTGAATTCATTTTTAAAACTTAATAAAAGCTGTGTTTTATTCACTGCTGGATAGCTAGCACAGCAAAATTTCCCTCGGCAAACAACAACAATTTGATTGCCGGCGAAAAAGAAGCCAACAAAAATAATGGCAGCTGTGCTGGCGATATTATCTAAAGTGAGTTTAATCGTTTTATTCACTTGAATACTGCACTACCTATACAGCAGTGATTAAAACACAACTAATTATTATGAGGTGTTTCTTAAAATATTTTTTTCTATAACATAGGCTGGTATTCATAAAAGACAGTAAATGCTTTTACTGAAGATTTTTTAAATAAATACTAATTTTAGTATGCATACAAATAGTGTTAATATTAAAAAATAAGTATTTAGTAGAATGCTGTGAAAAATGTTTTCATATGAGGTCCTGAAAGAATAGTCGGTCGTGTGCAAGGAAAAAGTAACACCTGGCTTTCGGAAGAGACTTGGGTAAAAATCAATTAAAGAAAAACAACTAAAAGGTCGTTTGACAGCTGCTCACGCACAAGAATGAAACGAGCTAGAATTCACATTACGCATGATGATGAAGACGGTTCAGCGTTGAAGTGTAAGACGTGATAAACGTAATCACACCAATGTTTTGGTCCTGGAAGTAGAAGAACTTTTATAGAATAACCAAAGAACCCGCTGGTATTCAGAGTTCAAAACAACACCCTGTTAAAAGTAGGGATGGTACCCTGCTGATGTCGGTTCAACTCAGAAGGTGGAAGGAACATTTTGCTGAAGTATTACAGTAACAAGCAACTGACCTCTTCTGAGTTCTGAGTTGTCCGATGCAACTTATTCCCGATTATGCATCGCAACTCCCAGTCCCAGTTAGGAAGAGGTATGTATCGCCATCAAAGCACTGAAGAACAACAAAGCGGTGGGGCTTGTAGGCATTCCCGCAGAACTGCTACAAGCAGCGCCAACAACCTAGCAAATTGCCGCAACCGCTCATAGAGACAACATGGGTCTCCGAATGCTTTTGCGAAGAGTAGAAAAAGGGAATTATTGTCAAGCTCCCAAACAAAAAAAACTTGATGAAGTACGAAAATTGCGTTTTGCCTGCAGTCACTGAAATAGTAGTAAAGTTTGTTTTAGAACGCATAAAATAACACCTGGAAGCAACGCTCGATGCTGAACAAGCAGGCTTCTTCACTGGGTCCTCCTGTATTGATCATATCAATACCTTGAGGTTCATAATCGAACAGTGCCTCGAATATCTATCACCACTCCACCTGCTGTTCATTGATTTCGAGAAGGCTTTCGACAGCGTCAACAGGGGTTTATCTGGCTTGCTTTGCGGAGGAGAAACTCATTGCTATTATAAAAGCGACTTCTGATAGGTCCAAATATCACGTCTTACACGGAGGTAAGTTGTCAGAAGAATTTAAATTCCAAAGTGCTGTCAGGCAGGGCTGCATAACTATCACCAATACTGTTTTTATTGGTGATAATGATAAGTGATGTACTGCGGATGACTTTGATAGGAAGCGCAGGAAAAAGATGGACTTTGACAATTTACCTTAAACGTTTCATATGATCATTATATCTCCATCAAATTGCAACAAGTGTGGAGAAAGGTCGCAGTCATACACTTCTATGGACATTGCGCAACAACCAAAAGTAGAAAGCTTCCCAATCCTTGGAAGTATCGTCTCTACTAAAGGAGGAACCGAACAGACATCTCTAGCCGCATCGGAAAAACAAAGGCTGCGTTCGGGATGTTGTCTAATGTTTGGAGGAACAAATCTCTCAGCTTGAGCACATAGCTACGACTGTTTATGTAACTATATAACAACAACAATAACTGGAAATTGCAAACTTTCTTTAATAGGTGTCTTCGAAACTTCGACCATTTATTGAAGGATTAATTGGATTGGACTTAAATTTCCGAAATTTGTTTTGTCCAATGCACGTCAATTTCAAAAAGATGGAAAAAGGCCCTGAAATGATAAATATTTTGTAACAAAAAACAATGATTGGATTATGACGACAAAAGATTTAAATTTTGAGAATAATAACCCTTCTACAAATAGAACAGGCAGGCCTAAAAAGCCTTCTTAGAATGCTCTTCTAGAACAAAACGTAGGCGTATTGCAAGCATAACATCTGCAGATCGCAGTATAGCCTCGGCTTCGAGAACCTCCAAAGAAAAAGACGTTCCAAATAGAAAAACACTTAACGTTAATAAGGGTCTTAAAATATTGGTTGAAGCAATGTTTTTTAAAAAGCAATATAAAGTAATAAGGAGTGTAGTAAACGAATTTACGGATATGCACTTATTTGTATTCCCTTGCTATGCAAGTGTTCTTAAAGCGAAACAAAAATGCCATGCAGATCCGCAAACTATTACAGTAAGTGATTCATCTGCTGAGGTAACTCTTCAAGGTCTTTTAAACCATACGACTTCACGAATTATTGAATCACAAGAAGAGGGCTTAAAGAAAAAAAATTCAAGGAGATTCTCTTGATTTAACTCTAATTGGAAAATGGGGTTTTGATGGCAGTAGCGGACATTCGAAATTCAATCAACGAATTTCGGGTGAATATAGTGACAGTGACATGTTCATAACATCTTAGGTACATTTCCCTCTTCCAATTTTTGAACAAAATAATTTTGATGCACCTAAACAAGTTGTATGGCAGAATCCTAGCCCTGGATCCACCAGATACTGCAGACCTGTGCGTTTCCGGCTTAAAAAGGAAAATGAAGAATTGAGTAGGTACAGAGGAACAAAAATACATTCAAGACCAGATAAAAATTCACAACAAGTTTACTACATTTCTAAGCAAAACCTTCTGAAATGAACGATATTGAAAGTTTATTGCAAAGGAACACCATAAATGCAAAACAGTTTAGATTTCGGTATACGTTTTTATTAACTTGGCATATAGGCTTGATTTTAAAATGTGGCGAACTGGCAACACTGAAAAGGCTCTTTATGAAAATCAGAAGAAAAGAATCCAGAAAGAGTTCAGCAAAAAAAAAAACTGGTCTTATAATTGTTAAGCCTAAGTAAGGTGGGGGTAACTCTAATGATGGAAGCACGGCACTGAGGTTTTTCGCCAATTCTGCTCTTGCTTTCAACATAATTGACTGACATTAAGAAAACGGTTTTAGAAAGATGTGCAGTTGCTTTAAAAGCTTTGGCCTATTGTTTCTCTATAAATGCCGATGCTTTCGAAAAATTCACCTTAGAAATAGCCAAAGAAATTGTAAGTGAATATCCAGGGTATCCTTTGCTAGCATTCTGTACAGAAGGTCCTTATTCATGGCGGGGAAAGTTTTCAGGGAAAAAGTACGAGAAAAACCTCAAGAGTTGCCAAAAATACTGATTTGCTTAATAGACCTTCACTATCTTCGGATTTCGGACCTACTTCTTTAAATCGTTCGTGTTCTGGATAAAACTGAAAAAACAAGCTTATGCCCAAAGAAAGTGTTAAACTTATTGCTGTACAACCCCAGGGTTGTTGAAAAAACCTTCTCCTAATACTTTTAGTTTAATGGGCTTATTTCCTGTATTTTTGTATCTGTTTTGTTTTTAACATCAGTCTTGGATTTTTTTTTTTCTATTTGATCTGCAATATGTTTAATTAATTCATCAATAAATAATTCTAGAACTGCTTTAGCTCCTGTTGATGGTTGCTGAGATTTGGGCCACTGTCGTTTTCACCTTTAACTTCACCAAAAGTGTCTCATCCCTAACTACGGTCCCTTTTGTTATTAATTTTAAATTCCCCGCCGATAAGCTATGCCTTTATAAAAGGATTGCTTAAAACATCACTTACACTATGGCATGGACTAGACATGGTTGAAGTTATTTGTGAAATTCTAGTTGGATATGTACATACATATACCAAACGTTAATAAAAAAAGAACAAAAACTTCTGTGAAAAAAAGTTCTTAAATACTTACATCCGTACTTTCCGTTTTTTTTTTTACTGTAGATACATATAAACTTTTCCTATCAAAACCTAAAAACCAACTAAACTATGTAATCGTTTTATTCAATGCATTCGGTGCATTCCCGAGTACTTAGTGTACTTTTCACAGTTATCATTGCATACGATTCCTCTCACTTATACTCTGAGTATTCGGTGAATGCACGGTTAGACTTGTACACTTGTTTCGTGGAGTCATGCACCAATTTGTGAGAGAAAAACCAAATACTGTACACACCGGTTTTAATAAATGAGGCAACGAATAGGTAGTACTTGAATCTAGAGGAAGCAAATAATGAATGTATTCATGCAGACCAGTGTTGGGACTTCTACCAATTAAGTGGTATTTCTACCAAGTTTTTTTGAGTTATTTAAATCTGAGAACACAAAGGCAATTACGTTAAAAGTAAATATAATGAAAAATCTTGTAGAAAGTCAAAATATTAATATCAAAATAAATATAAGAATTTTCGGATCCCGAGAACAGTATCTGTATGAAAATTTTATTTTTTTCGGATGGTGGGGATATCGGAAAATTGTGAAAAGTATCCATTATAATTGGTTCCCGAACGGCCCTGATCACATGTTCTGTAACTTTCGAACTCGTCGAGAAACGGTGAGAATTGACATGAAATTTATTTTATCGCATCGTCAGGTTTCTGTACCTTTGACAGTTGTTAATTCTATCAACTGGAACAAACGGAATAGGAATCCTGGGAAAAATTGATAAAATGGTTTTCTGTATCTTTGGAGGTCTTTCTCTTTAAATGTCAAAATATATCACTGCATGAAAATACATAAATAATAAATAATTGATTTAAGAGCTTATTAATAAATAATATTATTAGGGATGTGCAGGATTATCAAAGTTCCAGAAGGAGACACTGGTGAATTTTATGGCAGAAAACAAGCCGTTTGCCCGCGGCCAGTTCATCTATGCCAACAGCCTACAATCAATTCTTCCATTTTTGTAATTTTTGTGTATGTTTAATCTTCTGTTTTTTTTTCATTAAAAAACTAATGATTTCATTAACTTTTAAGTTTATATTTCATTATTAACAAAAAAAAAAAAGTTTACATGAAGTCGAAAACACTGAATTGATAAAAGTTTTTTTAGTTTTTAAATGTCAACATGACAGTTCGTCTTATCACCTTCCAATGGAAATTCCAGTGAAAATATATCTCAAATTGAATTTATTGTAACAAGTTAGAAAAACACAAATTTTCCCAGGTGGTGATAAGTGGGGAACAAATCATTTCATTTTGTAACGATGTGATAAGTTATCGCCTGAGTTACAGAACATGGGTCCTAGTAAGAACCCAACATTTTGATCTTCTCTTTGAAGGGCCCTCATTAGAAAATTACATTAATTTACAAAAACTAATAAGATTAAGAAATGTGATATAAGATTGTAAGATTTACCTAACTTTTCAAATAATAAATTAAAATTATGAAAATTATCTAAAACGTATGTAACGATTTTTAAATTATATTTGAAATTTTTAATATTATAATTAATAAAAACATCTAAGAAAAAATGTTTTGATTTAATTTGCAGCCGCCCTCGGTGATCTGTCAAACGCGATGGAAGGTCGTACGTTCTTGAAAGATCGTAGAGCGTAAAAATTAGACCAATAATAGCTCTAAGTTTATAGTTGTGTTCATAGAGTAGAGTGGACGGTATCTGAGAGTAGAGGTGAGAGGGTAAGTCCAATTTAAGAGTGGTCTTCGGATTCAATTGTGGGGGTGTTAGTGTTGTAAACTTCAAAGCTTTGCTGGATTAATGGACAAAAATCTATTAACTCTTACATATTTCTTAATAAAAAAAAATATTACTAGCGAACAAGATTGCCATAGAATGCAAAAGTGTCGTAAAGATGCCGAATTCAAGAATTGATAAGGCCTGAACGCGACACTTAAAAATGTCGATGCCAATGAAGGCTAGTTTTTGAATTCGAACATTACGGACTGAATTCGAAAAATAAGAATCATCAGATAAAATTTCTTCGAAAAAGAAACGGACACTAAAGAAGGCAAAAAAAATAATATTCAGAAGAATTCAATTTTGTCGTCATAATTTGCGTACCTATTTTTTTGAATGAAATGTCAATAATGCGAACAAAAATTAAAAAATGTGTAATGAAACAGAGGCTTACATATACATTCCCAAAAAAGAAGGAAAATGAAAAATAAACGTTTACGAGGAATATCAGAATATTGAAATGAATTCAGATGCTAAGCAACGTAAGGCAAGCCGCGAAAGGCAAAAATTAAAGGATTGATTCAGTGGAAAAGGAAACTCCTTTGTTATTCGAAAAAAATACACAGTTTTCCCCCAGATTATATATGTATTTATAACCATGCAATACCTGTAAAAAGTCAGTAATATACAAGGGAAAAATAAATCGGTTGTCCACAAGTAATTTCCTGAAATTTATTGCTATACAGATGACGACTGAATGGAAGAATTAATAGTTGCACTCATATTAAACTTCATGCAAATTCGGGGTTTAAAACATATGCGTTAAGTCTACCTACAGTTAGGTTCAAAAGCGAGTGTCCTTAAATTAAATTTTTAAGCATTACATTTTATCGTACCACAGAAAAATCTGTTACCGTATTTTTCTCCAGAGAACGATGTTGGTGGTATTTTGCAATAGATGGGATTAAAAAAGTACCAACCTAGTGGCGTCTTTTCATAGATAGATAGCAACGAAAGAAGTTTAAAGTGCGTTTTGCTTAACAACGGCAATAAGTACGGATCTATACCTATCGCACATTCGGTGACTTTAAAAGAAAAATACACAAATATTGTTAAGGTTATGGAAAAAATTAAAATTGAAGATCACAAATGGTTAATTTGTGTTGATCTAAAAATGGTTAACTTTCTTTTGGGTCAACCAGAGGGATATACGAAGTTCAATTGTTTCATCTGTCTCTGCGACAGCTGTGGTAAAAAACGATGCTATCGAACTTTAAAGAACTAGTGTGCAGACCGATTCCCACAAAATCTATCAAAATAATATGGATAAAATTGCTAACTTTGATGATGGATTTTGAATGTTCAAATCCATAAAAAAATCCTGGGACGAGGCTCTAAGAAACCCAATTTACTTGTGCTTAATCGATTTCATTCAATTACAATAATTAGAAGATTAAGTAAAAAAAAAAAAGAGGGAATCACAATCGTGTTACATACCTCATCAAAAATATTTAACGCCAACACGAAAATTAACAATTAAACTATCAATCTGGCGCCAAAACAAGCCCATGCAAAAAAAAAAACGACAAGCCAAGACGATTTTTCGCAGGGCCAAGGCTCCCACACAACCTAAGCCAGGAAGTTGATAGGTTTCCCAGTGTCTCTACTCTGTATGTGTGTTTAACTTGGCTTTGGCTGAAAAATGTCGTTCGTTAACGTTGAAAGATATAATCTAATCAATTTCCTCGATAAAAAAGCACCAAAGCTATACGAGTAGGTTTTAGGTACATTTACATAGGTACCTATCCTGCATCTAAGCTGTAACCTTATAAATGTATGTATGTAATGTAGGTACGTAGTAAGAAAATCTGAGAATATTGCCCTTGGTGTTTTGTTCTTGGCTCTTTCTGGTTGTAAACTTTTGAATTTGGGATAAGGTTGTTAGCTGGATGTTATAAGGATTGAAAATTAATTAAAATAGTTCCATCACCATCATCAATTACATCAAGCATACCTACTATGAGTCAAAGATGATACAGTTTTGTTTTTGAGCAGTTAGGATATTGCCAGTCTAAGAATGAAATACATGCTTTAGGATACATTGATTAGGTATTTCGAGATCTGAGTAAGGTACGAAGGAGTACCTACTTATGTATATTTCCAATTAAAGTACATAATTCCAATTAAAGTACATAATTAAGGAAGTTATAAGGCATCCTAAGCACAAGAATTAAAAGAAAATAATATACAAAACACTGTTTAATTTGAATTTAGGTAAAACTGCATTACACTCAGAAAAAAAAACACAAAATCAGATTCGACAACGCTTATATCAATATTAGCCGTGTTTTTTTGGTAATTGAAGATACTAGCTAGTAAAATTTTACATGGAAAACAAAAAAAATAAGCTAGTGTTTATTCATAGTATTTAAGTGAAGATAGAGTTTCATCTAGTTAAATGTAGGGGCAGTCAAGAAGTGCAAAAAATATGCAAATGTTGGCAACATGAATGTGTGTTCGGTAACAAATTCACTTCTTTTACACTTTGCCTGCATTGAAAAGTGCAAGCGATCCACAAATTTCAAACCAAACATTTATTTGGGTTGAAATTTTCAAAACAAAATTACTTCGTTAGTAAATTTGTTACAATTAATTCTTCACAAAATCTTTAAGACTTTTAGGATCAATTCATAAGTGATAAAATAATTTTCTTAAGGATTAGTGTAATTAACCATCACATATTGTGGAAAAATTATTGAAATATGCTTGTTCTCATTACAAAGCTCACAAAGGGTGCTTCCATAAATGCATGGTTGCGAAAGTCTGACGAATACATACATAACTTTCATAAATGCAAATGAGTTAAAGTTAAAGTTGCCAGAAAGTTAGTTCCATAGTTTTCGCTCTTCCATATAAGCTAAAAGTTGATAAAATGGTGAACTTTAATCTGTGGGTGGTAAATCTAACAAGAAAATCAATATATTTTTTTATAGTTTTGCTACAAATATAAGTAAAAAACATTCTAAACCAACTCGGTTTGCATTTCCATGCAAACTTCAACTCAACAAGCTTTTTTATGCATTTTCCAACTCGACCCAATAATTTACACAATTATACATTCTTTGAACGCGCCCCACTTAGAACAGCTGTTGTTTATTTTGATTTAAAACTCAAATTGAATTTTTAACTTAAATGTAAAGATGTTAGCCAGAAATTTCTTTAAAAAGTGAGTTTGCATATTTACAACTTTTGTTTGCAATATATGCATTCAATTTTTTCTATATTTAAAAGTGCACATTAACCTTTTATATTTTGTCAGAAGATTTAGAAATGTTGAAATCAATAATTTGACAAATAATGTAGGGACACCAACTTTAAGAAGAAAAATTAAAAGTGAATATAGCGTTTTATTGGTACTCGAATACTATGTAAGGGATAGATTACCAATAAAACGCGGCTATCATTGTATTCCTTATATCCTAGATAACCTTACGAAATCCAGCCTCAAGGGGATTGTAGAGCTTTGGCAAAGACCTTATCTTTTTGGACAAAGACAAATATCAATCACAACTGCACCAGTCTTAAATTGTGAGCACAAAAATTGAACCAGTGACCAGTGAAAAGAATTTATTTTCAAAACTCAACAGAGGCGAAAAATCCGAAAATGAGATATGCCCATAAAAATTTTGATAAGAAAAAAAAAACTATCAGACTAAAACATTTTTCGTGATTTTGTAGCGGAAAAACAATATTTGGCAATTTTTTTTAGAACTTTTTGTAGTTTCTCATTTATTGTTAAAAATTTCAATTCTATATTTGTCAATATTTTATCATTAACGTATTGACAAATGCATTATGTTTGCTGGAAATAATATAAACTTGTTTTGAAGAATAATTTTTGAAATTTTTTGGTAAATTTCAGTTTTAGTTGTTTATTTTTCGTAAAAAAACACACCAAGGTCAAATTAAGAATTTAAAACAAATTAACTCGAAATACAAATAAAATGTAAAATAGATAGGATAAATACTGAAACATAGTACATTTTTATCTCTTATTCATTTTAATTCTAATTTTAGAAAATGTTGAGAAAAAATTGAAATTAGAGTTAAATGATGATTACAAATTAATCTGTTTAGTGCTGGCAATTAAATTTAAGAATGAAAAAAACTTACTATACATAATTGTCCTCTAAATTTATTGAAAAGTTTGATCAAGTCTTTGTCGAATTTTAAACATAAAATTAAATAAAAAAAAAACTGTTGCTAATCGAACTCGCAAGCGTTTCCTTCTTTAAAATACAGAGTTGATAGATCAATTAATACGGTAAAGTACGTTATAGAAAACGTGTTGGTAAAAATGGCTTGAATTTCAATCTATCAGGTGAAGAAGCTTTGTCAGTCCTTCTAGAAGCTAAGCTTTTAATGCATCAATACAATATAATAAAAAAAAAAGAAAACCCTAAATTCCCATGGTTTGCTCGAAATATTTTAATTGAAAAATTAAACTCAAATCCCTTTTGGATCATATAATAAGCTGTTTAGTTGAAATTCCGGGCAAAATTTTGCTAACCCTGACCAGACCATTGATTGCCTCGAAAATCCGAAAAACAATAAAAAAAACTTCAATGATTTGGAAAAAATGTCTAAACTCCCTCCGGTTCAAGGTGAATTTGCTTTCGGGCTTCATTTATGGAATATAATTATTTAAATGCTTACTACATGTGGCAAGCAAAAAAAGACGAAGAAAAAAAAATAATAATCCATGATCGAAAATTGAATATAAAAAAAAAAACACTCTAAAATAGAAATGATTTAATAAGTTGACTGCTCAAGGCCTGGATTTGGCAGTTCAAATGATAAAACAGCCGAAAGGTTTTTTTAAGAATGCTAAAAAATAATCTCCAATAGGTACCGGGTATCGCCATTGAACTAATAAAAAAGTTTCATGTTAGACGAAGGTAGGTACTGGAGAATTGGAGACCATAGAATTGAAACAAATAAAAAAATTCTTGGTACCTATTTATGCCACTTTCCATTGACATGGTCTTAATTCATTGAGCTGAAAAAGTGAAATAGTGTTTTTCCATATTGGGAAACTTTCAAAGTTTTGTGATGTAGAGATATTTTTTAAACTATATTTATTCGTATTATCACTAATTATAATAAATTAAATTTGTTTTATAAGCCTACATCCGTGGGAATTAGTAGAAGTAAAACCAATAAAACACCATCAAATAGGACACTAGAAAATAAAATAAAAATGTGAATCCCCACAAAAAAGTACTAAGTATTATTATCATTTTAATTATATTCCTAATAATTATGTATTTATTTAAAAATAATGCTATAGAGAAGAATCCGAATAATTTATTTCTATGTTTAAAAATAGAATCGGGGTATATCGTATATGTTTAAGAAATTAAAACATAGCAACTTCGTTTGTTGGTTTTGTCGAGTCGGCTGAAGTGGAGATTATTTTAATGTGTTTTATACTGGAGCTCTGTATTTGATTTGGACCATAGGTACATAAGATCGTCCATCGGATCCTAAAATGTTCAATTTTCACTCACTCGATAATATTACATGCTTTAAGAACCTGGCACTCTCATTTTTTAAAAAATTGTCCGTAAAACATCCATACAAATAATTACTTCTTGAAATACGTCGAATTTCGAAGTGGTTGGGGGGAGCAAGACTTTCCATGAGAATCCTCCACATCACAAACACAAGCCATGTTTTGGTGTCGACCACTTGGGGTTTTGCTTCACACAAAATATCTTCCATTTGAGGCACTTAATACTTTATTAAAAGACAAAAAATGGTGGATTATAATTCGGACGGTGCCATCTACCAAATTGACACGTTTCATTTTTCGATAAAGGATGTTAAAGATGTTGTTTTCTCCACCACCTGTTGCTTATGATACTCGCTTTTAGTGTGTCACTTTTTTCGTATATTGCCTTTCTAGTCAGACCAAACCTGCAAGAATTTTTTAAAACATTAGTCAAAAATATTTAACCTTTATCCATTCAGACACATCTTTTACTGGAGGCCTCTCACTATTTAAAATAGTGGACCAATTGAAACACAAACACTCAGTTTGATATTTACCACAAAAAAAAGAACCTTTTGCAAAATGGGGATATTCCGCGTTTAGAAAGAACCGAAATGCAGAACACCGATTTTCATTTGCGAAATTCCAATTCACATTATGAATTGTAAAATAAAATACCCAAATACACTTTCGACAAGTGAATTTACAATAAGAATATTCTTTTTTATTTTATTTTTAACTTATCACTTAGGCATAGGGAGTTAATTAATCGGTCCAATTTGTAAAATTAAAATTTTTGACAAATCTGGACGTTTTAAGGTTCCTAGAATCTAAATCCGTCATTTCTAGAGAGATGTCTGTGTGCGTGTGTGTACGTATACGTTCGAGATTTTGTTTTACTTTAGCCATTTTAAAAAAACAGTGAAAATGTTGGTTTATCGCAAATATCTCAGGAACAGATAGTGGTGTTGTCTTCAAATAATTTTTTTTGTGTTCAATGTAAATTTTTGAAGCACTGCTATTTTTTTGCTCGCATTTTTAGTTATTTTTTAAAAATATAAAAATGGCGCACAAATATAAAATAAAGAAAAAATATTATCTTCAAAATAATTGTTTACTATGTGAATTAATAAAATTTTGGAAAAAAAAAATACAATTGGTAAAAAATGTTTTTCCACTACAATATCTCAAAAGACGGATAATATTTTTTGTTAGTAAAGTTTTTATCCATCAATAGCTTTATTTATTAAATCGTATTATCGGTGAAATAAGGTTACTCTGACTTTACTACGCCTTTAATACTGAAAAGCTTATTTATAAAAAAAAATAAACCAGTATTAGAGGCGGAGTAAGCTAGAACTGGTTCATAGTATCTAAGTCAATTAAAATGAATAGTTGTGCGAATCAGATGGGGTTTGTTTACGTTTATAATAACCTGAGTTTTAGATTGGTCATTTTTCTAATTCAAGATTTTACATAAGCAAGGAGTACCTAAAATGGGTGGAAAAATATTTTATAAATAAGGATTCGTTTGACGTGGCGTAAAGACGGTGTAAGGGATGCAACTAGTTTTAACAATTCCTAGGTTAAAACTAGTATTAGTGAAATCTAATAAATAAGGCTGCAAAAGTAAATCGAATAATATCAGAACTGCCAAATTTTCAAGCTACGAGTATAATGGAAAGTTATCAGTGTGGGTCACATCTAGGCTCTTTTTAAACTTGTACGTCAGCGTTGAAAATAATTTTTTTGCTTCATAAGTAATTCATCGAATGGTAATGGTGTCGTAGACTAAGACTTCCCGAATAAAATATACCAAATCTCATGCGATTCTTCTTCTGTTGCTCCATAAT
Organism: Scaeva pyrastri; assembly: GCA_905146935.1. Taxonomy (NCBI): domain Eukaryota; kingdom Metazoa; phylum Arthropoda; class Insecta; order Diptera; family Syrphidae; genus Scaeva; species Scaeva pyrastri. Next base: position 80,380,111 of record LR989927.1, read on the forward strand.
GATTCTATTTCATTAGGATCCTCAAATAATCTTTACAAACTAAAAGCCTCGTCTCCATCTCCAGTTTCTTGTTCTACCGCAGTGTAATTGAATATTTAATGTTAATTTCAGTAGATATCTATGGAAGTCTTAAGTATTAAAAAAGATTCTTATTTAAAAATTTTGATATTGAATTGATGAAAGTTTAAAAAATTAAATTAATTTTTATAAAAACCACTGCACCGTATTGCAGCTGTTTCATAGTTAGTCCATCTACTATCCCTACAAAAACCTTTCCTTATAATAAAATGAATGAAAGTAGAAAACTTCGTCTATCCATTGGCATTGCTTCTGGTCACTCCCAGGGGGCAATAGATGTCGATGTCGTGTTCCAGGTCACTTTTTATGGCAAACTTTAACATTTAGTTCCTATATGAATATATGTAGCTAGAAATACATATTCCGAGTCCAAACTGCTGCTTAAATTTTTCGACCATCAACATCAGCATCCAGAAATGCTATTTTATTTTACTTATGTTATTTTTTTTTTTAAATTCATTCTCTCCTTCTTCATTTTGCTCTGAGTGTCATGTTCGAGATAAAAACGTAATTTAATTTTTCACAATAATTTATTTCAACCGGAGGACACTTTTCTCCTTTCACATTTTATGTATGTATGTGTCTACATAGTTGAAACCATCTTCGTCTTCGGAAATCGGAATGGCGAGATCGTCTGTGATGGTAGCAGAAAAATGAAAATGAATACCAAAATATGCACAGAAAAAAAAAAACAAAAAAGAAAAACACATACAAACTCCTTCCCTTTAATTTCCGCAACGACAAAAATACTTACCACCACGCTGGCGCTGCTGGCTGCACGGGGATGTGGAACGCCCGCCCGCCTTAGTCTCCAGTAAAACGGGTTACGTATTTTTTTGTTTGCACGGTATAGGGTTGCCTTATTCCCATTCTTCAAGGCGGCCGAAGGCGGCGGCGGTGGTGATGGTGATTGGTGTAACTCCCGACCCCACCCAGTGCCAGTACCTTTGCCTTAGACCTGACAACAAATCAACTACCTTCAATATGCCCTTGGCATCAGTACATTGACATAAGGAACATAAATTTTCAATTTGCCACGAAGCCCCAGGAAGGTATTGTGCTGTGCTCCCTTGAAATACACAAGGCTGTTGGTTGTTGCTGTTGGAACTGAAAGGATTTCACATTACAATGACTATTTAAAATGAGCTATTGCTTGGCACCTCAAGACATTTATGCTAAGAGCACCCTGCACGCAATTTCGTTTGTTGCTTTTCGGTTCGATTTGAAATGTTGGATACGGAACTGATGAATGCTAGGAATGCAGTTAATTGGATCTTTTGAGAAGTTTTTGTTTGCTGCTATGTCACTCGTTCGAGGAGAAGAATTGGTGCGTGCTAGAAGGATCAAGGATGCTTTTGCGGTGAAAACTATTTTGCTGATTTAGATCCAATAAGTTAAAAAAGCTTAAGTCAATTTTTACCATTTTTCAGTATGATCAAATGAAGTTTTGGGACATATACGAGTAGTTCTTAAAGACTTTTTTAGTGATTACTTTTAAACTGTTAGTACTAGACAAACAATTTCTTTTTCAGGACCCATGCTTGTAATACCTTTAAAATGCATATTCTTTGTTTGTTGAAAAACAGCCACACTATTAATAAACACAAGTTTTTTTTTAACTATAAATATGTATGTGTTTTCTAGCGTATTAAAGTATCTAGTAAAATAGCTTATGTCGACTGAAGCTGTTTGTAAAATTGAGTTTGGTTCGAAATTGTAGTCTTCACATAAAAAGAAAACTTATCGCGTCCAACACTCAACATAAAGCGAAGTCTTTATTGTTTTACATTTGGAGCTGGTGTTGTTTATTGAGAATTCGATTTAAGTTAGATGTTTTGACCATTCACCAGGGTCGGTTTCAGTTTCTTTTGAAAGCATAGCAGTCAATAGCCTGTTAACCCTCTCGACCTGTCCATTTGATTGTGGAGAATGAGTGGCGAATTTAATATGAGTTACGTCAAAGCTGGCACAGAAAAGCGAGAATTCTTCAGAGGTAAAACAGGATCCCCTGTCTGAAATTAGTCTCTTTGGGCGACTCGACTGTAAGCAGAACAGTATTCTTTCATGCACAGTATGGCTTCTTTTGAACTAGTGGTTTCCACCGAATATAATTTTGTAAATTTACTGAACGCATCGACTATAAGAAAAAAATCTCTACCAAAAGGTAGAGGTCCATAACGGTCCACGTGAATGGTTTCAAATAGTATACTGCCCTTTGGAATAATAATTATGGTACATAGAATGCAATGTAATCTTTAAACTTCCGGTATATAAGCCCGTTTATAATTTCGTAAAATGGATGTTGTGTTTTTTCTAGCGTCTTAACAATCTTTTGAATTTAAGTGTCTCTTTAAGAAAAGAAGAAGACGGGATGAAATTTACCATCTTGTTGCTTTTGCAACAAGAAATGGGAAAACATGGCAATTTTGGACCCTCTAGGAGTTGATTTGACTGAAATACAGCGATTTAAAGTGTAAACTTGGATTTTCCTCGATAACTTCTCGTACAAATTTTTGTATGCAAAGATGGTTACACCGTTGGAAAGAGGAGAATTCCAGCATCAGAATAGTGAAATTTCAGCCTCCTAGGTGGTAGGGTGGCAGAGAAATGCGCCGTCAAAAAATGGGAAAATATGGCAATTTTGGACCCTCTAGGAGTTGATCTGACTGAGATACAGCGATTTAAAGTGTAAACTTGGATTTTCCTCGATAACTTCTCGTACAAATTTTTGTATGCAAAGATGGTTACACCGTTGGAAAGAGGAGAATTCCAGCATCAGAATAGTGAAATTTCGGCCTCAAAGGTGGAAGGGTTGCAGAGATATGCGCCGTCAAAAAATGGGAAAATATGGCAATTTTGGACCCTCTAGGAGTTGATTTGACTGAGATACAGCGATTTAAAGTGTAAACTTGGATTTTCCTCGATAACTTCTCGTACAAATTTTTGTATGCAAAGATGGTTACACCGTTGAAAAGAGGAGAATCCCAGCATCAGAATAGTGAAATTTCATCTTCCTAGGTGGAAGGGTTGCAGAGATATGCGCCGTCAAAAAATGGGAAAATATGGCAATTTTGGACCCTCTAGGAGTTGATTTGACTGAGATACAGCGATTTAAAGTGTAAACTTGGATTTTCCTCGATAACTTCTCGTACAAATTTTTGTATGCAAAGATGGTTACACCGTTGGAAAGAGGAGAATTCCAGCATCAGAATAGTGAAATTTCAGCCTCCTAGGTGGTAGGGTGGCAGAGAAATGCGCCGTCAAAAAATGGGAAAATATGGCAATTTTGGACCCTCTAGGAGTTGATCTGACTGAGATACAGCGATTTAAAGTGTAAACTTGGATTTTCCTCGATAACTTCTCGTAAACATTTTTGTATGCAAAGATGGTTACACCGTTGGAAAGAGGAGAATTCCAGCATCAGAATAGTGAAATTTCAGCCTCCTAGGTGGTAGGGTCGCAGAGAAATGCGCCGTCAAAAAATGGGAAAATATGGCAATTTTGGACCCTCTAGGAGTTGATTTGACTGAAATACAGCGATTTAAAGTGTAAACTTGGATTTTCCTCGATAACTTCTCGTACAAATTTTTGTATGCAAAGATGGTTACACCGTTGGAAAGAGGAGAACTCCAGCATCAGAATAGTGAAATTTCAGCTTCCTAGGTGGTAGGGTGGCAGAGATATGCGCCGTCAAAAAATGGGAAAATATGGCATTTTTGGACCCTCTAGGAGTTGATTTGACTGAGATACAGCGATTTAAAGTGTAAACTTGGATTTTCCTCGATAACTTCTCGTAAAAATTTTTGTATGCAAAGATGGTTACACCGTTGGAAAGAGGAGAATTCCAGCATCAGAATATTGAAATTTCAACCTCCTAGGTGGAAGGGTTGCAGAGATATGCGCCGTCAAAAAATGGGAAAATATGGCAATTTTGGACCCTCTAGGAGTTGATTTGACTGAGATACAGCGATTTAAAGTGTAAACTTGGATTTTCCTCGATAACTTCTCGTACAAATTTTTGTATGCAAAGATGGTTACACCGTTGGAAAGAGGAGAATTCCAGCATCAGAATAGTGAAATTTCAGCCTCCTAGGTGGTAGGGTGGCAGAGAAATGCGCCGTCAAAAAATGGGAAAATATGGCAATTTTGGACCCTCTAGGAGTTGATCTGACTGAGATACAGCGATTTAAAGTGTAAACTTGGATTTTCCTCGATAACTTCTCGTAAACATTTTTGTATGCAAAGATGGTTACACCGTTGGAAAGAGGAGAATTCCAGCATCAGAATAGTGAAATTTCAGCCTCCTAGGTGGTAGGGTCGCAGAGAAATGCGCCGTCAAAAAATGGGAAAATATGGCAATTTTGGACCCTCTAGGAGTTGATTTGACTGAAATACAGCGATTTAAAGTGTAAACTTGGATTTTCCTCGATAACTTCTCGTACAAATTTTTGTATGCAAAGATGGTTACACCGTTGGAAAGAGGAGAATTCCAGCATCAGAATAGTGAAATTTCAGCCTCCTAGGTGGTAGGGTGGCAGAGAAATGCGCCGTCAAAAAATGGGAAAATATGGCAATTTTGGACCCTCTAGGAGTTGATCTGACTGAGATACAGCGATTTAAAGTGTAAACTTGGATTTTCCTCGATAACTTCTCGTACAAATTTTTGTATGCAAAGATGGTAACACCGTTGGAAAAAGGAGAATTCCAGCATCAGAATAGTGAAATTTCGGCCTCAAAGGTGGAAGGGTTGCAGAGATATGCGCCGTCAAAAAATGGGAAAATATGGCAATTTTGGACCCTCTAGGAGTTGATTTGACTGAGATACAGCGATTTAAAGTGTAAACTTGGATTTTCCTCGATAACTTCTCGTACAAATTTTTTTATGCAAAGATGGTTACACCGTTGAAAAGAGGAGAATCCCAGCATCAGAATAGTGAAATTTCATCTTCCTAGGTGGAAGGGTTGCAGAGATATGCGCCGTCAAAAAATGGGAAAATATGGCAATTTTGGACCCTCTAGGAGTTGATTTGACTGAGATACAGCGATTTAAAGTGTAAACTTGGATTTTCCTCGATAACTTCTCGTACAAATTTTTGTATGCAAAGATGGTTACACCGTTGGAAAGAGGAGAATTCCAGCATCAGAATAGTGAAATTTCGGCCTCAAAGGTGGAAGGGTTGCAGAGATATGCGCCGTCAAAAAATGGGAAAATATGGCAATTTTGGACCCTCTAGGAGTTGATTTGACTGAGATACAGCGATTTAAAGTGTAAACTTGGATTTTCCTCGATAACTTCTCGTACAAATTTTTGTATGCAAAGATGGTTACACCGTTGAAAAGAGGAGAATCCCAGCATCAGAATAGTGAAATTTCATCTTCCTAGGTGGAAGGGTTGCAGAGATATGCGCCGTCAAAAAATGGGAAAATATGGCAATTTTGGACCCTCTAGGAGTTGATTTGACTGAGATACAGCGATTTAAAGTGTAAACTTGAATTTTCCTCGATAACTTCTCGTACAAATTTTTGTATGCAAAGATGGTTAAACCGTTGGAAAGAGGAGAATTCCAGCATCAGAATAGTGAAATTTCAGCCTCCTAGGTGGTAGGGTGGCAGAGAAATGCGCCGTCAAAAAATGGGAAAATATGGCAATTTTGGACCCTCTAGGGGTTGATTTGACTGAGATACAGCGATTTAAAGTGTAAACTTGGATTTTCCTCGATAACTTCTCGTACAAATTTTTGTATGCAAAGATGGTTAAACCGTTGGAAAGAGGAGAATTCCAGCATCAGAATAGTGAAATTTCAGCCTCCTAGGTGGTAGGGTGGCAGAGAAATGCGCCGTCAAAAAATGGGAAAATATGGCAATTTTGGACCCTCTAGGGGTTGATTTGACTGAGATACAGCGATTTAAAGTCTAAACTTGGATTTTCCTCGATAACTTCTCGTACAAATTTTTGTATGCAAAGATGGTTACACCGTTGAAAAGAGGAGAATCCCAGCATCAGAATAGTGAAATTTCATCTTCCTAGGTGGTAGGGTGGCAGAGAAATGCGCAGTCAAAAAATGGGAAAATATGGCAATTTTGGACCCTCTAGGAGTTGATTTGACTGAGATACAGCGATTTAAAGTGTAAACTTGAATTTTCCTCGATAACTTCTCGTACAAATTTTTGTATGCAAAGATGGTTAAACCGTTGGAAAGAGGAGAATTCCAGCATCAGAATAGTGAAATTTCAGCCTCCTAGGTGGTAGGGTGGCAGAGAAATGCGCCGTCAAAAAATGGGAAAATATGGCAATTTTGGACCCTCTAGGGGTTGATTTGACTGAGATACAGCGATTTAAAGTGTAAACTTGGATTTTCCTCGATAACTTCTCGTACAAATTTTTGTATGCAAAGATGGTTAAACCGTTGGAAAGAGGAGAATTCCAGCATCAGAATAGTGAAATTTCAGCCTCCTAGGTGGTAGGGTGGCAGAGAAATGCGCCGTCAAAAAATGGGAAAATATGGCAATTTTGGACCCTCTATTGGTTGATTTGACTGAGATACAGCGATTTAAAGTGTAAACTTGGATTTTCCTCGATAACTTCTCGTACAAATTTTTGTATGCAAAGATGGTTAAACCGTTGGAAAGAGGAGAATTCCAGCATCAGAATAGTGAAATTTCAGCCTCCTAGGTGGAAGGGTTGCAGAGATATGCGCCGTCAAAAAATGGGAAAATATGGCAATTTTGGACCCTCTAGGGGTTGATTTGACTGAGATACAGCGATTTAAAGTGTAAACTTGGATTTTCTTCGATAACTTCTCGTACAAATTTTTGTATGCAAAGATGGTTACACCGTTGGAAAGAGGAGAATTCCAGCATCAGAATAGTGAAATTTCAGCCTCCTAGGTGGTAGGGTGGCAGAGAAATGCGCAGTCAAAAAATGGGAAAATATGGCAATTTTGGACCCTCTATAGGAGTTGATTTGACTGAGATACAGCGATTTAAAGTGTAAACTTGAATTTTCCTCGATAACTTCTCGTACAAATTTTTGTATGCAAAGATGGTTATACCGTTGGAAAGAGGAGAATTCCAGCATCAGAATAGTGAAATTTCAGCCTCCTAGGTGGTAGGGTGGCAGAGAAATGCGCCGTCAAAAAATGGGAAAATATGGCAATTTTGGACCCTCTAGGAGTTGATTTGACTGAGATACAGCAATTTAAAGTGTAAACTTGGATTTTCCTCGATAACTTCTCGTACAAATTTTTGTATGCAGAGATGGTTACACCGTTGGAAAGAGGAGAATTCCAGCATCAGAATAGTGAAATTTCATCCTCCTAGGTGGAAGGGTTGCAGAGATATGCGCCGTCAAAAAATGGGAAAATATGGCAATTTTGGTTACACCGTTGGAAAGAGGAGAATTCCAGCATCAGAATAGTGAAATTTCATCCTCCTAGGTGGAAGGGTTGCAGAGATATGCGCCGTCAAAAAATGGGAAAATATGGCAATTTTGGACCCTCTAGGAGTTGATTTGACTGAGATACAGCGATTTAAAGTGTAAACTTGGATTTTCCTCGATAACTTCTCGTACAAATTTTTGTATGCAAAGATGGTTACACCGTTGGAAAGAGGAGAATTCCAGCATCAGAATAGTGAAATTTCATCCTCCTAGTTGGAAGGGTTGCAGAGATATGCGCCGTCAAAAAATGGGAAAATATGGCAATTTTGGACCCTCTAGGGGTTGATTTGACTGAGATACAGCGATTTAAAGTGTAAACTTGGATTTTCCTCGATAACTTCTCGTACAAATTTTTGTATGCAAAGATGGTTACACCGTTGGAAAGAGGAGAATTCCAGCATCAGAATAGTGAATTTTCAGCTTCCTAGGTGGTAGGGTGGCAGAGAAATGCGCAGTCAAAAAATGGGAAAATATGGCAATTTTGGACCCTCTAGGAGTTGATTTGACTGAGATACAGCGATTTAAAGTGTAAACTTGGATTTTCCTCGATAACTTCTCGTACAAATTTTTGTATGCAAAGATGGTTACACCGTTGGAAAGAGGAGAATTCCAGCATCAGAATAGTGAAATTTCAACCTCCTAGGTGGAAGGGTTGCAGAGATATGCGCCGTCAAAAAATGGGAAAATATGGCAATTTTGGACCCTCTAGGAGTTGATTTGACTGAGATACAGCGATTTAAAGTGTAAACTTGGATTTTCCTCGGTAACTTCTCGTACAAATTTTTGTATGCAAAGATGGTTACACCGTTGGAAAGAGGAGAATTCCAGCATCAGAATAGTGAAATTTCAGCCTCCTAGGTGGTAGGGTGACAGAGAAATGCGCCGTCAAAAAATGGGAAAATATGGCAATTTTGGACCCTCTAGGAGTTGATTTGACTGAGATACAGCGATTTAAAGTGTAAACTTGGATTTTCCTCGATAACTTCTCGTACAAATTTTTGTATGCAAAGATGGTTACACCGTTGGAAAGAGGAGAATTCCAGCATCAGAATAGTGAAATTTCATCCTCCTAGTTGGAAGGGTTGCAGAGATATGCGCCGTCAAAAAATGGGAAAATATGGCAATTTTGGACCCTCTAGGAGTTGATTTGACAGAGATACAGCGATTTAAAGTGTAAACTTGGATTTTCCTCGATAACTTCTCGTACAAATTTTTGTATGCAAAGATGGTTACACCGTTGGAAAGAGGAGAATTCCAGCATCAGAATAGTGAAATTTCAGCCTCCTAGGTGGAAGTGTTGCAGAGATATGCGCCGTCAAAAAATGGGAAAATATGGCAATTTTGGACCCTCTAGGAGTTGATTTGACTGAGATACAGCGATTTAAAGTGTAAACTTGGATTTTTATCGATAACTTCTCGTACAAATTTTTGTATGCAAAGATGGTTACACCGTTGGAAAGAGGAGAATTCCAGCATCAGAATAGTGAAATTTCGGCCTCCTAGGTGGAAGGGTTGCAGAGATATGCGCCGTCAAAAAATGGGAAAATATGGCAATTTTGGACCCTCTAGGAGTTGATTTGACTGAGATACAGCGATTTAAAGTGTAAACTTGGATTTTCCTCGATAACTTCTCGTACAAATTTTTGTATGCAAAGATGGTTACACCGTTGGAAAGAGGAGAATTCCAGCATCAGAATAGTGAAATTTCATCCTCCTAGTTGGAAGGGTTGCAGAGATATGCGCCGTCAAAAAATGGGAAAATATGGCAATTTTGGACCCTCTAGGGGTTGATTTGACTGAGATACAGCGATTTAAAGTGTAAACTTGGATTTTCCTCGATAACTTCTCGTACAAATTTTTGTATGCAAAGATGGTTACACCGTTGGAAAGAGGAGAATTCCAGCATCAGAATAGTGAAATTTCATCCTCCTAGGTGGTAGGGTGGCAGAGAAATGCGCAGTCAAAAAATGGGAAAATATGGCAATTTTGGACCCTCTAGGAGTTGATTTGACTGAGATACAGCGATTTAAAGTGTAAACTTGGATTTTCCTCGATAACTTCTCGTACAAATTTTTGTATGCAAAGATGGTTACACCGTTGGAAAGAGGAGAATTCCAGCATCAGAATAGTGAAATTTCAACCTCCTAGGTGAAAGGGTTGCAGAGATATGCGCCGTCAAAAAATGGGAAAATATGGCATTTTTGGACCCTCTAGGAGTTGATTTGACAGAGATACAGCGATTTAAAGTGTAAACTTGGATTTTTATCGATAACTTCTCGTACAAATTTTTGTATGCAAAGATGTGTATAGGCCATTACCACAATAAAATTTTTTTTTGGTAAAACTTTCTTTTCTTACCACAACGCCTTACTAAATCAAAATGTTCGCAGCCACCGATAAAATGTTTCGTTGAGTCATACATCGATTATGAGTTACACACACGAACTACAATCTATTCGAGATTTAAAGGCTCGAAGACAATTTACAAGTACTATTGGACCCAAAAAATTCTGTCCGCACGTCCAAGTTCAAGTCCGATTCGAGGTCCAAGTCCGAATTCAAGTCAAAGTCCAAGTCCGAGTGCTAAACTAAGTCTGATTCCAGTCCGAATCCAGCTAAAAGCAAAGCGCTAACTCCTCGTGCTCGATCTCGTGAAAGAAATCCGCAACCATAACTTAAGAAACGCCTGATATCCCAAATAGGGATCAGGGAAATTACTTTCCTATACTGGAGAAATAAAAGTGCAAGAGAATAAATTCTAGCTTGTGCATTTAATTTTTTGGTGCAATTAATCTTTTCAAAGAACCCGTGTGCCGACGCCGTCGTCGTCGTCGAGGCACAGCGAACCAGCCAGCTAGTGTTGCGGCTCCCGATGTTGAAGCGAAACCCAAGTGCGAACAAGGTTGTGCATACTCGCCAGCACATGTATGGTTCCGACCGTCACACCTGCCAAAATATGCACTCTGTTGAAATTCACTCGACTTATCAGTGAGCGAACACACATATGACGAACAAACATAAAACATGCAATTACATACATAGATCTGACTAAGGAACGAACTACTTTATAATACAACAACAACTACCGTGCACAGCACATATCTAACTCTACCCTCATCATCATAGTCATAAAGATCCTTCATCATCATCAGCATCCTTCACCATCGACGGCAATCGACCTACTAACCTAAATTAACATTTAACAACCTAGACCTAGTTCTGCGAAAAGCTTAACTTTTTAGTTCAACGAATGTATGTCACTCGAGACAAAATCGGAGTCACTCAACAATAAGATCCACAAAGATAAGTATAATGTTCCGACTCATTCGGTGATCACCAAAGTTACTCCGTGGTAAAGTTTTTTCTTAATTTTTTTTATATAGAGTTTATATGATAGAGTCTTAAAAGGAAGCTCTGTGACTCGAGCAGAATCCCCCATCAAAGTAGTGCGCACAACTTCGCTGGAGGAGAAAAAAAGTGGTGAGTCCAAATTTTGTTTTTTTTTATGTAAGGATTAACTTTGCTACTTGTGACGTAGAAGAGAGAAATGGTGCCGTGAAGAGCTTATTTTTTTTACCTCTTTTGTTGGGATAGGTCAGTGACCGAAAGTTCTAAGATAGCTTTGATTGTACATAAATTTAACAGACTTGTACAGTCTCTGGTTTTTTTTTTGTTGATTTAATTTGTTGTTGAGTGACATTGATTACTATTTTGCTATATTTTATATTTTAAAGTCATATTACTTAATTTTACTTATAAGAAAATATATATAAAAATACATTTAACAAATCTTGTTTAGAGGGCTATAAACCCAAAAACGTTTCACGAGTTGACATTTTCATATATATCTTACCAACATTTAAAGCTCTTACAAGAGAGTGTTAGATTTGAGAGGTCAATGAACCTTCTTCTCTTTTTGTGAATTTGAGTTTTTATTTTTTTTTATTTTTGACAAAGCAATTTAAAACTTTATTAGTAGTAATTATATATTATTGCATTTTTTTGATACTAAATATAAAATAATTGAAGTTGAAATGATTAATTTGTATATTTTTAAGTTTGAATTAACCAGTGTTATATTTTAGGAAACATGATTGAATAAAATACTATGAATATACTTTTGGTACATAAATATCATGAAATTTTTTCAGTTTTAGTACTTAACAGAATGTTAAGTGAATAAACTTAGGAGTGAGCTTGTGAAAGGGAAATGCTTAAGGGTAACTTAGACGGTAGAGAGGTAAGTCAGGTTTAATAATTTTGACTACGAGTTAGGGGTTGCCACGGATGGTAATTTAGTGGAGTGGTAACCAAGGAGTGAACACGTTAAGTAGTTTACAGTGGGAGGGCCACTACTTGGAACCGAGTCCATCTAAGGTTCCACAAATGGAGATAAGGTTTTGTCTAATTGTGGTATAAGAAGGTCGCAGCATTTCGTTCTCCCCTAGTTTCTTTTTATAAATAGCAATATAGGCACGTAAAAAGGTACACGGCGGTCCAGTGGCGATTGCAAGATCCCACCCCTCCGACGAGCTAGTACAATTGGCATACGCTAGCGTGCCTACCGCACTCAGCCGACTGGACAACCTAGCTTCACGCCCGAAGATATTTTTGAGTATCCTGTGATTCAAAGATACCTAAGGAAATGCATGAGTATATCCATGCCGTGATGCTAGGAACAGCAATTCCGTTACACAGGTGGCGCCCAACTTGGTGGCAAGAATTGTGTTGCAATTTTTCTACTTCAAAATCATTTATTTAATTTTTTTTAATTTTTTGTAATTCATTTGTTTTCTTAAATTCGTATATGCTTAAACCGTTTACACCTTTATCCACTTTTTAAGAATTATGTGGAAGGTTTGTGTGAACTAAATATGATCTGTCCGGTTGTTGCGGAGGTTTTTCGTAACTTCAAGAAGCAAAGTCTAAGAAGGTTCATACATAAGATAAGATCTTTTTTTAGTTTGACCTAATGTCCTGGCATTGTGTAGTTACAATTTTACAAATTTCAGTTTAGCATTCTCAGACTAAAAGAGTTCATAGTTTTGGTTAAGCATTGGCTAGGGGGATTTCATTGGACGACCGGGGGATATCGATTCATGTAGATCACGTCTCCGTCCGCAGCGCCCGAGTTATGTCCCAGCTAATTCGAAAAATATAAATTGTTTTACAGCTTAATAAATCAATCACCAAATTGCTCTAAAGCAAAAGGAAGTTGCTTATATCACAAAGATACAAATACAGTGTATCTAAAAACACCTTGTAGCTTTGTTCTTTTAAGAAGGTTTAGTTTGGTTCTGACCGACCATAAGAGATGTGTATGATATTAGGATATCTTTATGCATGCGATCAGAAAACAGATTTTTTTTAAAAAACAAATTGTTACAGTAAAGAAAAACCAATCTTCATTTATTTTATCTTTGCCGTCTAAGTATCCCTAAGTTGATTACCTTTCTCAAGCTCCAATTTTTGATGATTATAGCGCACACATACAAGTTTGTTTTTTTTTAAATTTTTTTTTGGAATATTAAAAACCTAACATACTCAACATTTATTAAAGTCCGCTTTCAATAGAACACACAACAAACAAATAGAACAGACCTTTTTATTGACATTTTAACTAATATGGGACCAAAACAACAAATTACAAATCGCAATACGCGAAAAACGAATAACGATGATGATGAAGACGATCAGTCGCGTAATAACCCTGGTTCGGGTGAACATGAGAACGGTGGTTCCGGTCCATCGGGACCAAGTCAGAAAAATTTATCTCAGGATGAGAAGCTTACACGTTTCATCCAAAATATAGTTACGGCCTCGATAGGGTTAAGTAGGGCTGAAGATCTTCAGAGACGTCAGGAAGAAGCCGAAGCCGAAAGGTTAAGTTTTCGGAAACAAATTATATTAGATGTGAGGGAAGAACTCAGAGCTTTCCGCCATTCTCCTCCAGAAGTTCAACCCCCTGCTAATGTCAACACACTAAATACTAGTAGATTCCTAAATGAAATCGATTTTCAAAACGACATAGACACAAATCGTAACGCAAACGAAAACACCAATCAAAGCCAAAACCAGAATGAAATTTATGCAAGAAATACAAATAGGCCTCAAAGAGAACCTCATGAAAGTAGTCGACAAGAGTTAGACTTTCATCCGAGTGAAAATTTTCAAAATTTTATGAACAGATTAGAGGGTCTAGCCATCAATCCAAGTTTGAGCAATCCAGCTCCTAGTTCTAACAATCAAGGCTCAAATCCAACGCAATGGACACGACCGGTTGATTTTAAGAAATGGGGATTAAAATTCGACAATGAAAAAATGTCCATTGAAGATTTCCTCTTCAGACTTAATCGTCTAAAAACTTGTTATAAGGTTTCCTGGGATGATATTTTCCTACATTTTCAAATCTTTGTAGCAGGTGAAGTCGAGACGTGGCTTTGGATTTACTTGAAAGCCAATCCTGGTGCTACATGGCGACATTTAGAGCTTGCTCTCTTAGAACAGTACAAAAGACTAGAGACTGACACCGAAATTTCGCGAAAAATGTTTGACCGACGTCAGAGCCCGACGGAAACTTTCGATAGTTTCTATTTAGACATCATGAAACTTAATTCACGTTTACGAATACCTAAACCATCTCATGAGTTAATAGACCTCATTAAACAAAATGTAAAAAGACGAACCGGGGAACTATTAATAACGTTCTCCACAAAAAGTCTACCCGAATTGGTGTACGTTTGTCGTACCATCGAAAAACGCTTCAGTCAATATGAAAATTTGAGAACTAAAACCTTTCAGATACCAAATTCTAGTGTACGGCCTAAAGTTAATGAGTTAGATTTACGAGATGAAGATGAAGAGACCCAAAGTTTTGACGCTGTTGAGGCTATCTCACAGTCGAAAAACCTAAGCTCTTATACATGTTGGAACTGCAAGTGCAAAGGCCATACGTACAAGTTTTGTAATAGTCCACAGAGGAACCTATTTTGCTTTCGATGTGGTTTAGAAAACACTACCTTACCTAAATGTCCAAAGTGTTTGGGAAACCGGAACCGGGGCAATCCGACCGGGGAGTTTTGTCCTACTCAGGTGAACCCGGAACAGAAACAAACTTAGACAATTTTAACCATTTACATAATGAAAATAAACCTGCCATTTCAAACCCCAAACTCACTTATTCTACAATACCACCAGACAATTCCATAGACATTAACCAAACTTTAAAGACCAATTCAAATATTCAAATTCTTAAAAGACCTTTACCTAAACCTGAATTAAAACCCAAGGACTTGGGTGAGAAACAAATTCAAAAACCTTCACTACACGAAAGATTGACGAATTATTTTAGTGTGCGTGATCGTATTTTTAAAACTCCTTCAAATCGTATTATGAAACTGAGGGAAAAATTTAAAGAGAAACGTGAAGAACATCGATCTATTTCTGCTACTACACTAGGACGTGGCGGTGACCCAAGGCCATACGCTAATGTGACGATTTTCGGAAAAAAGATGCTAGGTCTACTAGACAGTGGGGCATGCATAAGCTGTCTAGGTGCCGGATGTCTTGACCTTCTTGAATCTGAGGGCATTTCGTTCAAGTCTGTTAATAATGCCTGTAAAGTAAAAACAGCAAGTGGGCAGACTCAATCAATAATAGGTCAACTTTGGACGACAGTAACCTATAAAGGATGTTCAAAGAAAATCAAACTGTACTTAGTACCCTCATTGGAGCAATCCTTATATTTAGGGGTGAATTTTTGGAATTCATTCGGCATCGCTAAACATATTTTTTCTGATATTTCCTCTCTAGACTGTCTTCGTGATTCATATGCTCACGAACTCACTTCAGATCAAACAATGAACCTTGAACAGGTTATAAGCTTGTTCCCATCCGCATCCAAATTTGGGCTAGGTAAAACGTCGCTTGAAGAACACTTTATAGACACAGGTGAGGCCGAGCCGGTAAAACAACGTCATTACCCGGTCTCTCCAGCGGTACAAGCCCTAATGTATGAAGAACTCGATAGGATGATTGCCTTAGGAGTGATTGAGGAAAGCCAGAGTGCCTGGAGTTCTCCAATGGTTATGGTGCAAAAACCTGGGAAAAATAGATTATGCCTAGACTCGAGGAAAGTGAATAAGATGACGAAAAAGGATGCATATCCTCTTCATCATGTAGATGGCTTGCTTAGTCGACAAACAGATACCCATTATATATCGACTGTGGATTTAAAGGACGCGTTTTGGCAAATACCTCTGGAGAGAGCCTCAAGGGAAAAAACTGCATTTACCGTGCCCGGCCGACCCTTGTATCAGTTCACCGTCATGCCATTCGGTCTTTGCAACGCTGCCCAAAGGCTTTGCAGACTTATGGACAAGGTCGTTCCACATGAGTTAAGACAACATGTGTATGTCTATTTGGATGATCTGTTAGTGGTCTCGTCGACGTTTGAAGAACACCTGAAAATCTTATCGAAGCTTGCCATGCTTTTGAAAAATGCCGGATTAACAATTAATTTATCTAAATCTAAATTTTGCTTTAAAGAATTAAAATTTTTAGGTTTCATTATTGGGGGTGGGTGTATTCAGACCGATCCAGATAAAGTATCTGCGATTAGGGATTTTCCTGTCCCAAAAACAGCAAAACAAGTCAGACGCTTTTTAGGATTATCTGGGTGGTATAGGCGGTTTGTCAATAATTATTCGTCCTTAGCTACACCATTGACAGACACACTTAAAAAGTGTAAATCTTTTAACTTTACACCAGAAGCCTTAAAAGCTTTTGAAGAATTGAAACAGGCTTTAACTTCAGCACCTATTCTTGTAAACCCAGACTTTCAAAAGCCATTTAAAATTTTGTGTGATGCGTCTACGACAGGAGTAGGATGTGTATTGTGCCAAGAAGACGAAAACGCGGTTGAAAGACCGATATATTACTTTTCCCACAAACTTACACAGGCACAACGCAATTATAGCATTACTGAGCTAGAGTGCTTAGCAGCCGTTCTAGGGGTGGAAAAATTTCGTTGTTACGTGGAGGGGCAAGAATTTACCATAATTACCGACCACGCCAGCCTACGATGGCTAATGAGCCAAAAAGACCTGAATGGGCGTTTAGCACGATGGAGTCTCCGACTTCAACGTTTTTCGTTCAAGATTGAACACAGGAAAGGTTCTCAAAATGTAGTTCCGGATGCGCTTTCGCGTGTCTACAGTGTTGATGAATTCACTAAAACAAAAAATGAGACAAATAGTTCAGACGTTTTGCGCGTCGATCTTGAAGATCCAGCTTTCAAGTCAGACGAATACCAAGGGATAATTAAAACTATTGATAGTAATCAAGATCAGTTACCTGACCTTCGCGTGTCAGATGGGTTCGTGTATAAAAAGGTGAAACCCTGCACGGGTAATCCCTTAGAGGATGATTGTGTTTGGAAGCTCTGGATACCGTCCAAGCTGACAACCAGTTTGATTCGTTTAGCTCATGAACCTCCTCGCGCATCTCATGGTGGAATAGCTAAGACTTTGTATCGCATTCGCAACCGTTTTTACTGGCCTAATATGGCGGCTCAAGTTAAAACGTTTGTTGGCGATTGCAACATCTGCAAGACCTCCAAAGCGCCAAACTCAACCTTAAGACCACCAATGGGACAAGCTTTTATTGTAGACAGGCCTTTTCAGCATGTCTATGTTGATTTCTTGGGACCTTACCCGAGGTCAAAGAAGGGTAACATCCACATAATTGTGTGCCTTGACCAACTAACGAAGTTCGTTCTTGTTAAAGCCATAAAAAAAGCTACGGGTGAAACGGCTATTAGATTTTTGGAAGATGAAGTGTTTTCCATATTCGGAGTACCTGAGTCTCTGCTATCCGATAACGGTAAGCAATTTGTAGGGAAAGAATTTTCAAAATTCCTCACAAGTTATGGAACAAAACATCTAAAAACAGCTTCATATGCACCCCAATCAAACGCTAGTGAACGAGTTAACCGCTCGATCCTCGCCGCAATCCGGTCATATATAGGTTCAGACCAATCTCATTGGGATCAACATTTACCATCCATAGTAAGCGCATTACGTACTACCATTCATACTGCAATTGGTATGTCTCCGCACGAAGCCCTTTTTGGCCAAAGCAAAATCGAACATGCCTCAGATTATGAAATTTTACGAAAACTAAGAAGTGTTAACAATCCCGAATTTAACATTTTACCCAAATCAGCAAAAATGAATATTATTCACAAAAGAATAAAAGAATCGTTGGCACAGTCACATACCATTTATGAAAAAACATATAATCTCAGGAGTAAAGATCGATTATATAAAATAGGACAAAAAGTCTTCAAAAGAAACTTTATCCTAAGCGATGCAACGAAAAACAGAAACGCCAAACTTTGCCCAAAATTCATACCAGCGCTTGTAAAGAATGTAGCCGGAAAGAGTTTATATGAACTGACTGACTTAAATGGAAATAATCTTGGTATAGTCCATGCCAAGGACATAAGAGAATAGAACTAGGACTAGATGATTAAAGTATGTTAGAAATCGCCTTTTTCCTTTTCCATTTCTGACATTAAATATCACAAATTGAAAAGTTGTGTATAGGCCATTACCACAATAAAATTTTTTTTTGGTAAAACTTTCTTTTCTTACCACAACGCCTTACTAAATCAAAATGTTCGCAGCCACCGATAAAATGTTTCGTTGAGTCATACATCGATTATGAGTTACACACACGAACTACAATCTATTCGAGATTTAAAGGCTCGAAGACAATTTACAAGTACTATTGGACCCAAAAAATTCTGTCCGCACGTCCAAGTTCAAGTCCGATTCGAGGTCCAAGTCCGAATTCAAGTCAAAGTCCAAGTCCGAGTGCTAAACTAAGTCTGATTCCAGTCCGAATCCAGCTAAAAGCAAAGCGCTAACTCCTCGTGCTCGATCTCGTGAAAGAAATCCGCAACCATAACTTAAGAAACGCCTGATATCCCAAATAGGGATCAGGGAAATTACTTTCCTATACTGGAGAAATAAAAGTGCAAGAGAATAAATTCTAGCTTGTGCATTTAATTTTTTGGTGCAATTAATCTTTTCAAAGAACCCGTGTGCCGACGCCGTCGTCGTCGTCGAGGCACAGCGAACCAGCCAGCTAGTGTTGCGGCTCCCGATGTTGAAGCGAAACCCAAGTGCGAACAAGGTTGTGCATACTCGCCAGCACATGTATGGTTCCGACCGTCACACCTGCCAAAATATGCACTCTGTTGAAATTCACTCGACTTATCAGTGAGCGAACACACATATGACGAACAAACATAAAACATGCAATTACATACATAGATCTGACTAAGGAACGAACTACTTTATAATACAACAACAACTACCGTGCACAGCACATATCTAACTCTACCCTCATCATCATAGTCATAAAGATCCTTCATCATCATCAGCATCCTTCACCATCGACGGCAATCGACCTACTAACCTAAATTAACATTTAACAACCTAGACCTAGTTCTGCGAAAAGCTTAACTTTTTAGTTCAACGAATGTATGTCACTCGAGACAAAATCGGAGTCACTCAACAATAAGATCCACAAAGATAAGTATAATGTTCCGACTCATTCGGTGATCACCAAAGTTACTCCGTGGTAAAGTTTTTTCTTAATTTTTTTTATATAGAGTTTATATGATAGAGTCTTAAAAGGAAGCTCTGTGACTCGAGCAGAATCCCCCATCAAAGTAGTGCGCACAACTTCGCTGGAGGAGAAAAAAAGTGGTGAGTCCAAATTTTGTTTTTTTTTATGTAAGGATTAACTTTGCTACTTGTGACGTAGAAGAGAGAAATGGTGCCGTGAAGAGCTTATTTTTTTTACCTCTTTTGTTGGGATAGGTCAGTGACCGAAAGTTCTAAGATAGCTTTGATTGTACATAAATTTAACAGACTTGTACAGTCTCTGGTTTTTTTTTTGTTGATTTAATTTGTTGTTGAGTGACATTGATTACTATTTTGCTATATTTTATATTTTAAAGTCATATTACTTAATTTTACTTATAAGAAAATATATATAAAAATACATTTAACAAATCTTGTTTAGAGGGCTATAAACCCAAAAACGTTTCACGAGTTGACATTTTCATATATATCTTACCAACATTTAAAGCTCTTACAAGAGAGTGTTAGATTTGAGAGGTCAATGAACCTTCTTCTCTTTTTGTGAATTTGAGTTTTTATTTTTTTTTATTTTTTGACAAAGCAATTTAAAACTTTATTAGTAGTAATTATATATTATTGCATTTTTTTGATACTAAATATAAAATAATTGAAGTTGAAATGATTAATTTGTATATTTTTAAGTTTGAATTAACCAGTGTTATATTTTAGGAAACATGATTGAATAAAATACTATGAATATACTTTTGGTACATAAATATCATGAAATTTTTTCAGTTTTAGTACTTAACAGAATGTTAAGTGAATAAACTTAGGAGTGAGCTTGTGAAAGGGAAATGCTTAAGGGTAACTTAGACGGTAGAGAGGTAAGTCAGGTTTAATAATTTTGACTACGAGTTAGGGGTTGCCACGGATGGTAATTTAGTGGAGTGGTAACCAAGGAGTGAACACGTTAAGTAGTTTACAGTGGGAGGGCCACTACTTGGAACCGAGTCCATCTAAGGTTCCACAAATGGAGATAAGGTTTTGTCTAATTGTGGTATAAGAAGGTCGCAGCATTTCGTTCTCCCCTAGTTTCTTTTTATAAATAGCAATATAGGCACGTAAAAAGGTACACGGCGGTCCAGTGGCGATTGCAAGATCCCACCCCTCCGACGAGCTAGTACAATTGGCATACGCTAGCGTGCCTACCGCACTCAGCCGACTGGACAACCTAGCTTCACGCCCGAAGATATTTTTGAGTATCCTGTGATTCAAAGATACCTAAGGAAATGCATGAGTATATCCATGCCG